>OY748296.1:2812491-3412491 GCA_963556515.1 Nudaria mundana
GATCGTTTTGGCCTGAAGCCGTATTGCCGATCATTTAGTAGTGAGTGATCTTCAAGGTATCGCATGAGCTGCTTGTTGATGAGGAGCTCAAACACCTTGCAGATGACTGAGGTGACAGCTATGGGTCGATAGTTGCCCGGATCAGGCCGATCCCCTTTCTTGGGGACCGGTGGTACGTTCGCCTCTTTCCAGACCTCCGGCACGATTCCTGTGGAGTAAGACAGGCGGTACAGACGAGTTAGTACAGGAGACAATTCAGCTGCGCATTTCCGTAGTACCACCGCCGGAATGCCGTCAGGGCCACTGGCTTTCCGCGTGTCGAGTGATCGCAGCACTGCCCGTACATCGCATTGCCTGAGTACAATGTCAGGCATAGTGTAGCCACAGTTGGCGATGGCGGGGGGCTGCAGGCCACGGTCGTCGACCCAGGAATTAGCCGCAAAGAGGTCTGCGAGCATATCCGCTTTCTCTTGGGCTTTGTGAGCCCGTGTTCCATCTGGGTAACGCAGCGGTGGCAGCGAGGGACAGAAGTTAGATTGCACGGCTTTGGCCAGTTGCCAGTATCCACGGCTGTCCGTGGGATGGGAAGTGAGCTCCTGACCAAGCCGCGCGATGCGCTGGGCATCCGCTCTCTTAGAGGACCTCTTGCTGGATTTTGTGGCCCGGTTGTACGCTGCTTTGAGGCGGCCCACGTTTGGGTCGCGCACAGCCCGGGAACTGATCCATGCCGACTGTTTTTGTCGAACAGCTTTGGCACAATCTCGCCCGAACCAGGGACGGGCTCTGCGGATACTGGCGACATCAGTGAAAGGGATGTAATATTCCATCCCTAAACTGATCTCGCCAGCAATCGCAGAAGCGCTATCCGAGGGAGCCTTTCCTACAAAGCAGCGCTGGCTCCAGGGGACGGACGCATAATAATCGCGTAGACCGTCGCAATCCGCTGAAGAGTAGTGCCATAGTCATCGTGACATTTGTACAGCACGTACAGGAGGTGATACCTTCATGCCAGCGTGAACAACAACAACCCAATGGGGCTCCTACCGAAACACTGTACGGGGCTGGGCGACTCGTCAGCAGTAAATCCAGCAGAGCGGGCGCGTGATCTGACCTGTCTGGCATCCGGGTTATCCCGCATACCATCTGGGTCAGACCGTGGGAGAGAGCGAACGCATGGGCGGCCCTACCCGCATGATCAGTCTTGAGGGACCCCAGCCATTCAATGTGATGGCTATTGAAGTCCCCCAGAAATACTAGGTCAGCATTCGGGAACCGCACCTGCGCTTCATCAGCCGTCTCGCTGAGGTACTGGAAGAGCTTTGTTGTCTCAGAATCCCCTGTGTGGGAACGGTAGACGCATACGTAGATCTGGCTTATAGAGCCATGGTCTACGTGCAGCCAAAGGACAGAATTGGAGGGGTTCTCTAGGCAGCCGGCGGCAGCAAACATCCGCCCTAACGAACACGCACACCCCGGCTTTGTCTCGAAATTGTTTTTCGATGACATAGCCGGGGTAACACAGGTAAGACGTGTCGTCAGGGCGGCGTATTTGTGTCTCCGTGAGGAACATCACAGCGGGCCGTGCCGTCTCAAGCTGATGGTGGACGGCATCGAGGTTCGCATGGAGTCCACGGACGTTAGTGAACTCCACCACGAAAAGTGAAGTCGTGGGGTTTCCTAGGGCCGCTGTGTAACGTTTATTTTTTTTTTGTTGCACTGCCATTGTAATTTTGAAGACGAAGAAGCGTGAAGACAGGGCGACATCTGGTGCAGCAGTAAGTGACAAAGCGCAGGGGCTAGCTTTGTCTAGAACCGTGTGGTTAGGTCGGAGCCGACTCGCCGGACGGAAGGGCTCCCAAACCCCCCTGATGCAAGGCCGCCGCTACCCCACACCGGTTACCACCCGGAGCAGTGATCTCACATCAGGATTATGCGCAACATGTGGGGCAGCCTTCTGGGGTGGTTGGTCCCAGGCGGGCCCCATGACTGTGTTGCGGGCGGCCGCGGCAACGCCGTTGCTAAGGGTCTCCCTGGCCGGCGAATCGACCCACACTAGACTCCGTTTCGCCCCCACTGGTCCCATGCCTGCTGCACCATACATCGCCCCGGGCCCGGCGGTGCAGCTGCTGAACTCCTAACGCAACTCAGCCTGGGCTGGGTTACTTGGGGGGCTTTAGCACAGCTGCACGGGTGGTACCCCCCCGGACCAACACTGTTGTACCACCTGGTACCCATGTAGGGGCCGAAGCCACTCCATAGGTACCATAAATCAACGACCCTCGTCCGTTGATCAGCAGGTGCGCCACTAGCAGGTGAGGTCGCTGGGGCCCTAAAGATGTTGGTAGAGCCCCTTTGCACCCAAATTGTAATATTAACGGCAAAAGAATTAGTGAAATCCGAACGGTTATTTTTGAAATTTTTCCTAACCAAAATTACAAATATATTGCACAAAAACACATATACTTTTCCACTGTTATAATTTTACTTGCACTGACCGGTTTCACCTCACGGCATCATCAGAGATTTATACAAAATATATTTTAAATTCACTTAAAAGTGCAAGTAAAATTATAACAGTGGAAAAGTATATGTGTTTTTGTGCAATATGTGTAGCAGATTCCACCAAGTGCCGTCAATCGACAGTATAAATAGTCTAAAATTACAAATCTTTTCAACTCTTCCTTCTATTCGTAAATATACAATTTTATAAATGACAAGAACAGTCCCGCGGATGAAATTAAACCAAACTCACAAAATCACATCATTATCCCCGAACGTAGACAGAGGCACTAAATACGCGCCCGTTTCGCTAGTCACTATGTTGGCCACACGTCATATCCAGCGAACCTATTGCCGCTTGGGCACATCATCAAAATAAATAAAAAATCCTACAATTTGACATATTTTTAAAAATTCACACATACTTATCATTTTCATGTCATAACATTGCACAATATAGTACTTTTGTCTTATTTGTCCATGGTCGAGCATAATTATAAAGCTATTATACAACGGATGTCCACAGACAATGCTCATACTCACTGGCTAACAGACTAACTGGCTAGTTTGTATGTTTACATTATGCTATAATAAGTCCTAGTTCACACGGTATAAGAGGTATGATCGAGGTGCGTGTATTTTGGAGAATGAATTTGGAGTATTGAAACTATTAACTTAGTTTTAACTGCTTTATACATTATTTTCCAAAAAACACTATTGTCTTGTATCTCTACCCACTATGCTGCGACCAATAGGAGCATGGTATGGCATAGGAGTCGTAGGGTGATATTATGTAAGTAGGTCTTGGATCTTATTGTAAGAAATTTTAAAATCGTTACCACCCCCTTTTTATCCCCTTAGGAGTCTGATTTCCAAAAATCCTTCCTTGTCGTTTGGCTACTTCATACAAAGAACACCCCCTCCAAGTTTCAGGTCTCTACGATCAGCGGTTTAGGCTGAACGTTGATCGGTGTCAACTAGGAGAGTGTCCATAATAATAAAAGTGATTGCACTACCTGTTCGGTACTCCTCCTCGCACATGTGGACTGTGTTGTCGCTTTACGTTGCAGTATTAAATTAGACAGGTAATTGAGCTTTGGGAAGTAGGCATACATCCTCATATTGGTTATTATTATTGCCTCACGGTGTCCCTACTGATCGAATTCATCATTTCAATGCTGTGCATGCATAGGCCTCCCCCAACGAACGCTACAATATTCCGACTTGAGCTTTCCGCGATCTTTATGATGTCGTCAGCCCACCTTGGGGCCCACGCTGCGTCTTTTAGTGTGGGGTCAGCGCAGCGCGGTTGCTACACGAGGATCTTTTTCGTACCCAACCTTATTCACCCGATCAGGATTGACTTTCTAACTTACCGGTGCGTCTCACTACACGTAGTTTTTTATGTCTTCCACAATGTCAATTGCATGACAACATTGCACGATATTGGACTCACTTTCGATTAATCTTAACTTTGTACAATGAAAAGTTATGAAAAATAAAGCAAAGCAAAGCATCAAAATATTGTACCTTTGGCATCCAAAATTATCTTCCTCTTATTGTATCACATGCTGCTATAACCTAACTCCTCTTGCAGCGGCTTGAATCGCTAAGTCTCCTTGGTATGCCTTTATGTCCAAGAACTCAGGTAAACCTGTGCCGTAAGCCCCCAGGAAGAATAAATTGTACTTAATTACACAAACATTGCCATAATTTCCAAGGACATTTTCACTTCACCATCAGAACCGGACAATCACGTTTACAAAACATATGAAAAATATTCAGTTATCTATCATGTTCCGGCATTAAATTATGGCAAACAATGGCAAATTAGGTTAGAGCCTTGATTTCTGATTTTTTTCATTGTTATTGTAGCTATATGTGATCATACCATTGTTTTTAAAGGTCGTAAGTACGAGGTAATTGATGGGGCTCTACGTGATTTAAAGTCCATTATTAATGATTATAACTGGTAAGGGTCGACGCGCGAGGTAGACAACGAACTAAGTGACTACTGACTAAACTGCAGTTAGTTTAATTATATATATATATATCTTATATATATATATATATATATATATATATATTAAACTAACTGCATATATATATATATAAGATATATATATATATAAGAACCCAGATATTTCTATAACACACACAAATCACGCCTATATCCCCTAAGGAGTAGGCAGAGGTGCATTACACACCCACAATTTGCCAGTATTTTTAGTCCCACGTAATAGGGGGCAAGTCTTTTGCCGTCACCGGGCACATTTATAATGGGTTATGTCCAAAATGGCCGAATGAATGTAATAAAAAGTAGTAGCTATATTGTAATTTTGACAAAATCTTACGTGCCAGCCACTATGACACATCCAATTAAAGTCCTGGGCGTGTCGGACTAAGTATTTCAATAACACTTTTGTATTTCATTCCAAATTTATAATGTTTTGGATTCTAGACGTTTCTAAATGTTTGGAATTGTGAAAGGGTCAAAAGTAGTTCAAAATGGTTCGTTAATACACGACCGGCTACGTCGAACTGTGCTGGACACGCTTCCGTATGTCCCACTCTAGATTCCCATCAAACCTAAAAAAAAACTTAACAATAGTTACAAACTCATTCCATTACTGTAACTTTTATTGGAAATAGGATTTAATAATTTACCATAATGTTGGTACCTAAACCTTTTCTTCGAGTGTCCAATATTTTGGCACTATTGCTCACGATTCACAGATCTACTGTTCAGTTAATCCCTGCACTGTATACAAAATATACATAATTATAGAATAAAAATATTTACATTACAAAATCATTCACCGAGCCTTTTCCCAACTAAAGTTGGGGTCGGCTTTCCAGTCTAACTGCTATTCGGCTGAACATCGATATTTTCCGTGAAGCGATTGCCATCTGACGTCCACAACCCATGGGCGACATCGAAGTTCTGTAGTTAGACCGGTCGGATTTTTTGATTTGGGCTCCAACTACCCCTAACGACTGCCATAGATGTTTGTATGACAACCGGGACCGACGGCTTAACGTGCTCTCCGAGGCACGGAAGGGTCTCAGTGTCTTAAGAAATGGTCACCCATCCTAAGACCGGCCTGACTCGATGTTGCTTAACCTTTGCAATGTTTTAACATTGTCGGTTACCACTAGACCACGAGCCCATTTACATTACAAAATATCGTTTAAAAAATCCTCCGCGTCATTGCCGACTGGGAAGGTTCCCAGAGTGCTGGCTGTGTTGCCACGTTGAATGGCGATACTTATTCTTTGGGCCAGAAAATTGCCAGCCATTTAGCAATGTCTCTATTAAGTTCAGTTAGTGGTGTCTTCGTCAGTTGGTGGAACGTTCCTCCTGGAAAGGAATCAGTCACTGGTTCTAGTCCAGCCCAAGAATATAGTTTTTGTGACTCATATTGTAAAATTATACAGTTAATCCCGTTAATTAAGTAGGTAGTAAATATGCCGTATTGCAATAAAAGTTATAGCAGTAAGTGACATCATTATAAGTATGGTGGTCTCTCTTTTGAATATGCATACGAATATGCAACTTTCAATAGTCATTTCTAGCGCGGTGCTTGTATAGAATTAAAGCTCACGTTTTCTACTGACCCTATATTAAACTCTAATCTATAGGTAGGGGAGACGGAGGTGAGTTGAAACAGATATAGGTTTACACATGTCCAATAAAGGAAAACGATGGCAACGATGCAATTTGACACGCTTCGAAGTACTCGTTATCTTGTTAGTACATGTCACTATGTGTCATCTTACCTTTACCTCTGTTTCAACTTACCTTGTCCTTACTAGGGTTGAAACAGTGAGGATTGTTTCTTTGTTATACACCTTGTAATTGCCATTCTAATGAGATACATTACTAGCTTATAGGTGCAATGCAACCAAAGCAGAGTTATAAAAAATGAAACTTTGGGTCTCCCCTACCATACTTAGTATAGGGCATTTGAAGCTGCACTCCACCAACGTGTGGAGTGCTCAGCGTGGGCGAGTGGACCTCGTAGTGGGTCTGGGCGTGGATATCCTTTCGCTGGAAACCATGCTCCAAGCCATGGTCTCCAGTGAGAGTATGTGGAACGCGGCCGCGTCCTTCTGCGAGAGGGAGCGTACCCTCCCCGCTGAGTTTTGCAGTCAGCGGCCAGGGCGCCGCAGACTCACCCACGCCCAGGACCATCGACCTCCATGATCGGGTCCTGAGGACGGCGGGATAGCGACCCGCCCGTCCTTACAGAAGCAAGCTAGAAGGGCTGCGTGCTGCGGGGCCTTTTCCCCACAGCACGCAACCAGATTCACTCACCGACGCGGGATAAAAACCAACCCCAACGACGCGGAATTTTCATTCCAACCAAACCCCCGAAGAGGCCACCCAGGTGGCCAAAGTCCGCCGGGCGCCACTGGAAATACCTTCTAGTATCACCAGAGTCGCCCGCAGCAATGGACATGGGAGCGGCGGCGGTATCGCGGAATTAAAAAAAAAAGGCATTTGAAGCTGAACACTTTATTTGCTTGGTGATACATAGCCTGTTTGGAAGAATTTAAATTACGTATGTACGAGTATCATCACACAAATAATAATAATAAGTGCAGCAATGAAAACATACGTACATCCACGCCTCCTATACCCATTGGGGTAGGCAGGGGCTACGGAATTTCACTTGCTACGATCCTGGCATCATACACGCTCTCCGGTTACAAGTAGGTACTCTTGACCTGGACCAAAGAAAAATGTTTACAAAAACTGATAAAAAATATTCCTTTTTAAAGCTTCCGTTGCGTGTTCTGCGGAAACGGCTAGAATATCATCAAGAACGGTTCAGCCACTTTAACAAATATTCCAGAAGGGGGCATCACTCAATCCCAGAACTGAAGTAGCAATAGCTTTAAGTTCAATCCACTTCGCCACTTCCAGACACATTTTAAATGAAAATAATTTCATATCCGCGAGGGTTTCCCCGCATATTAAATTTATGAAATACCAAAATGCAGTATCCGTCAGTAAATTTATCTAATAAGAATCAGTCAATATTACTCTAAGATGTTAATGATGCGAACTTGGATTGTTTCCAAGATTTTTATCTGTGCGCCTAGTTCCGTGTTTACAGGTGCTATTGTGAAAAAGTTAGTGTAATTATTATATTATATATAAATTCATTCGCTATGATGTATAACAGTCAAGGTTGTCACAATTATAATAAGTAGGTAAAGAGATTTGTATAATAGGTAAAAGGACAATGCCCAGTAGTCGTTTCTTTTTTAAAAACCTAAATAAAAAGTGTATGGCTACCTAAGTAAATTGATAAATCATATAATATTTTTTTAACAATCTTTTAATTCACTCGAACAAAATCGTTGGTGGCGTTTAAACTTTGATATAATTCTTGGTGTAATCGTTTTTAATTGTCTTCTTACTCAAATGCACTATGTCGGATTCGTAATTGTCGGATTGTCGGATTGTCATGATTCGTAAATTAGTATATTATGTTATTTTATGTTCCACAATATTGAATAGATAATGTTATGCTGAGATGTCATGGCCCAAGATTATTGGTCGCCATGGTAATTATAATTAATTACCATGGCGAACAAGTATTAAATAGAGTTATAATATAAACATTGATGTGTAGGTATCTAGGTAGGTATTACATTTTTAGGGTTATTTATAAGTGTGTTGGAACTATTACTTCTATCTTATTTGAATTAAATCCATGTTCATCCATGTAACGATTAGAACTTTTTGGACAAAATTGATTTGTCGGATTGATGGACATTTGCTTCAAAACTAAACTCTAATTTTAACGGCAAAACGAAGAATGAGAGAAAACCCCACAAAATAACAGATTTTTTTTATTTCCTATGAAAGTACGATATCAATCCAATTTAATATCCGATTTTTGCTGTCATACAAAATTATTTATTACGAAACGGCAGTCCTTTGCAAAGTGGGCAATCTCCTTTGAAATAGTTTACCATGATCACCATAGAGGTGAAAAGGGTGGAACTGATCTTGATAGAAGTTAGGACCAAATTGTACTCGCCACTATTTATTTTCAAACTAATCGAGTGTCTAGTACCAGTTCCTTACGTTAATTTGCTCGAAATACGTTTTCGTATTCCTCAATACATTTCACACAGTTCCCTGACGTTACCGCTAGGGGCGCTAGTGTGAAATGTATGGGGAATACGAAAACGTATTTCGAGCATATTAACGTAAGGAACTGGTACTAGACACACTGAGCTTATGCTATGATCACCTAACAGATAACTGGTACAATTACTATTTATACAGTATTAAATGAAAATTATAATTATCTGAGCCAGAAAGTTAAAAATCTGGACATGTGAAGATTATTTTTTACAATTTTGATTTTGCTGTAAATGAAAATGAAAATATAAAATATGCTTATTCAAGTAGGTAACACTTTTCAGTAAGTTATAAAGGCTAGAATTAAAGTCTAAATTGCTTCTATATTTACATACTTATACTGCCAGATTCGCAAAACAATAGGTAGAGCCTGAGAGTAAGAACCTGGCAATAAAACTCACGTCAAAGTAACAAATTGAATTTGCTAAAAATTTATTCATAACCTTTTGGTTTCAGATCTTCATAACATACTGCCTAACCTGCTTTCATTACGCTTCAACAGAAGACTTAAAGCAAGAAGAATCTATTTTAGCTACTGTATTAACTCCCACCGAGCAAAACAACAAATTAAAACGACAAAGTAGAAGTTACTACGATTATAGATATGGTGTCCCTAGTCCCTTATATGACAGATTAGGATACGCTAGGTTAGAATACGACAGACCACGATGTGGCCGATGTGATGATAGAGATGACAGGAGAAGAGATGATAGAGATGATGATTATGATAGAAGAGATAGGTATGATGATGATAGGCGAAGCCATAGACCGACACAAGGTAACAGACATGATAACAAGAAAAATTATGATAGAGATACTGAGGAAGACAGATACTCTGATAGGAATAATAAAAATAATACAACAGAAGATGATAATAGTGATAATAAAAGACCTTATGATGATAAGGATAGTAAAGGTAGTGGAAGTAGACGAGGAGGTGACCGTGATAAGGATCGTGACAGAGACAGGGATAGGGATAGTGGAAGAAGGAGAGGGAGTGATAGAGACAGAGATAGATACGATGACAGAGACCGTTATAGACCTGATTATTATGATAGATTCCTAAGAGATCCGTATAGAGAAAGGGATTATTATGATAGAGATGATTACTACAGAGAAAGAAGACCACTTTATGACAGATATTCTGGGGGTTATGATGATGGAAAATACGATCCGTATGGATATTCTGGATATAGAAGACCAGTTTATCCTGAAAGGGGATATGATGATGGATACGGCGGCTATGGGCCAGGTGTAGGAAGAGGACCTCATGATAGGTAAGTGTGATTGAAACTATAATACAATAGTAACAATAGTATGTCTGGACATTTAGTATACTGTTTGAGGTAAAATATTGGTTCTGAGCTGAGGTAATAAAATACGAGATAATACCGCTTTGATCGTGACACACAACACTTGCCAAACATTTGTAGTTACTACCTACTTTTTTAAATTTTCGCGTTTTGTACACATTATAAACTTAAGACCCGTGACCACGACTTGTCAGAGGGTCGAAACGACGCGGGCGTCGGGTAATAAAAGAGGTACATAAAATACCTGTTTGTCTTAAGTCTATTCACTGTTAGACTAATAATAATAACGCACCTCGTGCTGTTGAGGATCACTTAGGCTCAAGAGAAGTTGATATAGGACCATTGTAAAACCAAAATAGATTGTCAATCATCATTCCTCCGTCCTCTCTATGTCCAAACCATCTAATCATTTTCTCTATCGCTTCTAGAACAACCTTAATTTACCCCACTGTTTTACTAGGCTCACGAGTAGGTAGGTTCATCATTATTGTAGTACAATAAGCGTAGGACTATTGCAAAACGCGTTCACACACGACGACAACAATGCGTTGACCGTTATTTTTAAATTACGTCGAACGCCAATAAACGCTTTCACTAAAAATTCCAAATTGTTCGTTGGATTCAGGACATAACGGTCACAAAAATTGCAAAAGGGATAATTTGCCGCCATTGTTGTTTTTATTTGAAGTATATTGTCGATGGAAATCTATTGATTGAGCAATTTGTTTTCAATTTGGAATAGGTTTAAGTCAGTGACATGTTTATTATTTCTGTTATGTTTGCTTATTCTGTTTATGTTTGTGTCCGCAGGCGGGCAGGGGCCAAACTAAAAAATAACAGATGTATTTTTTGTAAGTAAGTAGGAATATGAATACCAGGAGTAGGAGTAGGAATACCAGTATGAATGTAGGAAGATTAGCTGGGGGAGTAACTTTGAAATCGACAATATTTAGAAAATTTCACTCATGCTGCACTATCCCTACATTTTATTCCTGTAATGGGATCCTGCGGATATTGCGAACAAGAAAACGATTCCACGTCGACAGAGCAGCAGTTGTCAGGAAGTTACCAATGTAAAGTATGAGTCATAGTCATGAGATATATATTTGAAACTTCCGCTACATTTTTTTACAGTAATAGCTCGCGGTACAATGTACACCTACATCAAGTCTGACGAGTAAATGACGACATAATGGACAATTCATTATGAATCCCATACAATTATCCAATTTGCAGAACAATCAGATATTTTACACTTCTAAACGTAATGCTACTACGGATACAGTTACAAAACTGATTTAAGTCTTCATTCAAAGCGTTTATTTCAATAGTTTCGGTTTCGAGCTCCGATCTCCCTTTACTTAATGAATCTGCCCGGGTCTCAAACGATCTCGATATGAGATCTCACCCTCAAGATTATATCTACCACCTCAGCTTTCACAATTTTTGCAATAACTGCTTCGGTTGTGTTTCATCATCAAAATCATTTCAGTCTATTGACGCCCATTACTGCACATAGGGTTCCCTCAACGAACGCCTCAACGTTTGCGTCAAGTCTAAATCGTTTCCCAAGTCAGGCAAATGATGAAGTCCAGAGTATTGGTTATTTTTTAGAAAATTTAAAAAGAAATGATTATACGGGATATTTATTATGATGTATTTTATGGTTGAGTTTCCCATATTTGTGCTGTAAGAAAAATAAACAACAACCTACCTCTAACCGCGAGTAGATACTGTCAGTGTTGTGAGTCGTGATCGAGTTTGAGTTAGTAGTGAAAAACAGTGCTGTCCGCACTATATATATAGTATATAGTAGTTGTGAAACGCGTCAGAAAAGAGTGAGAAGCAGGGTAAAACGATACCTTGTAATAATAATATGTTCCATGACGATACGGCCTCTTAAAAACTATCCTACAATGTACGACTGTTCCTCTGTGATCATGGCGCTTGTGACAGCCCCAAAATATCGAAAAACCCAACAATAAAATAAAGTTGACCATGACATAACCATGACCTACAATACTGGGCTCCAAATTTAAAGAAATACGAAATGTCAGTTTCAGGCCGTGGGATGAGACGTATCGTGGACAGGCGGGTTGGGACGCGGGCGGCAGGGGATATTACTTCGCGTCTGGAAGACCTGATGCAGCAGCCACAGGGTGGGGAAGGCCTGAGTTCTCCAGGTTCATAACTTATATCATCTCATCCTTTCATTCATTATTTATACACACACTTCTTCCTTCTTTATCCCCCACGTGATAGATTAATTTAGAAATAAAATAAACCGCAATAATAACAACTTCTGAACTAGGATGTGAGCTGTGATAGCTGAAAACCATGGAATTTTGGAAATTACAGAGTGTTTATGGATTTTCTATAGGTAGACCCGGTAACGGCGTTAGGCTTGCCGACTTGCTTTTAAAAAAAATACTGGCAAAGTGTACGTGCATGTATACTGTGCCAGTAATGTGTAATTCACCTTTGTCTGCCTCTTCGGGGACATCGGCGTGATGATGTCTAGTAGGCAAGCAGCAAACCCCCGAAAAAGTGCTTAGAAATGAAAATGACTGACCAATCAGTGAAAATGTGATTACCCCAATACAAATTTGTACTTTTTGTAAACCTTGGACCAAAAGGCGTCGATTGGTAAGAAAACAAAATTTGTGCGGTTGGGCTATTAATTGTTATAAACAAATTAATTTGTTAACTGATAAAAAGTTGGTTTTTATATTGAAAAATGATTTCTAAGGGTAAAACGGGCAAAATAGAACACTTTTAACTTTGTGATTTTTTCGAAAAAATGCGTTTTAAAGAAGTTACAACCATTTTAAAGCGCAAAAATGGTCACATTCAACATTTTTTATCAAAAAAATCCTCAAAAAAATCCTGCGGCAGAATACTTATCAGATCTTAAGCTTCAACTGACTATTTTTCAAAATGAGACAATATAAATTTTTCACATAGTAAAATCTATTTATACACGAAGCGTTTTTCCGAGTTAAGATACACTATTATACGCATGTAAAGTCGCGTCAACTGGTATAAAGCGTGTGCAATTTGACAGGATCCAAACAAACAGGAAGACAGGAAACAAAAAAAATTTTTTTTTTGTTTTTTTTTTAATTGGAAATCATTGAAAAGATATCTAAGAACTTTTTTGCTTTGGCAGCAGTACCCAGCGCATCTGATTTCTCACTGCCTCCGGATTGTGGAACGCTAAAAAAACGCAATGTGTATAAATAGATTTTACGATGCGAAAAATGTATATTTTCTCATTTTGAAAAATAGTCAGTTGAAGCTTAAGATCTGATAAGTATTATGCCGCAAGCCTTTTTTGAATTCGATCAAAACTCGGCGAGATAAAAAATGTTGAATGTGACCAGTTTGCGCTTTAAAATGGTTGTAACTTCTTTAAAACGCATTTTTTTGAAAAAATCACAAAGTAAAAAGTGTTCTATTTTGCTCGTTTTACCCTTAGAAATCGTTTTCCAATATAAAAACCAACTTTTTATCAGTTTACAAATTGTGGGCTACAGATTTTGTTTTCTTACCAATCGACGCCTTTTGGTCCAAGGTTTACAAAAAGTACAAATTTGTATTGGGGAAATCACATTTTCACTGATTGGTCAGTCATTTTAGTTTTTCAGTGGGTTTGCCGCTTGCCTATAGGGAGAGTCAGCTCAAAGCGGCCATATAAGGCAAGGGTAACGCAGAATTTAGTAAAAACTGAGAAGATTTATTTAGGTATGTTGAAGCCTTTTTTAAGTGTGCTGCGTAAACGGATAAAGATACACAAAAATAATATAAGTAATGATGACCAATGCCACGTATAAAATTATATATATTGATACAAAACTAACAGTTTTAAAAATAGTCCGCGACAGTATAATTATACCTAAGTAGGTATATAGTCCAAGACGCTCAGGACTTTAATTGGCTGTGCCATAGCGGCTGGCACGTAAGATTTTGTTGCCTTTCCTGAAACCTCTTGCCTTGCGATGAAATGTTTTCATCGCAAGGCAAGAGGTTTCAATTTTTTTTAAATTTAAAATTGAGCTGCTACTTTTTATTAAATTTATTCGGCCATTTTGGACATACCCCATTATAAATGTATCCGGTGACGGCAATAGGCTTGCCCCCTATTACATGGGAATAAAAATATTGGTAAATTGTGGGTGTGTAATGCACCTCTGCGTGCCATGTGTAAGTAGGTATGTCTATTTTTGTTACCCATTATAATTTATTCATGGTTTCAGAGCACAAGACGGTTGGCAAACTGCTGGCTACTCCAACGGATATGCAAGCGGCTATCGAGATCCTTACGCTGGGTACGGACAAGCCAGTTCAGGGTACGGACAAAGTGCTGGATACGGCCAGGGGAGTGCGGGATACGGCCAGGGGAGTGCGGGATACGGCCAGGGTAGTGCAGGATACGGCCAGGGGAGTGCAGGATACGGCCAGGGGAGTGCAGGATACGGTCAGGGGAGTGCAGGATACGGCCAGGGGAGTGCGGGACATGGCGGTAGCGGATATGCAGGGGGATATGGACAGAGCAGTGGATGGCAGAGCGTGGGAGAACGGAGACCTTATAGAGATGAAAGGTTAGATTTTATTGTGAATTCCTGTTGCTAAATAGTACAAAGGTACAAGGGAATTGCTATAATATTGTTAGGTACCTTGGGTTTGTGTGTCAAAGATTTTTTAAATCGGTTTAGTTGTTTGAAGTTTATTCATTGCAAACCCACAACAAACACTACTACTTCGACTGCTTCGGTGGCGTGGTCGGTAGTGCATCCGCTTGCGACGCCGGAGTCTTGGGTTCGATTCCCGGTCGGGATAAACTTTGTGTGATGACATATACGTTTGTACCGAAGTCTGGATGCTTCCTAAATAATAAATAAATAAAATAATAAAAATGCATTTAATCTGACTAAGTAAACATAATAAATACAAAAATTCTTACTTCTGCCAAACTGCAGAACAGTTTGTTGGCAGATGTAGCTCCCGGGTGTAACCTTATTAGTTAATACTTAATCAATAACAATAAAAATGTACTCGCGCAGGTAAGCATATAGGTACACACCATAGCAGATACTGGAGTCCAACTCAGCAACATTACTCACATAGTCTGTGTCTAATATTGCTAAGCAGGGACTCAGTCACATTCAATTTAAACAACCGCTTTGTTACACTATTTTCTACATTTATCGGCAGACTATTATAAATTACAGAATGTTAATGAGTATTCCATTGTCATGTGACCATTTTATAATATTCGTTAAATCAGCCTGCAGTTTACTCTCAATTATGGTTAAGTCTTTATCTGCATACATTAGGCAAGTGTCATCCGCATACATATACACCCGACTGTTTTGTACCACATTGCACATGCTGTTAACGTGCATTATATATCCCACGGGACCGAACACAGATCCGGTCGGCACCCCACAGCTGACGTGTCTAGGGTCGCCGACGACACCATCAACCATAGTTCTCAACGTTCTATTGGTGAGATAAGCGCGGAACCACCTGTTAAGGGGCCGTGCTATGCCACACTCCTCCATGGCTTGAAGCAGCTGGTGATGTTCCAAAGTGTCAAATGCTTTTTTAAAATCAATATAGATCACCACCACCTGCTTCCGCTGGTCTAAGAAATCATTGATGTCATCGGCGAACTGTGACAAAGCCGTGGCCGTGCTCCGTCCCCGTCGAAAGCCGTGCTGTGCGTTTGTTAATATACTGTTACTTTCTAAGAACGACGTTACCTGGTTGACAATGAATTTTTCTACGATTTTATTAATAACGGAAAGTATAGCTATCGGTCTGTAATTAGAGTATGACAGCCATTTTTAAAAATGGGCCTTATTATAGCTACCCTTAATTGGTTTGGATATAACCCTTTTTTAACACATAAATTAATAAATAACGCTAATATATGACTTAATTTAATCTTTAAGTATTTTACTTCCCTTACCCTAATTTTATCTATTCCTTCCGACTTATCAGAACTTAATAAATCAATTAATTTAATAATTTGCTCTGGAGTAGCTTTCTGAAACCTTAATGACATTTGACTAGTATTGACATAACTCGATCTATCCATGAATTTATGTGTACATACATGCTTTATATCGACAATTTCTTTTGTAAATATTGTTGAGAAGTTATTACATATATCTATAGTTCTATTTGTTTTTCCTAAATATCTTAAAATTATATTATCCACTCCTTTTTTATCTTTTCCTATCCACTCATTAATTTTACACCATATTTTTCTAACATTTTTATTACATTTTAGAAGCTCATGTTGACGATGTTTATTTTTAGCCTGGTTAATACATTTATTTACCCTATTTCTATATTTATTATACTGTAACCTTAAATTCATGTTCTTTGGATCTCGCTTCCAGCTATGGAAAAGTTTATCTCTCATGTTAATCATGTTTTTAAGAACATCTGTGATCCACGGTTTACTTTTTCTACTATTACGTACAGGTAATTGTATTGTAGCACTATCATAGCTATTTGTAAAATAAGAACACAACATGTCATATAACTCGATAGGGCACTTACAATCCATTAGTTCCATCCATGAGATACTGTCCAACGCGTCTGTAACCTTTTTACTGCTTATAACTGTTAACTTACGGGGGGCACTGCTCGGAGACGTCACTGCTACACTGTCCAGACACAAACCGATCAAATAATGATCTGATATCTTACACGTTAACACATACGCTTGCGCACTATACTGGGTACGAAACCAGATAATTATGGTCTATACAAGACCGCGTCACTTTGCCATTGTATAGTTCCTCTCGCTATATATCCGTAATTCCGCACTCCAATCCCAACTCGCTCATGTTGTTTATGTACTGGTTCGTTAAGCCACAACTGCCTTTCAACAAGTCAATGCTTATATCACCGAGCATTATTAGGTCACGCGTATGCGGAATGCAGTTTAACATGTTATGTATTTCATTAACAAATCTATGTCTATCTGTTTTTGGTGGCCTGTAAACAATTAATATCTCAGTATATTTTCTTCCGTCATGGAGTATTTGCCCATGCAAAATTTCACAGCAGCTGGTGCTCATTGAATTTGCAGTAAAATTAAATGTGTTTTTAATATATACCAATATCCCCCTCCTTTTCTAGTTTCTCTAGTGTTTATAAAAGTATAGTATCCTTCAATATTATATAGCGGCAGTTCTTCCTGTTTTATATTAATCTCTGTAAGCGCAACAATATCCAAACCCTGTATGCAATTTTGCACCATTACTTGTAATTGATTAAAGTACTTTCGTAACGATTTAATGTTCAAGTGGACAATATTGAATAAATTAGTACGTAGAATTTCCTGTTGCCAGCTGTCTATGCTTATGTACTTGCTGTAACTAACTTTTGAGCAAATGTGCAAAGCGTGATCATCGAATTTTAACAAAAATATTAACCTGTTCAGAGAACCTCGCGGGATTAATTGTACGTTAATTATGTTCTACATACATGTTGATGTCTCTTAATGAACGTATAACTTTGATTTTAGTATCATTTACACCATCTTTTTTTATTAAAACTTTGTTGTTTTGAACCCAAATGTAGTTGTATGTAGGTTTTAGCTCACTCTTAGCCGTCCAGAAGAGATTGCGCATGTATTTGGTAAGATCCTCGTTAATATATATTCTCTGCTGGTCACCATTCGCATAAACATCATCATTGGTAAGCTGGTGGGTCTTCCTTGTAGCTAACCACAGGTCGCGCGATGCGCGCGAGTCCAAAGTCACGACAACCGGTCGCGGCTTTCTATCACGAGCGCGTCCTTGGCTGCCTGCGCTCACTACACCATGTTTTTTTTCACCTACCCTCTTTATTTCCCTTATAGTCCCCGTATTCATTCCCAATTTATTTGCTATATTTTTTACTTTGCTGTCCAAGTTTTCATTTTGTTGTTCCTGTAACCCAAATATTTCAACATTTTTTTCTTTGTCACGCGCTTCTAGGTATACTATTCTTTCTTCCAGAGCTTTATTACTAGTTTCGAGATGCACGTTTTTCTGTTCCAAAGCTTTAATCTTTTTGTCGGATTGCTCCTTCTCATCTACCAGCTGTTGATATTTTTCAGCATAAAAGCTTATGTCCTCTGACATCGCTTCTAATGTTTTTTCATATTGAAAACTACCGCCAACTTTTCGTTTACTTCTGCAAGAATTTTTTCTGGGGTTGTATTTTGAAATATCTAGAACTATCGCGGGTTTAGTACTAGCTTTTACGTTTTGGCACTTATCACATTTGCCGATGTCGGCGATAGACTTAATTTTCGCGGCACATTTTGCGTGATATTCACTGTTACAGCCACCCTTACATTTTTTTATATTTTCTGGTTTAACTCGCGCCAGCGATACCTCGCACAAACCACACTGCACCATTATCAATAACACAATGTCTAGCTAATGTTTTCGATTTTTCGGTTAACAATCTACTTAGTTAATTCACAAGACATGCACCGTATGTATTTCGTCCGAACGCGGGGAGCGCACGCATAATATGTATGTATTTACGATAAAAATGTATATAAGTATTTATATCAGTTTATCTAGTACTCATATCACAAGCTCTGCTTAGTTTGAGACTAGATGGCGTTGTGTGAATTGTCCTAGCATATTTATTTAAACAATCAAATCTTTCCTCTTTATAATATTAGTATAGTTGAACCATGGCTTCTCATTAATTATTCTCTCCTAAAAGTAGATTTAATTGCCAGGTGCCGATGAGTTTTATTGCCAGGTTCTTTCTCTCAGGCTCTACTAAAAAGTAAATGTGTTAGAAGCAATTTTGACTTTAAATAACCTTCATAACTTACTGACTGTCAAAAGTGTTAGGTACCTTGTAATCTAATTGAATAAACGTATTTAAATTCTTTAATTCGTCTTGAATTTCAGCGGCGTCAAAAATCTAGAAAACCGAGACAAATACAACCAGTTGCGCAACCAGTTGAAATACCAGTCGAGCAACAAGCCGAACTACCAACTGTCAGAAAATTACGGTCAGAGTTCGTACCCTCAAGGCTATCAAAGCAGCAGCACCACTCCTAACACCAGTTATCTGTTCCAAAGAGATGATGAACAAGTTACTATTAAAGTTGATGAAACTACCAAGACTTAGGATATTGAAATAACTGATATTTAAACGCGATTGAATCGTGATTATATCAAAGGAACGAGACATTGTCAATAATTAACAGACTTCAAAAAAAGGAAGAGGTTCTCAATTAGATTGTATTTTTCAATTACTTCAATACGTCTTCTTCTTCTTTCTCTAAAATCGTGGCTCCATCGATGTACATCGATGATTTCGCCAATGTCAAGGTAATACTTGAGTTGCTGATAGAAGAACTACTAACAGACTAACAGAAGAACTAGTTATTCCTAACTAGCTCCAGGTGCAGGACAAGAAACGTTGTTCGGTATGAGAGAGTCTGGAAACCCGATTTTTGCGGAGCGCCAGAAGTAATCTAAAAAGCCACCATCCATGCGCTCAGCAAAAATCGGACTTCTTCAATACGTCAAGTACGACAAAAAAAAATATTTGATACTGTCAGTCTATAGGTTGGAGATCTATGGTATGTTTTTCTTTTGACGTGACAACGTCTTATAATTCGATGGAGCCGGCTGCACGCACGAAAAAACATGACGTCATGCGGCGTTACCTCGCTCTGAGGCGTTCCATTTAAGGCTTGAAGTGCAAGCGAGAGCGCGGAACGAGCGACAAAGAGGCACAATCGGCCTCCGCGTTCGGCAGTTATGACGTTGTCACGTTCAACTATCGTCAGTAAACCGACTTTACAGACAACCGATTTTTTGTTTGTTAAGTTTATTTATATAATTTTTTCTAAAATATTGGATAGAAACAGGCGTTACTTGGCGAAAATCCATGACAAAACAATGGTAAGTAGAAATTTTTTAAGAAAAAACTTTTTAGCATTAATTAATAGCATTAATTTTTCGCAGAATCAAAAGGACAACAAAACGTCGACAATTGTTTCGCCTCTAAACGAGGCATTATCAAGACTGTCTCAGAGAGAACAGCAAAATTCGTGGTTGGAACGTGTTTGCTTATAAGTAAACGCGTGCAAATTTCATTATCGCGATGTAGGATTCTTTACAATAACTAATGTGGGTAGAAACCTCAGATCATGCTAACTAAGTTCCAAAAATAGGTATTCACCAATACTTGACCTTATCTGTTTGATTTAATTACTGTCTCTTGCATAGAAAACCCAAATAACACACACAAACCAACAACAATTAATGTGTCTGTCTGTTCACAAACAGATTAAGTAAGGGAGATGTGTGAAAATCTATTTGTTCGTTGAGTAAGGTGTCCGCATCTCTTCTAACTATTTCTAGCCTTTCCCAAACACTTAACTTGAACCCTTTCTCACATAACCGTAAAACTTTAAAAGTGTTACTATTGTTCAAGGAATGACCAGTGTCAAGAAGATGCTTCGCGAAGAGGGACCTTTCAGGACAACCATTGCGGGACGCCGCTCTATGTTCCTTATATCTAATATCGAAGGACCTGCCAGTCTGTCCCACATACTTCAAACCACATTCATCACAACTCAACAAATAAACACCTGATCTGCGTGAGACCGACACCGAATCCTTGCCATTACATAGCTCCCTCAAGGCATTCTGAGTTCTAAAAGCAACAAATATACTACTTTCCCTCATGATCTTAGCTATACTCAACGAGACGGGACCCACGAACGGCAAACAGGCCGTGTACTTCCTAGGTGGATCTTGAATCGGATATAATAAATGAAAACTAGCCTTTCTACGTTTTTTATTTAATAATGAGTGAACCATTCCTACGTCATAGCCATTACTTTGTGCTATGTAGCAAATGATGGACAATTCTTCACCAAATGCCTGTGGGCTCAACGGTACCGCCAGTAACCTGCTCAGTAAGCTGTGGAAAGCTGCCATTTTATGTTGCCATGGATGCCATGGATGATGTTGTCCTTGTCTCCAAGTTGAACTCAGTACACACTGGAATTGATTTTTCACTAGAGTTGGAGTCAGATTCCACTCTCAATTTCTTGGACCTTTCAATTACTAGAAGGAACGGTGTTCATGAGTTCCGTATCTATAGGAAACCAACAGTTACAGACACAGTTATTCCTTACTCATCCAATCATCCATGGCAACATAAAATGGCAGCTTTCCACAGCTTACTGAGCAGGTTACTGGCGGTACCGTTGAGCCCACAGGCATTTGGTGAAGAATTGTCCATCATTTGCTACATAGCACAAAGTAATGGCTATGACGTAGGAATGGTTCACTCATGATTAAATAAAAAACGTAGAAAGGCTAGTTTTCATTTATTATATCCGATTCAAGATCCACCTAGGAAGTACACGGCCTGTTTGCCGTTCGTGGGTCCCGTCTCGTTGAGTATAGCTAAGATCATGAGGGAAAGTAGTATATTTGTTGCTTTTAGAACTCAGAATGCCTTGAGGGAGCTGTGTAATGGCAAGGATTCGGTGTCGGTCTCACGCAGATCAGGTGTTTATTTGTTGAGTTGTGATGAATGTGGTTTGAAGTATGTGGGACAGACTGGCAGGTCCTTCGATATTAGATATAAGGAACATAGAGCGGCGTCCCGCAATGGTTGTCCTGAAAGGTCCCTCTTCGCGAAGCATCTTCTTGACACTGGTCATTCCTTGAACAATAGTAACACTTTTAAAGTTTTACGGTTATGTGAGAAAGGGTTCAAGTTAAGTGTTTGGGAAAGGCTAGAAATAGTTAGAAGGGATGCGGACACCTTACTCAACGAACAAATAGATTTTCACACATCTCCCTTACTTAATCTGTTTGCGAACAGACAGACACATTAATTGTTGTTGGTTTGTGTGTGTTATTTGGGTTTTCTATGCAAGAGACAGTAATTAAATCAAACAGATAAGGTCAAGTATTGGTGAATACCTATTTTTGGAACTTAGTTAGCATGATCTGAGGTTTCTACCCACATTAGTTATTGTAAAGAATCCTACATCGCGATAATGAAATTTGCACGCGTTTACTTATAAGCAAACACGTTCCAACCACGAATTTTGCTGTTCTCTCTGAGACAGTCTTGATAATGCCTCGTTTAGAGGCGAAACAATTGTCGACGTTTTGTTGTCCTTTTGATTCTGCGAAAAATTAATGCTATTAATTAATGCTAAAAAGTTTTTTCTTAAAAAATTTTTACTTACCATTGTTTTATAATTTTTTCTTCTATTGAGAACTACTGCTTCTCGTATGGTCCCATTTTACGACAATAATTATTTGGTCCCATTCCGGTAACTTGAAGTCGATTTTAATTATCGACAATTTTTTTTTTTTTTCAATATGCATTGCACGTTTTTGGCTGGTCCCACCTATAGCAGCGACTGTTCCGTTTTCAGGAGAAACGTTCTACCAACTAACTGAACAAGACACAACTAGCCCAAGACCTCTAATACTGCAATCATTATTCATTAGTGATGAAGGTCAAATCATGAGTTTTATTGCCAGGTTCTTTCTCTCGGAGAGTTTCAAGCGGAGCGAAGCGTAGCGTATCTTAGACGACAAGTGTAAATCGATTGTGTGCCAACTCCTCCGAAACGGCTCGACCGATTTTGACCAAATTTGGCATGCTGATCGACATCATACCCGGGAGTGCATATCTCTGAAATCATGAAAATAGATCAAAAAAAGAAATTAAGAAAATTTGCTCCGCTCAACATTTGCAATTCATGCATTGCATACCTAGTTTTTATTTTAAGTACTTACTGACGTTTGTAAGAGCCATTTAATTACCTATACAAATAAATAAATCATATTATTTTATTATTACCATGCTTTTATTAGCTTCACTTGTATGTTTGCTTGCTTGTATGTTTGTTTGTTTGTAACCGACTCTTTTGGGTTCGATTTTGCCCTACTTTGAACCATCAGATTTAATTCAAACTTTGCACACCTGTCAAAGACCGATGACAATGCTATAATTCGATTAAAAAATAAATATAATAAAAACTAAAAAATGATAAATAAATAAAATAATAGTTTAAAAAACGATAAGAAGATATTATCAAAATGATAATTCTTCTACTCAAATCTGTCAATAAAATATTTATAACTATTGACACTATGAACCTCACGCTTTTTTTTACAATAATATACATTTATTTCTTATTTACACTATTCTTTATTAAAATTAATTTCTACTTTTTAGTTGGATTCTCTATAAAAGCGTGTTTTTTAGTTTTTTTTAAACTATTATTTATTATGAATAATTATTCGACTTACAGTTGAGGTCTTAGGGTTATTAGTCCATTGAAATGTTATATTTTTGTGCGATGAATAGTTTGCCCGATAGAGCGCCCGATAACGATTTGCAACCCTTTTTCAAGATGACGGAAAACCCATAAGGATCCATGGAGGACCCCCCAAACTTGGATTTAGCTTTACACTAACCCCCCCTTGATATCTAAAAAATAAAATAGCGTCCTCTGACATTTGCATACTTAACCTTATGTTAATTAATGTTTATTAATGTTTTCTTGGTCTGTTGGTACAACGTTCCTCCTGTAAAGTGAACATTCGCTGTTTCAGTTCAAGACTATCGTGTTTGCGATTCATCTCGAAAAATTATTTAAGAAAAGTTAAACTTTATTACTTAGAAAAATAAGGTATCTGGGTCGAATATGGCCTTCATTAGGTTTGAAACTATTTTTTTCGTTTTGTACCTAGCCATGACCTATTTTGACAACTTTAAAAAGGCACACAGTAATGGACGTGGAATGACCTTCATGTGGCCATATTTTCATGCTGGCCTTATTCGACCAAGATACCCTATAATTCAATGAGAGATTTCAGTCGACCACGGTTGGTACAATCCAGCCGAATCGTCGGGTAACCATTAAGTTTCTGATATTCTCACCAGTAAGTCCAATTTTGATATCAGTTATGTGGGTAGGTTACTTGTGACTTTATGAGTGAAAGTTAAAAAAATAATTTTTAATATTTTTTTTTTATGTAAGTTATAGGTTTATTTTAATTTTGCTACGGATAATAAAATATGATGCAAAAAGCGTTGTTTTTATTTTATTTTCAAAAAAAAAAAAGTTTTATAACTTTATTTTTCAGAAATTTAATATAATTTTCATGTATTATTATTCTTTATTGCAAAAACGTTCCGACGCTGTTGCATCGGAAAACGGCACTGTAAATAAACATTAATGGATGAAAACAATTGTAAAAATGTGTAATTTGTGTAATTTGATCTACTAATATAGACTAAGCAAGCATTGTTACTAACCTCATGCGTCTTGTTACTTGAAATTAATAAAATATACATAATTATAGACTAAAAATATTTACATTACAAAATATCGTTTAAAAAATCCTCCGCGTCATGCCGACTGGGAAGGTTCCCAGAATGCTGGCTGTGTTGCCACGTTGGATGGCGATACTTATTCTTTGGGTCAGAAAATAGCCAGGCTTCTGGTCCTGAGCAGCATCGGTTAGGCGTTTAGCAATGTCTCTATAAATGCGGCGAGCACTCGGACCCCATGACCCGAGTGTCTCAACCCCAAACGGCTCAAATATGTTATCACCTGCTAGGTTAGCATATTTACGTCGTTTAAAGCCTTCAGCCGATGCAGCAGCAGCGCCGGCACATCCGGATGTGCTTGGAAGGTGTGAAGGTGCTAAGGTGTCAACGCATGTAGCGTCCCACACCAAAGGCCTTCCCATCTTCCACGGTAGCAACGACATACCGTCCGGTCTCTTTCCATCGCTTCGTGCTAAACCATTTGGTTCACGTACGGCCGGAAGACCTGCGGTGGAAAGAGCCCTACGAATTATGTCGTTTAGAATAGCGTGCCGAGGTATACGACCTGCACTTCTGCTACAAGAAAGGCCATGGTGTCCCAGATTATCGACGGCTACTCCACAGGTGCAATGATGCGGGGATACACAAGGTGTACCCAGCCGAAGCCAAGTGGCAATGCGGAAGGTTGCGTCGTCCAACATTGTACCGATGTTGGGCGATGGGAGCGCCTGGACCCATAACCCTGACTCCCATTCTCAAACAGCTAGTAGGCGTGCACGCTCTGAAAGATTGACAGAAGTGTCAATTAGTGTATTAATTCTCAATTTACAGAGCGGCGAATCCCACAGTCGCTGTGAGCCTAGGCGTGAGGGCAGGTCAGTGTCGGGGCAAGACATCCTCCAAGCATTTATGGCATCGGTCTTGCATCGCACCTCGGAAACAATCAGTGTATTTGACAAAATTTTCCTGACTAATTCTTCGGTGCTATGGACCGACGACAGAAATGCTGGCAGACTGACATCTGTGACTCTACGAATACCTAGCCCGCCCAAGCGAACTGGAAGAGACGCTTGGACCCAAGCCCGGTCATTAATATTTACATTTAAAATTTTACACAAAGAATTTTGTATTAAGTTGTCTAGTCTGCCCAAAATTTCTACATTTTTCCAAAATTGTCCTGAACGTACGGCATGTGTAAATTTGGGTACGAAAAAACAAACACGAAGAATAGTGAAAGCTGAATGAATACTGATATTACATAGACTATCAATAACCTGATCAAAATTTTGAATTTTTTCCTCGATAAAAGTGGAAAAGCCATCTTCTAAAATCAGGGACCCTAGGAGGCGTAAAGAAGTTTTGTCCGAAACTTTTATGTTGGGGGCCAAACAGTTGAATTTGAAGATTGTTGTTTATTTATCTGTGTTTTCAGATATAAAAATCTCACATTTATTTGGGTTCAGTTCTAAGCCATTTGACTGAAACTCGTGCTTTATTAGGGCTAAATCTTGTTAAACTGTCTCTACTTATCCCCCTAAAAGTCCCGTCATATAGGTACCAAATGTTGAATTTTGATTTTATTTTTTGAATTAATGGGTTAATGGCCAAACTGAAGGTCCCCCTTGCTGACATCCAACGGCTGAATTCAAAAGGTGGTCTTTATAAATTAATTTTGTTGGCTGACTATAGCATTGCCAAAGAAAGTTAAAAATTTTGGGGGTTTCTAATTTGGCCTGTGTCAGCAAGGTGTCCCTGTTTACAGAGTTGAAGGCGTTTTTCAGGTCAACTTTCAAGATGACCTCTCTCCATCGCTCCTGTCAAGCCTCTCCTTCGCTACTGTCAAGGTATGTTGCATTGCAAGCGCAACCTCCTTTTGAACCAAAACCTATTGAAATAAATAAAATATTATATTAGGAATATTATTAGGATCAGTTTAGGGGTACAAGACCTTTTTTCAGTTCCGCGGACCAAGGCCGCGGCCGCTCATACGTCCTTTGCCGAGCGCCTCTGGTGAGCACATAGGCAATTTCCAGTGGCGCCCCGTGGAGGGGTAAAAAGGTTAGGATTCATGTGAAATGGTTCGCCTGGTTTGCCTGGAGGACGATTTCATTATGAAATTAAGTTTAGGCAAATAAGCTGGGTGATTTTGTACGAAATATTGGCATGTTTTTGTAAACATTTGCAATATCAACCATCAAATATAACCATTTTACAAAAATGTCTAACGTAAATTATCTTTATGTCAGAAATTATAATTATTCTGCATATTTTTCAACATAACAATAAAGACACCAAAAATAAGTATTGAACCGATTTAAATGAAATTTGGTAGGTACAGACAGATAGAGCCTCATCCTCATGAGAAAGGACTTAGCCTACATTTAATCCCGGTATAGGTATAGGTTGCCGTGGGAACTGGGAACTAAATAACTATTTCTTATAATAACGTCCATGGCCGGGCGTCTCTGGTAGGAGGTACGCACAAGAGGTAGGTACGCACAAGGAGGTAGGTACGCACAAAGAGGTAGGTACGCACAAGGAGGTAGGGTATTTCCAGTGGCGCCCGGCAAAAGCCAGTAGGTACCTAGGTATAATAAATAATATACCTACTTACTTAGTTATAGTCCGATACGCCCAGGACTTTAATTGACACGTAAGATTTTGTTGCCTTTCATCAACATTTCATCGCAAGGCAACGGGTTTCAATATTTTTTTCAAAATTATAATATAGCTGCTAATTTATATTAAATTCATTCATCCATTTTGGACATAACCCATTATAAATGTACCCGGTGACAGCAATAGGCTTGCCCCCTATTACGAGGGACTAAAAATACTGGCAACCTCTGTCTACCCCTTCGGGGATATAGGCGTAATATGTGTGAGTGTGCTTACTTAGTTATTGCTGAATTATGTAGATACTCTTTTCTATAGTTTATCCAAATCAGTGGACCTAGCGAATATCTAGGTAGTTAGTAGGTGACTTTAGTTAAATCCTAATGTTGACACGATCGAAATAAACCCTAGACTAAACCTAAGGAACCCTATCAATATCTCCGTGACCGGAGATTTCCTCACATAGACACGGTGGATAGTTATGCAGAATTATCAAGGTAAGTTATTTAAGTGCCTAGAAACTAGGTATTCTTTTTTAAATACCGCCCTAGCGTCCATTGCCGGGCGTCCTGGGTAAACCCCCTCATAAATGTGAAACTTGTAAAATAAATAATTACAAAATAGCAAACTAATACTTGACATTTTCTCACGACATTACGTTCAGTTGATGTCGTGGGAAGGCCTCTGTCTCTGACGCGAACCTACGTCTAAACGGCATTTAAAATTGAATCTCTCCGTCGCATTGTAGGTTTTGTGAAGCCCCTGAGCTATACGATAAAGGTTAAAAGAAAAAGGACGAACTGTGTTAGTTATAAAATATGGTCTCAAGTTTCGAGGTCTGTAGCATTAAATATGGGGTCACAGGATACTTTTTTATTCCCGCTTTTGCTCTCCAAACACCGCATCCATTCCAATGAATCCACAGATACAATTATAATACGTCAGTTGGTTACTACAGTCGCTGTGAGTCTTACGGGAACACAAATTGAACAGTAATCCTATCTTTAAATACGTAGATTCGTAGTTGGCATACTAGTACCAAATACGAGTACCAAAAAGTTGGAAACTGGCATGGAAGATTGATATCAGCCATGCCACGAATTTTTTACAGCGCCATCTGTTTTATTGCTCTGAAACTATTGAAACTCGAATAACAATGTAGCTTCCAGTCGTAATGTAGGTAAACAATATGTACCTAGATGGCAGCTATCTAAATATTACCGTTACAGTACGAAATAATAATATGCTCAGCTCATAGACCTATTCGTAATTTAATGGTAAATAATCACTTGATTTCATACTTTACTAAACTTTAAGCTGCAATTGGAGTCTCTAGCTCAACGAAATATTATTGCAATGTTCATAATATTATGAATATAGCCGCCTATTATATAGTACAACGTTATGAGTCCCGGGCGGGATAGTACTCGTATTAGTGTTCTACTGATGGATGTCTGTTGCAAAAGATTATAACTTTGACAACGATTGACTTGACGTATACCTACTTACCTACAGTGTGTCAAGTAAGTATTAATTTGCGAAATAAGTTTTCGTTTTCCTCCATACATTTCACACAGTTCCCTGACGTTACCGCTAGGGGCGCTGGTGTGAAATGTATGGCGAATACATTTCACACCATCATATAGAAATATACCTATACTTATAGGGTATAAATTGAACTAGGTACAGTTTTACTCACTGTGCTTTTATTTAGGTAAGTATGTTTTGGTTTATTTACAACTAGCTGTTGCCCGCAGCACCGCAGTCCAAAGTAACCGCCTGCGTGCTACTTTGGATCTACATAACTGTTTTATTTATGAACCGATTGAAAACCAAACCTTAAATGTTAAGTTGAATAAACCACAACGCATTACTGAAAACCGCAAAATCAAATCAAAAATTCAAATCGGTTTAGCCGTTTCTGAGATTAGCGTGTTCAAACATTCAGACAAACAGACAAAAGTTCTAAAAACTATTGTTTTGGGTTTTATTGCGTTCATAAAGCCCCCCTACAACAGTTTCTTTATTATATCTTATATTATATTCTCTATTATACCATACAAATTCATCTTAAGATACGAAAATATGAAATATTATTTATTATCTATTGAAATGAAATGAAATGAAATAAAATAAAATGAAATGAAATGAAATGATTTATTTATTTGTATAGGTCACTAAATGGCTCTTACAAACGTCAGTAAGTACTTAAAATAAAAAATGTCATTGCTTCTATATTTACATGTAATGCCAGATTCGCAAAGCAATAAGTAGAACCGAGAGAAAGAACCTGGCAATAAAACTCTCGGTCACTCTTTTTCAATAATTTACTCATTTACACATTTTCTTAAGACTAAATGTGGACGAATGTATATTGGTCTCGTGTCAGAATAAAAAAGCGTGATAATGCAAAAAAAAAAATTTGTTTGTCACCTAAGTACAAAATATGCTACAATTATGGCATTTTAGGAGGCGGCTGCACCATGCTCAAGCCAGACACTTTTATCATTAAAGTAATCAACTGTCTTATAATATGCTTGCGACATAAAATGGTCTTTATAAAGGTTTTAAATTTACTGTCGGGCATACAAAGGACCGATTCAGGCAATTTATTATAAAAGCGTATACCTTCCCCCTTGAAAGAATGACTAGCCTTGCTAAGCCGATAACACGGAGGGAGTAGTTTATTTTTATTACGTAGATTTCTGTCTACCGGTGCATGTTGGGGACTCAGTCTTAGAAACTGTTGTCGAGTACGTCTACTTGGGTCAACTGATCCAGGTAGGCAATTCTAGCTTCGAAGACGAGGTACATCGACGAATCCGACTCGGCTGGGCAGCGTTCGGGAAGCTACGAGATGTCTTCTCGTCCGACATACCTCAGTGCCTGAAGACGAAAGTCTTTAACCAGTGTGTGTTACCAGTGATGACTTACGGATCTGAAACGTGGTCCCTCACTATAGGTCTCCTAAACAAGCTCAAAGTCGCTCAACGACCTATGGAGAGGGCTATGCTCGGTATTTCCGTACGTGATCGCGTCAGAAATGATGATATCCGTAGGAGAACAAAAGTAACCGACGTAGCCCAGCGGATTAGCTCGTTGAAGTGGCAGTGGGCGGGACACATAGCGCGCAGAACAGATGGCCGATGGAGCAAAAAAGTTCTGGAATGGCGACCGCGTACGGGCAAACGTAGTGTAGGACGCCCAACGGCCAGGTGGAAGGACGACCTCATCAAGGTCGCCGGGAAGCGCTGGATGCGGGCTGCTTTAGATCGGTCATTCTGGAAGTCTATGGGAGAGGCCTATGTGAACATGTGTGGCAGTGGACTATGTGTGGCTGATATGATGATGATGATGATGTTACGGCTAATACCCGAAGTGCGGCAGCACCTAGTTTTAGCCGGTTAGAACTAACTAACTAACCTAACCTAACCAGCTAGGTCTTCGGCCTCAGGGTGGCCCTCGATAAGTCCGAGGCCATCTTTTTCCATGGGCCTCGGATGAGACCCCCTCGGGATGCCCAAATTGTGGTGAGTGGCACCTCCATCGCTGTCGGGAAGACCCTTAAATATCTGGGTCTCTTGCTCGACAGCCGGTGGGGGTTCATCGAGCATTTCCGGCGGCTGTCACCAAAGCTGGTGACGTTTGCCGGGATGCTCAGTAGGCTGCTCCCCAATAAAGGGGGACCGGGAAGTGCTTGCCGCCGCCTCTACGAGGGTGTGGTGCGCTCCAAGGCGCTCTATGGAGCGCCTATTTGGGCGGATGCCGTCGGCGCCGCGAACTTGGTCCAGCTGCGACGGCCGCAGCGGATCACGGTGCAGAGGGCTGCACGGGCGTACCGCACCGTGTCTTTTGTGGCGGCGTGCCTGTTGGCACGAAGTCCCCCGTGGGATCTCGAAGCAGGGGTCCTCAAGACGAGGAGGGCGCCCTGGTGCGACAAGTAGGAGGTCGCCCGTTGCCGGAGCAGGTCGATCGCTGGAGACAGGAGGCTCGCGACGATCTGTTCCGGCAATGGGCCTTGAGATGTGCGGCTCCGACCGCGAGCCGGGTGCTCGTGGGGGCCATCGGTCCCGTGCTCCGCCAGTGAGTGGAGCATGCGCAGGGGGCTCCGACCTACTTCCTCACCCAACTTCTCACGGATCATGGCTGTTTTGCCAAATACCTGTGGGAAGTGGTGGGGATCCTGTCGGAGCCCGTTTGTCATCACTGCGCAGGCGGCGCCATAGATACGGCGGAGCATACGCTCGCTGTGTGCGCCGCCTGGGACACGCAGAGGTTGGCCCTCACGGGCATCATCGGCAGTGTAGGTTCGCTGCCGGCCGTCATTCTGTCTATGGCCGGCAGCGAAGAATGTTGGGCCGCCGTCGCCTCCTTCGCTCGGGAGGTGATGGCGGCAAAGAGAGAGGCCCTGCGGGAACGGGAGAGTGCAGGCCGCACGCTTCCGCCCCGCCGGGCACCAGTCAGGGGGCGAAGGCGTATTGCATACGCCCAAGCCCCCGACTGATAGGGCCGTGGGTGGTGGGTCGGGGCGCCCACCGCTCACGCGAAAGGCCCTGAGGAGTCTTTTGGGTGGGGAGGTAGCTCCCCCGTGTTGAGCTCGAAAGAGCGCCCCTTTGCCGGGCCGCCGTTGCTTAACAGTTTCTGTCTATCCGGCGGCCCGGCTAAGGCGAAGGAGAAACACCGTGGATAGGTTTTAGTGGGTAGTCCGGCCCGTTTTCCATCCTAGGGCCGGGAGTCCCACACGAAGCCGTCTCGCTCCCCCCCCGCAGCGAGACGGTGAAGTGCGTAAATGTTTCACCGACCACGTTAAAAAAAAAAAAAAAAACCGGCTAGGTCTACGAGGAAGGCGCCCTGGTGCGACAAGTAGGAGGTCCCACGTTGCCGGAGCAGGTCGATCGCTGCCGGCCGTCATTCAATCCATGGCCGGCAGCGAAAAATGTTGGGCCGCCGTCGCTTCCTTCGCTTGGGAGGTGATGGCGGCGAAGAGAGAGGCCCTGCGTGAGCGGGAGCGTGCAGGCCGTACGCTCCCGCCCCGGCGGGCACCAGTCAGGGGGCGACGGCGCATTGCCTACGCCCAAGCCCCCGACTGATAGGGCCGTGGGCGATGGGTCGGGGGGCCCACCGCTCACGTGAATGGCCCTGAGGAGTTCGACGCCCCTTATGTGTTTCGGGGGCGTCGCTTCTGTGTTGATCAGGGGAGGTTCAGGCACCCCCGAGTAGAGCTCGAAAGAGCGCCCCTTTGCCGGGCCGCTGTTGCTTAACAGTTCCTGCCTATCCGACGGCCCGGCGAAGGAGTAACACCGTGGATAGGTTTTAGTGGGTAGTCCGGCCCGTTTTAATCCTAGGGCCGGGAGTCCCACACGAAGCCGTCTCGCTCCCCCCCAAGCGAGACGGTGAAGTGCGTCAATGCATCACCGACCACGTAAAAAAAAAAAAACCGGCTAGGTCTACGAGGAAGGCGCCCTGGTGCGACAAGTAGGAGGTCCCACGTTGCCGGAGCAGGTCGATCGCTGGAGACAGGAGGCTCGCGACGATCTGTTCCGGCAATGGGCCTCGAGATGTGCGGCTCCCACCGCGAGCCGGGTGCTCGTGGGGGCCATCGGTTCCGTGCTCCGCCAGCGGGTGGAGCATGCGCAGGGGGCTCCGACGTACTTCCTCACCCAACTTCTCACGGGTCATGGCTGTTTTGCCAAATTCCTGTGGGAAGTGGTGGGGATCCTGTCGGAGCCCGATTGCCATCATTGCGCAGGCGGCGCCGTAGATACGGCGGAGCATACGCTCGTCGTGTGCGCCGCCTGGGACACGCAGAGGTTGGCCCTCACGGGCGTCATCGGCAGTATAGATTCGCTGCCGGCCGTCGTTCTTTCTATGGCCGGCAGCGAAGAATGTTTGGCCGCCGTCGCCTCCTTTGCTCGGGAGGTGATGGCGGCAAAGAGAGAGGCCCTGCGGGAAGGGGAGCGTGCAGGTCGCACGCTTTCGCCCCGTCGGGCACCAGTCAGGGGGCGACGGCGTATTGCATACGCCCAAGCCCCCAACTGATAGGACCGTGGGCGGTGGACCGAGGGGCCCACCGCTTACGCGAAAGGCCCTGAGGAGTCCGACGCCCCTTATGTGTTTCGGGGGCGTCGCTTCTATGTTGTTTGGGGGGCCAAGCCCCCCCTATGTTGAGCTTAAACGAGCGCCCCTTTGCCGGGCCACCGGCGCCGTTGCTTAGCAGTTTCTGCCTATCCGAGGGCCTGGCTAAGGCGAAGGAGAAACACCGTGGATAGGTTTAAGTGGGTAGTCCGGCCCCTTTTCATCCTAGGGCCGGGAGTCCCACACGAAGCCGTCTCGCTCCCCCCCGCAGCGAGACGGTAAAGTTGAAAATGCATCACCGACCACGTTAAAAAAAAAATAAAAAAAAAAAATAAAAAAAAAAAATAAAAAAAAAAAGTTGTTCAGGCGTCATATTCTTTAATATCCTGGGCACCACACTGGGTACATTTTATCCCGGAAAAGTATATATGTTACGGCTAATGCCCGAAGTGCGGCTGCACCTAGGTGTAGCCGGTTAGGTTTTATTTTTTTTTTACGTGGTCGGTGATGCATTTACGCACTTCACCGTCTCGCTGCGGGGGGGAGCGAGACGACTTCGTGTGGGACTCCCGGCCCTAGGATGAAAACGGGCCGGACTACCCACTAAAACCTATCCACGGTGTTTCTCCTTCGCCTAAGCCAGGCCCCCGGATAGGCAAAAACTGCTAAGCAACGGCGCCGGCGGCCTGGCAAAGGAGCGCTCGTTTAAGCTCAACATAGGGGGGGCTTGGCCCCCCCAAACAACATAGAAGCGACGCACCCGAAACACATAAGGGGCGTCGGACTCCTCAGGGCCTTTCGCGTGAGCGGTGGGCGCCCCGACCCACCGCCCACGGCCCTATCAGTCGGGGGCTTGGGCGTATGCAATACGCCTTCGCCCCCTGACTGGTGCCCGGCGGGGCGGAAGCGTGCGGCGGCCTGCACGCTCCCGTACCCGCAGGGCCTCTCTCTTTGCCGCCATCACCTCCCGAGCGAAGGAGGCGATGGCGGCTAGCCGGTTAGGTTTTTTTTTTTTTTTTTTTTTTTAACGTGGTCGGTGATGCATTTACGCACTTCACCGTCTCGCTGCGGGGGGGAGCGAGACGGCTTCGTGTGGGACTCCCGGCCCTAGGATGAAAACGGGCCGGACTACCCACTAAAACCTATCCACGGTGTTTCTCCTTCGCCTTAGCCAGGCCCCGGATAGGCAGAAACTGCTAAGCAACGGCGCCGGCGGCCCGGCAAAGGGGCGCTCGTTTAAGCTCAACGGGGGGGGAGGGGCTTGGCCCCCCCAAACAACATAGAAGCGACGCCCCCGAAACACATAAAGGGCGTCGGAATCCTCAGGGCCTTTCGCGTAAGCGGTGGGCCCCCCGATCCACCGCCCACGGCCCTATCAGTCGGGGGCTTGGGCGTATGCAATACGCCGTCGCCCCCTGACTGGTGCCCGACGGGGCGAAAGCGTGCGACCTGCACGCTCCCGTTCCCGCAGGGCCTCTCTCTTTGCCGCCATCACCTCCCGAGCGAAGGAGGCGACGGCGGCCCAACATTCTTCGCTGCCGGCCATAGAAAGAATGACGGCCGGCAGCGAACCTACACTGCCGATGATGCCCGTGAGGGCCAACCTCTGCGTGTCCCAGGCGGCGCACACAGCGAGCGTATGCTCCGCCGTATCTATGGTGCCGCCTGCGCAGTGATGACAAACGGGCTCCGACAGGATCCCCACCACTTCCCACAGGTATTTGGCAAAACAGCCATGACCCGTGAGAAGTTGGGTGAGGAAGTAGGTCGGAGCCCCCTGCGCATGCTCCACTCACTGGCGGAGCACGGGACCGATGGCCCCCACGAGCACCCGGCTCGCGGTCGGAGCCGCACATCTCAAGGCCCATTGCCGGAACAGATCGTCGCGAGCCTCCTGTCTCCAGCGATCGACCTGCTCCGGCAACGGGCGACCTCCTACTTGTCGCACCAGGGCGCCCTCCTCGTAGACCCTCTTGAGGACCCCTGCTTCGAGATCCCACGGGGGACTTCGTGCCAACAGGCACGCCGCCTCAAAAGACACGGTGCGGTACGCCCGTGCAGCCCTCTGCGCCGTGATCCGCTGCGGCCGTCGCAGCTGGACCACGTTTGCGGCGCCGAGGGCATCAGCCCAAATAGGCGCTCCATAGAGCGCCTTGGAGCGCACCACATCCTCGTAGAGGCGGCGGCAAGCACTTCCCGGTCCCCCTTTATTGGGGAGCAGCCTACTGAGCATCCCGGCAAACGTCACCAGCTTTGGTGACAGCCGCCGGAAATGCTCGATGAACCCCCACCGGCTGTCGAGCAAGAGACCCAGATATTTAAGGGTCTTCCCGACAGCGATGGAGGTGCCACTCACCACAATTTAGGCATCCCGAGGGGGTCTCATCCGAGGCCCATGGAAAATGATGGCCTCGGACTTATCGAGGGCCACCCTGAGGCCGAAGACCTAGCTGGTTTTTTTTTTTTTTTTTTTTTTTACGTGGTCGGTGATGCATTTACGCACTTCACCGTCTCGCTTGGGGGGGAGCGAGACGGCTTCGTGTGGGACTCCCGGCCCTAGGATTAAAACGGGCCGGTCTACCCACTAAAACCTATCCACGGTGTTTCTCCTTCGCCTTAGCCGGGCCGCCGGATAGGCAGGAACTGTTAAGCAACAGCGGCCCGGCAAAGGGGCGCTCTTTCAAGCTCTACTCGGGGGTGCCTAAACCCCCCCTGATCAACACAGAAGCGACGCCCCCGAAACACATAAGGGGCGTCGGACTCCTCAGGGCCATTCGCGTGAGCGGTGGGCCCCCCGACCCACCGCCCACGGCCCTATCAGTCGGGGGCTTGGGCGTAGGCAATGCGCCGTCGCCCCCTGACTGGTGCCCGCCGGGGCGGGAGCGTACGGCCTGCACGCTCCCGCTCACGCAGGGCCTCTCTCTTCGCCGCCATCACCTCCCGAGCGAAGGAAGCGACAGCGGCCCAACATTCTTCGCTGCCGGCCATGGATTTAATGACGGCCGGCAGCGAACCTACTCTGCCGATAACGCCCGTGAGGGCCAACCTCGGCGAGTCCCAGGCGGCGCACACGAAGAGCGTATGCTCCGCCGTATCTACGGCGCCGCCTGCGCAGTGATGACAATCAGGCTCCGACAGGATCCCCACCACTTCCCACAGGAATTTGGCAAAACAGCCATGACCCGTGAGAAGTTGGGTGAGGAAGTAGGTCGGAGCCCCCTGCGCGTGCTCCACCCACTGGCGGAGCACGGGACCGATGGCCCCCACGAGCACCCGGCTCGCCGTGGGAGCCGCACATCTCAAGGCCCATTGCCGGAACAGATCGTCGCGAGCCTCCTGTCTCCAGCGATCGACCTGCTCCGGCAACGGGCGACCTCCTTCTTGTCGCACCAGGGCGCCCTCCTCGTAAACCCTCTTCAGGACCACCGCCTCGAGATCCCACGGGGGACTCTGTGCCAACAGGCACGCCGCCTCAAAAGACACGGTGCGGTACGCCCGTGCAGCCCTCTGCGCCGCGATCCGCTGCGGTCGTCGCAGCTGAACCACGTTCGCGGCGCTGAGGGCATCCGCCCAAATAGGCGCTCCATAGAGCGCCTTGGAGCGTACCACACCCTCGTAGAGACAGACCTAGCTGGTTAGGTTAGGTTAGGTTAGGTTAGGTTAGTTAGTTAGTTCTAACCGGCTAAAACTAGGTGCTGCCACACTTCGGGTATTAGCCGTAACATCATCATCATCATCATCATATCAGCCACACATAGTCCACTGCTGAACATAGGCCTCTCCCATAGACTTCCAGAATGACCGATCTAAAGCAGCCCGCATCCAGCGCTTCCCGGCGACCTTGATGAGGCCATCCTTCCACCTGGCCGTTGGGCGTCCTACACTACGTTTGCCCGTACGCGGTCGCCATTCCAGAACTTTTTTGCTCCATCGGCCATCTGTTCTGCGCGCTATGTGTCCCGCCCACTGCCACTTCAACGAGCTAATCCGCTGGGCTACGTCGGTTACTTTTGTTCTCCTACTGATATCATCATTTCTAACGCGATCACGTAGGGAAATACCGAGCATAGCCCTCTCCATAGGTCGTTGAGCGACTTTGAGCTTGTTTAGGAGACCTATAGTGAGGGACCACGTTTCAGATCCGTAAGTCATCACTGGTAACACACACTGGTTAAAGACTTTCGTCTTCAAGCACTGAGGTATGTCGGACGAGAAGACATCTCGTAGCTTCCCGAACGCTGCCCAGCCGAGTCGGATTCGTCGATGTACCTCGTCTTCGAAGCTGGAATTGCCTACCTGGATCAGTTGACCCAAGTCGACGTACTCGACAACAGTTTCTAAGACTGAGTCCCCAACATGCACCGGTAGAGGCGCAACATGGACATTTGACATAACCTTTGTCTTGTCCATATTCATCTTAAGGCCCACCTGTTGGGATACTCTATTGAGGTCTTCGAGCATGGTGTTTAAGTCTTCCAGCGATTCTGCCATAATGACAATATCATCGGCAAACCGAAGGTGAGTGATATACTCGCCGTTTATGTTGATGCCACGTCCTTTCCAGTTCAGTAGCTTGAAGACGTCTTCCAAGGCAGCGGTAAACAGTTTCGGAGAGATAACGTCTCCCTGTCTAACGCCCCTTTTCAGTGGGATTGGCTTCGTGCTCTGTTCCTGTACTCGGACCGACATAGTGGCGTTCTGGTATAAACACTTCATCACCTCGATATACCGGTGATCTATCCGGCACCGCTGGAGAGACTGTATCACGGCCCATATTTCGATCGAATCGAAGGCTTTCTCATAGTCCACGAATCCTAAGCAGAGAGGCCGGTTATACTCTTTGGTCTTCTGTATAACCTGTCGCAGCGTGTGGATGTGGTCTATGGTACTGTACCCTTTTCGGAATCCGGCTTGTTCGGGAGGTTGGAAGTCATCGAGCCTGTTGGCGAGACGGTTCGTAATAACCCTCGAAAACAGCTTGTAAATATGACTCAGGAGCGTGATTGGCCTATAATTCTTCAACAAAGTATTATCGCCTTTCTTGAAGAAAAGGGCCACCACGCCCCCGTTCCACGCTTCCGGTGTTATGCCTTCGTGTAGGACGGAATTAAAGAGCCTCTGAAGAACCTTTAGTACCGGCGTTCCGCCCGCTTTCAGGAGCTCTGCTGTAATTCCGTCCTCACCCGCCGCTTTTTTATTTTTTAGCTGTTTGAGGGCCATCCTAATCTCGTACAGGCTGATGTCCGGGATGTCTTCGGTGTAATGTCGAGTAAGCTTGGCTCTTGGATCTTTAACCATGCCCGCGGGCTGTTTAACTGTAACTGAGCCGTAACATATACAATAAAAAACAAACTTCATTTTGCGGCTCGATCCCTAGATACTTTTTTAAACTTTCGCATTTTCCCCTAGACTCCTAGATGCCTAGACCCGATTACTGTACCAACCGCAAATAATAAGTTTGTCGTAGGTTACGTCACCCGCAGTGGAGTTCACTAAGGGGCGGTGCACACGGCTAAGATACTATAAGTAATATTTTATCTTAAGATACAATATCGCTCATCAGCCTGCTATACATAATAAATCAGTAACTGGTGATCAAGAAAGCTATAACACGCAGGTGGAGCTGCGGGCAACAGCTAGATATTACATATATTCATATCACAGTAAGTACTAAGGAAAACGTGAATTACCTACTTATTGATTACAAACAATTAATCGAAGATATGATAAATGGATAATTTCCTTCGTATCTGATAACTTTTATACAATCATCCACTTGGTATCGGGATCGTGTAAGGAAATCTCGCCGTTATAATTATTTTTACACAGGATTTAATGTCAATTGGAACATAAAATTGATTTAGATTATTGTGACGTTTGCTCAGTGTTAAAAACAAAACTTTTTGGCAATGATTCTTTTTAACTTTTAAAAATATTTAAATTCCTAGTTGACCTTAATAAGTTATTTCAAATAATAATACTACTTACATACCTACTTACCTAATTACTTATTTTATCAATAAAACATTCTGATTTATAGATAACCTATACAGTTAAATATAGTATAGATAATAAATAAAGTTCTATAAAAAAGAATCATTGCCAAAAATCTTGTTCTTTTTTTCGAAAAATAGTTGATATAAGAACTCCTTGGTTGTTTGTGAATATGTCGCAAGCGGACTCAGTGAACGTGGTGGAACAGTCTGTGGGCCAGCTAAATGGCCAGGATCTACCTGTGGTGACCATAGATGTTGCTGAGGACGTCGTACAAGAGCTGCGGAATGTTGTACAGGTCGTCGAGAGTGCTGACGCGGCGATTCTGAAACCCGAGTGAGTGATTTAACCTCTTTACTCAAATATTGTCTATGGGTATTGTGATTTGTAAGGCCCAAGCAACATGTCCAAATCATCGGTGGGCTCCTACTGACAGGCCTGACAGACAAACCAGGTTTTTGCAAGAACAATCAGTGCCCAGAAACGACAATAATTTCGCCCAATTACACGTGGGACCCACAGTGACAAGCGACATGTAGGCACAATGAACGTATTTGTTTAAACCTTCTGGATGGGAATAGATACGTCGACAAACGACATTTATCTAATTATTATTTGGTATTTTATATAAATAGCAGTCGCTAGGGAAATAGGCGACAATAGTAGTTTATGAAAGTGTTGCGCAAACAAGGATATTCGAACACGAGTAGGATTTATCTTAGGTTATCCTGCCAGTTTTCTAATACTTTGGTACTTTGTGCAGTTACATACACTTCGAGATTTTGGTCATGAGAGTAGATAAAGATATGTAAAGAACGGCCGTAGTTCCAAGGTATCATATATAGGTACTAAAGTGGCATTATGAATGAAAATATTGTGTATTATAACAAGTTCTACTTAGTAGAAATGACACGTCGTCGGCCAGCCTTGGAAACCATTGACAATCATAATCTATAATTGTTTATCATAATCAATAAAGAAATTTTTATTTAATCGTAAATAACTAAACACTTACGTGAGCAGATAACACTTAAGTAGGTAATTGAGTAGAGCGAAGCGGAGCTCAATCTTAGGCGACAAGTTTAAATCGTTTGTGCGTCTACTCCTCCGAAACGGCTAGACCGATTTCGACCAAATTTGGCATGCTGGTCGACATCATACCTGGGAGTGCATAAATCTGAAATCATGAAAATAGAGCTGACCACGGAGGAATAACCACCGAAAATGTCCTGGACATCAACGAAAAAGTTCTTTAACATTAAGCTAGAAATTCCAAAAGATGCACGCGCGTGCAAGACATGCAGCTGGTGGGTTCGGAAAAACGATTTTCGAAATCGGATGCACCATCGAGGAATAATCACCGAAAAACCAGATGATTAAATGGTTGCCATGGAAACACGTGCGTTAACAATGAAAATAGATTTTCTTCATTCGATTAATTAATTTAAGTGTTCGAGTCTGATGCTGATATGTCATAAAAACATTTGCTCCGCTCAACATTTGCAATTAGCAGCATGCATTGCATACCTAGTTTAACTAGTTGTTGATACCCACGGCACAGAATAGGGGATAGTACTTACATACAGAACTTGCACTCCGACGTTAATTAAAGCACATTCTTTTGTTTACATAGAACATAATTCGAACGTTAGGGTTGTCAGAAAAGTACCAGCATAATTTGACCAATAATTATGACGTTAATGCCTCAATATCAACTCTATGGTCAATGCCGTAGCACAAACAAGAGACAACCCTTACTGACTTACAACTTCAAGTTGTAGCTGACGTCACGTATTTTTTGCCATATGGTTAGGCGAGTGACATAGGCCTGGCCACGGCTCCGAACACACGGTATGGTCTCCTCGCCCCCATTCTACATTACTCCCTATTTCATTAGGTACGCCTTTAATCACGAAGGGGCAGGCAAAGGTGCAGTACACACCCACAATTTGCCTGTAATTTTGTTGGTCCTACGTAATAGGGGGCAAGCCTATTGCTGTACAGAGTACTATAGAAATTCCATAACTACCTGTAATGCATTCCAAGTTTCCAACAGCCAGGACAGATGTTACATATCACTAAATAGACTTTTAAGCGGTCCGAGCGTCGCCGTTGCACCCGTGTGAATCCGGGGTGGGTTGCTAATTTAAGTATGATACATTCATTTTGAATCACTCAATCTTGTACTGAAAACTGCATTAAAATCCGATTAGTAAATTAAAAGATTTATGCGAACAGACAGCGGTAGTGACTTCATTTTATAGGTACGTGAAGATTAAGGTTCCACCCGAGTGTTCCAAGGGACCTAGAAGCGAGAGTCGTTGCGTCATTGTTTCAATGGCTCAAGCAAGAAGGCGCCAGAGCGGTACCACAGGCCTGCATCTCGAAAGATTCAGGCTCAGCGGTCCCAACTCCGTCAGGATCTCATGGGCTCAGTAGCTCAGTGGGCAACCACCACCATTGCGGCGGTGAGACCGATCTGAACGAGTGAGTGGCTGCAGAGGCGGCATGGTGATCTTATTAAAAAAAAACCTCACGAGTGTGAACCGGGCGTCCGGCCATAGACGAACGGTTCGTTGTTGTTGTTTTGTGTTTTTTTGGGATTTTATGGTTTCGGTGTCCACCAAGATACCTCTACTAGACAGTCGACATTTTCACAAAAATATAATGTACACCTATTTTATTTGCCGCAAAAACAACAAATACCTACTTACAAAAAATAAACAGAATACTCTACTCATTTAAGTGGTGCTTCTGCTTCTATATATTCTCGTGTAGATAATGATGATGATACGGAACTCTTTGTACGCGAGTCGGACTCACACCTCGCCGACTATATTATAGAACTAAGTACCTAACAGTACTGGAGGTAGCGATGCAACTGAAAAAGTCATAGTAATCCGGCTGATATTGATATCGATGGTAGATCTTATGAATTCAGAATTTCAAGTTAAGTATACGTTGTTGAGCACGTCTTCTCCTTTTTTAAATAACGTGGCTCCATCGATGTTCATCGATGATTTCGCCAATGTCTAGGTAATGCTTGATATTTCCCGCACAAAAGAACTAATTACTCAACTAGTCCACGGTGCGGACAAAGAAACGTTGTTCGGTATTGCAATTGAGCGCCTGGAACCCGATTTTTGCGGAGCGCCAGAGATAACCCAAAAAGCCACCAGACACGCGCTCAGCAAAAATCGAATTCCGTTGAGCTTGTAAAATATCAAAATTTGTTCCTGAATTTTGACATTTGGCGTACTCAGTGGATGCTCAACTTCAAATTATCAATTCAGAAACCGGCTGTAATAAGCGAACCGAGCGTCAGCTGCTCAAGTAGCGGTGGGTTTGGTTGTGGTGGAAGTGGTAAAAAAATCAGCGTCAGCGGACGATCGATTCACTTATTGGTCATAAGTTACTACTATCCATGATAATTTAATTCGGCTTAGGTACTATCACTTCTTTTTTTGCAACGCTACCTCCAGTACTATAGGCATCATTGATAAAGGCACGGGCAAACTCGTCCTTCCACGCATTATGACACCTGAACCGGATTTGGCCTATTCAATTTGTACATAACACTGGTCATTCACCACGCTGTCGTACGCGTCACCGCGCCAGACTCGCGTGTTCCCATGCTACCCACGCGTACGACGCTGTCACCCACGTTAAAGTGTCTTAGTGCGTAAAATACTCGTAGACACCACCTTTCAAATAACGTATAGGACGTCAGACGTCGTAAGACGTGGTTTACGTAGGACCAGTGTGTCGCTGTCTCCCACGTCGTATGTGAAGGACTAGTGTGTTTTTAGCTTTAATCACCACCTGTCGTTGTAGTTCAGCTTGTATTCGAACAGATTTTGTGTTGGTCACGGAACCCGCACGTAGGCGCGGGGTCGTTTGCCCGTAAACCATGTAGTATACCTACATGGTTTACGGGCAAACGGGCAAACGGTAGGTACCTAATCGGGTTTCGGGTACCCGAATTCGAGTTTTTAAGATATCGTGTTTCGTGCACCAGAATTCGGGCAAATGGCCACGTATAATAGTGAAGCGTCATCCTATTTAACTTACATAGATAGGTATAGTATGAATATTGGCAATATTTATTGTGAATGTGAAGACTTGAACAATATTTCTTCGATCAGAAATATTGTACAAGACTTATTAATTCACATTCACAATAAATATTGCCTGCTTATTAATAGAAAACAGCGTAGGAGCAATACTTAGACAGACGAACACGATATTATTTATTGATTGGCTGCAATTTAGTTTAATAGAGGATCATTCAACATACGACAGAACGAGGTGCCAATCAGTATGCCGCCATAATTACTCAGAGGACAATATCTTTCTCTGTGACCGTAGATATTCCATATAAATACCATGGTACTGCGTCCAGAAAACATACAACCAAGTTAGATTAGCGTGTTTGGTGGATTAGTTCTATTGTTATGACGACTGTATAGTTTATCAGGAACCAAGATACCGAATTATTTTGCTGGCTAGACAAAATTAAACTTAATTAATTAACTAGTGGTTCTGTGAACCGTAGACTTTGGGAGCGGCTTTGTTTATTCTTCAATTTTCTTTATTACTCTTTCATTTGTCATCCAATCCAAAAAATATCATTCAAATGTTATTCATTGTAAGCAAGGAGTGTGTGTGTAAAGTTTTATGCAAATCGGTTGATAAATACGCCCTCAAACATGATCTGACAGAACCCGTAGATGGGTACAGACGAAAGAAATTCTCCCCAGTCTGCAAGTTGAAACGGAGCCTTCGGTCGCTTCGCTTCCTCAGTCAATTAATAATGATCTGAAAAATAATGTAAGTAATATGTACTTACCTAAATAAATTATTATAATTTATCAGCCAATAGTGATTAGATAATTTTATAATGAAGCGAACACTAGATTTCGTTTCGTTCTTCAAACTGCAGCATGTTGAAGTGATATTAATTTCATCATCATGAGTCGGCTGACACCCACTGCTGGGCATTTACATCCACAACATTCCGTCCTGTGCTGCTCGAATCTAGTAGCTTCCCTCGAACTTCCACGAACATGGTCTCCAGTCCACCATGTGGTAATAGTAGGCCTGTCATACTTAATTGGATATCCCCAATATGACAGTTCACTTCGGCACCTCTCTCTATCATAACTTTACGTGCAATGTGATCCAACCTCGTCTGAAAGTGACTGCATTTACATGAAGAATAAGAAAATTTGGTTTTCACGCTATGCGTATAACGTGTCAATAAGTACCTAGGTTGTATAATTTTAGAATGCAGTTTTTATATTTTCATATAGAATGTTTCCCAAAATAAAATGTGTGTCATGGCACTCGAAGTTTAAATCGTTCGCATTGAGTCATCGTGTCATGGGTGTCATTCATTATTATCTGAAAATCGTAGTCTTCATTATCTTGAGATCACAACAGGTGTCAATCTCAGTTTGTACTTAGATATCTATACAAATATCATATCTACCAGCTGTCCCGGTGAATTTCGTGAAGTTAATACAAAAGTGCTATCGTTAAGTTTATATATTAAAGTTATAGTTTAATGATCCGTACAACTTTCTTTTCTTCTTCCAAAAGGTCTTTGTCCTAATAAGTTATTAAGATTGAATTGCCAATTAGGCGTGCTGCTATTTCTACACATATAGGGATTCATTTTTAGGGTTCCGCAGTAAAAGTCTCGGAACCCTTATAGTTTCGTCATATCGTCCGTCCGTCTGACCTCGGCTTTCCTCCCAAACGGTTATGTAGTGCTAGAAACATGAAACTGAGAGGTTGCTAAGATGATTTTTTCATTTAAGTATTTGCGACGTTTGCGAGATATTTAGCTTTGAAGAGCATGTTTTAGCGAAAATAGGGCGTCCCCCCCCCCTGTAAAATCTAAACGGCTGGCGTGAAGGACCTGAAAAAATTCGTGATGATAGTCCATCTAATGAACTTTGAAGGAAAACTATAACGGATGATATAACTCTATTAGTTTAGTAGTTATGGAGGGTTTTATGGGTAACTATGGAACCCTATCTTATGCGTAGCTCAACACGCACTTGGTCGGTTTTTTTTAAATGATAAAGAAGATAAAACTGAAGAGTTTGTTTGGTTGAATCTCAGGAACTACTAGATCGAATAGCAAAACTAAGTATTTAAGTAGGTATGTGTTGAAAGTCCATCTATTTAAGGAAGACTATATGTAGAAACATCCCACTACGACCAGCAATGAAAAATGTTGCAAAAACGGGACTGCAAACGGAGTTGCGGGTGTCCTTTAATACTCGTAGATAAGGATTTTGTTTTGTAAGCAATATCAGTTGGTACTCAAGTTCATTTAAGGGGCAAACATCTCTAGAGCCTATGTCATCTTTACTTACACGCAGTCCACCTGCTCTGACAGATGAACGAGGCTCTTGCATCAATACCTTAAATGTCCGCGGAAGTGTTAAAGTGCCCGCGGAATAGGCTCAATCAATAGGTACGGTACAGTAAGGCATAGCAAAATAATAAGTAAGTACTTAGTTATAACCTCATAACCCTCGTAAAAGTGATGTATAGAGTTGATTATCGCGGTTTTTTCGGCATATTTTTTTTTTTTTTTTGTAAGTACTCGTATATTATACTAATTGTCAATATTTACATAAAGAGTGAGATATTCACTTAAATAATAGCAATCGGCGTGTGTCAGAAATACGTTGAAAACATTGATGTCACAATGCGAGCTCTCACTTGACCGAAGCCGAACCATGTCAGGTTCACTTCAGTACCGCGCTAACTCCCACTGCGATTTCATGTCGGTCGGCACAACACTCGCCGTTAACGACACAAAACTTTTAAACTTCGAACACAAGAACTTAAAAAAGTCAACAGAAATTACCGCGAAAAGTGATCAGTGAATCTATATTGAATTCAAAGTTTAAAAAAAAATAGAATGTTAAGTGTGGAAATAGTGAAAGATAAGAATTAAGAAGTGATAAATAAATCGATATTCGCGTGTTTGTGATCAGGTTATATTTTTGTGTTGTGAATTGTGATGTGATGCACTGGAGGGTGTGTGTGGCGAATGTGTTCATAAATCAAGTTTCGTTTTGAGCAAGGTGAGTCTTGCACTTTTTGGCGGTCAATGACTTGCCTAAACTTTTTTCAGCCGAAACCAGAATCATGTAATGACTCTGACGCATAAACTGAATAATTTTGTTTCTTATCTAGACTGATAACGTTGAAACTTAGTTTTTTTTAATAAGTAGGTCCTATATTATATTTTTTTATACTTAGATACTTATCATAACTATTTATTTTAATGTTTCAAAGGTTTCAAACAGATTCTTCCTTCCAATTAAAATTTGTAGTAAAATAAAGAGTTCAAACAATCCTATAGTGGCCGTATAGCAGGTAAATCGTCAATAATAAATACCTATACAGGAGTAACTTTAAGCTAACTAACTGTACAGAGTGTAACATTCAAATGGGTCAGTGTCGGAAAGTCTGAAACTATAAGACGTCCCAAGATCTGTTCTTAGGAACCATGTCATTGATTATAGTGAAATAAAAACTGTATTCACATATTAACAAAAAAAAAATAAAAAAGAACATGTAAGTATCATTTGAATGTTGTCTGTAGGTACACGCCTCTAAAATTCTAATTGTTACAACAATGGCAACACCATAAATATTTAAAAACTGTAGGTATGAAAATACCGATATGGCACAAAGGCCTTTGAAGCCATGCCAAAAATTCTCCAAAAAAAAAGCTTACCGTACCGTAGGACAATCATATGAGCCTCAATTTACTTTTCGACACTTTAATTGTAATTTTGTCCTTTTTAGGTTGGTTGCCTACGTTAGTATGTAAATACTTACATTCTATTCCCTATTCTGTGCCTACGTTAAAAAAAACTGCATTTAGAAATACCTTAACGATTTTTTTTAATTACGTAGCTACGTCACTACCTAATTATAAAGTGTAATTTTTGGCTAAAACGTATTGCAACCGGCCGTAAACACACATTAAGTAATTTCCTTTTTTCTGCGAGCGTACCAGAGGCCCAGCAATGGACGTGGGCTTTGTCTTGAGCCGCGGAATTTAACAAAGTAATTTCTATTTCAAATTCGAATACAAATAATAGTCTAGCGAAGCAAAGACTACGCTAAAGGCCGCAGTCGCCCCTAAGTCCTACCTAATTTAAAATAAAAATCGGTTGTCTGTAAAGTCGGTTTACTGACGATAGTTGAACGTGACAACGTCATAACTGCCGAACGCGGAGGCCGATTGTGCCTCTTTGTCGCTCGTTCCGCGCTCTCGCTTGCACTTCAAGCCTTAAATGGAACGCCTCAGAGCGAGGTAACGCCGCATGACGTCATGTTTTTTCGTCCGTGCAGCCGGCTCCATCGAATTATAAGACGTTGTCACGTCAAAATGTTCTTTACAGAACTGTGTGTGTTCTGCAATATAGGTCAGCATCTCTACTAAGCCATAATTTACGGCGCTTAATTTAATTGGATTTTCCATGTGAATTCACGAGTTTAGTGAAATCAACAACGTAACACAAGTACCTATTTGTTTGGCGAGTTGATTAATTACAGGAAACTTGGTAAAGACAAGTAGGCAACTACTTCCTCAATACATACATAAGTACATGCTATTTAATATTTACTTATGTTTACATATATAATTCTACTGTACGTGTGTATGTAATTGAACTCCTCCTAAACGGCTGTACCCGACAGACGTCCTGCAAAAAAAAAGAAAAAAAGAACCAAATTGTGAATCTAAACCATTCTCGAATCCCCTTGAACACTCACAAAAAATAAATTTCATCAACATCGGTCCAGCCGTTTAGGAGGAGTTCAATTACAACGTCTGTCGGGTTTGCAGGACAACGTCTGTCGGGTCCGCTAGTATGTTTTATAAAAAGGAAAGATTTGTATGTTTGTAACGAATAGGCATATTAATGTAGGTAACAGTAACTTAGTAAAAAAAATTACAGACATACAAACTAATAAACTTCAAATTTTACATACACACACGTACAATGAAGATGGGGTAGATAGAGGCGTTTAATACGCCCATATTTCACCTGTCAGTTTGTTAATTTCACGTAATATACGAGTATAATAGGAGGCGAGCCTATTGTCGTTTCTGGTCACTTTGAATTTGTCAGTTTCTTAGCAGGTGCACTGCTACAGTTTTATTATACACACACACACACACACACAGACGCTTATCACGCCTATACGCGGATAGGCAGAGGTGTATTACACACCCACAATTTGACAGTATTTTTAGACCCAAGTAATAAGAGGCAAGTCTATTGCCGAATGAATTTAATAAAAAGTAACAGCTAAATGGTAATTTTGAAAAAAATTGAAACCTTTTTAGTTGCCTTTCGATGAAATGTTTATTAAAGGCAACAAAATCTTACGTGCCAGCCGCTACGGCACAGCCAATTAAAGTCCTGGATGTCTCGGACTATTGAAAATCCATAACCAGTCCGTATTTCAAAGCAAAATTCCAACAGCCAGGACCGATGTTACATACCACTAAATATAATATCTGCAGTCCGAGCACTTTATAACATGTAGAAGATACCTATATTGAATTATGTAGATAAGTAAGTACCTACCTATGTGTGATTCATGACAGTTCCGTATGTCGATAAGTAAATATTTTAATTACTGATGTCATAGACACATTCATTGTTACCTTCGCTAACTGTACTTATAGTTTAGAGCTGTATCAATCTATGTAATACAAGGAGTCCCCTCTCCTTTTCCGTGTGTAATAGTTATCTGGGTAATATTTCCCATGGGCACAGGTTACCGGGACAAAGTAGTCTTCTTAAGTGTTATTCTTACTTATGCGTACGTACGAACCACATAAAAAAAAGTGTGTAAAACTTCTCCAAAATCCATGCGTTACCTTTTACAGGAAAGTGTCACAAATTACAACATAACTACACATATCATTACATAAAAACTGTGTTTGTTAAAAACAGGCGGAGACGCTTGGATCCACAAGTTCTGCAATACAGTAACATCTACACCATTTGAACGTTTTCTGAAGTGTGTTAAGGTCAATTTAGAATGTGATTCTTCTACCTTTAGATCATTTACGATAGTTTCCTAATATATCACGCGTGCGAGTCGATTACTACTTCTTACATAGTAGATACGTACATACTACAATGTTTTAAAAAAACATACATCACAGCTTGCCATTACTTACAAGTACCTATAAGTAGGCGCGTGGCAAAAAACGAAACTAATTTAATTGCATGGAGATGGTAATCCGAAATCTCGTTTTTGACGTTTTTCGATGTAATGTGGTACCCTCATTGGAACGTTTACGGGAATTATAGGTGTTACACACCCACAATTTGCTATTTGTTTTGTTGGTCTAACAAAATAGGAGGCAAGCCTTTTTTATTACTGTGCTATTGCCGTGCACATTAGAGAATCAATAACCATTCTGTCATCCAAACGTAAGCAACGACCGATGTAACATATACCTACAATATTTTCAATCTGAGCCAATGATTTTAAATACAATGGATTTCGGATCATCGCTCAAAAGTGTCCGAACTAAAAGAGAAACAAAACGCTAAAAGAGAAACAATCGCGCGCCAGTCTTGATTTTGACAACTGAACGACAACACGTTGCACAATGCCGTACTGTATTGTAAAAACGTGTAAAAACTACGAAAAAAAAGCAAATTGAAGACGGTGTATCATATTTTCAGTAAATAAGCTTTTGTTTTATTATTTGCAATTTATTATTTCACTTAAAATACAGTGTTTGTTGGTTTTTGGAATAAAAGACAGGAGCTCGTAATAATACGTGTCGTGTATTTCAGTCGGCCATGTTACAAAGTGAAGGAAGAAGGAAGTGAACATAGACAAGACAATATTGATATAATCTAAGCATAGACTAAACTAGGCTATGGCTTACAAGCTAATATAATATTATGACATCTTCCCTTTAAGTAACTTTATTATAACTTATATTTTAGATTCTTATATAAAAATAACAAAACGCATTTTAGTGTTTTGACACGAGACAATTTGACGTTTTAAAAGATTCTGACAGTTGACATAATTTGACGTTGTCAATTCGACGATTGTTTCTAAATGTAAACAAACAATGGTTTACAACATTTTAGTTTACTAATTAATTACTTATAACTAAGTACATGACAATGAATACGAAACAATGTTTATAAGACTGTGTCTATAAGACGTTGTGGTTGCCTTATCTCTCTTCCTGAACTAGAATATTTCTTAATTGGTTGACTGCTAGTACGTTGAGGAGATTGACTATGAGAAATTTTAGAGTAATCATTTGTATAACAAGGAGTATAACTAATATAAGTTTGATTGGAACTGACTGGTTGAGTGTGAAAACTATTAGTCTGTGTGTTATGTGAATGAAAAGAATATTGAGACTTTGTTCTAAGTGTTATGTATTGTCTATTGCGACGATATGTACCAAATTTACTTTTTATGATATACGACCTAGGTTCAGGACTAACTTGTTGTATAATACCTGGAAACCAAGACGATTGTGGATGTTTTTGAAACATAACATGACTATTTACCTCCAAGGGTTTAAGATCTTTGGAATTTTTGTTGTAATACTCTTTCATCTTATGTAAATTTTGATTATTGACTTGTTTAAGATGTCTATGGTTACACAATTTTGGTTTTAAAAGTTTTTCTACTATAGGTGGCTTTGTACGAAGTCTACGTGACATGGAAAGTTGTGTTGGTGAACACAAATTGTTTTTGGGAGTATTGCGATATTGCAGTAATGCTAAATATGGATCAGTATTATCAAGTAAACATTTTCTAAGCATATTTTTAATTATGCCTACTGTCCGTTCTACCATACCATTTGAACGGCTGTGATAGGGACTGGAAGTGACATGGTGAATATTCCAATCTTGTGTGAAATCATGAAAAGATTTGGAATTCATCGGTGGACCATTATCTGACATTAATGTATGGGGAATACCATGACGAGCAAATATTGATTTTAACTTGATTATGACTTGGTCTGCACTGTAACCATTACTTAAAATTGCTATCTCAACATATTTTGAGAAATAATCGACTACAATTAAGTATGTATGCTTGTTGAACTCAAAGAAATCTATACCAACCTTATGCCAAGGAATGTATTTGTAATCATGTGGTAATAAACTTTCTTTAGTGTTACTCTTTCTTAAAGTGAGACAAATTTCACAATTACTGATGTAATTATCTATATCTTGACTAATATTATGCCAGTAAATTGTATGTCTTGCCAAATTTCTACAACTATTCAAGCCTTGATGACCTTCATGTAATAGTTTTAAGAAATCTTTTCTTAAAGAAATAGGTATAATAACTCTATCTGACAAAAATAAAAGGTTATTAGCATAATGTATATCATCTTTAACAGGAAAGAAAGGTTTAATACAATCTTCTACTTTATGCTTTGAATTTGGAAATCCATTTTTACAGTAATTAATAAGAGTTTGAAGAGTTTGGTCAGACCTGGTAGCTTGTTCAATTTGTTGTAACTTGAAAGGACTAAGTGACAAATTAGCAGTGAGTAAATTAACATGAAGTTTAATATCTTCATCCAATTCTACTAATGCATTTTCTGGTAATGCATCACGGGACAATGTGTCTGCGACATATGAAGTACTAATTAGAGACTTTAATTTATTGAATTCTTTCTCATGACTGTCATTCCATGACCATATTGTGTTTTTTTTTAGTAACTGTCTTATGTTTGATGTTTCTTTTGATAAATTTTTTATGAATGAGCCAAGAAAATTAATCATGCCCAGGAATCTCTGGACATCTGTGACATTCTTAGGCTGTGGCATGTTGCAAATTGAATTTACTTTAGATGGATCTACAGACACTCCATTTCTATTGAATATAAAACCTAAATACTTAACTTCACTTTGACAAATGTTACATTTATTACTATTAAATGTTAGACCTATATCTTTTGCACGACAAAGAACTTTTTCTAGGATTTGATCATGTTCTTGAATGGTTTTAGCATGTATAAGAAAGTCGTCCATCATTATTTTAATGCCTTGTATGTCACCAAACCGGGAAATCATTTCTTTATGAAAGATTTCTGGAGATGCATTGACACCAAACGGTAGCCTTAAAAAACGAAATCTGCCATAGGGGCTTATAAAAGTACATAGTTTGGATGATTCTTCATCTAAGACAAGATTCCAAAAGCCTGACTTAGCGTCTAAATTTAAAAAATAACATGAACCATTTAGTTCTGCTTTAATTTCATCAATATGTGGAAATGGGTAATGTGAACGTTTAATAGCTTTATTTAACTTACGTGGATCTAAACATAATCTAATGCTTTCATCCTTTTTAGAGACAATTACCATAGAGTTGACCCAATCAGTTGGTTCATCAACTCGAGCAATAATACCAGTGACTTCTAACTTATTAAGTTCTGCCTTGACTTTATCCTGTAATTTAAAAGGAATTTTTCTACTTGCGTCTACCGACGGCTTGACATTTTCGTTGAGAGTTAAATGACATTCATAGTTTTTAAGAGCTCCTATTCCATTAAAAACCTTACTATATTTCTTTAGTATTGACAGACTGTTTGAGTCTGCTGGGACTTTGTGACACATTGACTGTGATATGACTTGACTTTGACTGTTAGACTGACTTGACATTGACTGTAAATTGTTGTTCTGGCTATGCTGACTAAGTGTGTAGTTTGGACTGTGTTCAGATATGTTTTCATCAAAGGTTACTGACTGTATTCTTTTTATGACTTTTAACTGTTGACATGACTGTCTACCCAGAATATTTTTGCAATCTAACTGTGTAATATGGAAACACAAGTTGTATGATTTGTCATTATACTTACATGGTAATGTACAATAACCGATTGTAGGTATACTTTGACCTGTAAATGTTGTCAAGTTAAATGGTGTTTGTATAAGATTTATCTCTTGCAACGCTAGTTTTTCAAATGCTTTCTTAGGCATCAAATTCACATCAGCACCGGAATCAATAAGTAAGCAAACAGATTGACTACAGATACTTAGGGTTATTGACCATTGGTTACTATATTTTACAGAATTACATTGATAAACAGTACCTAAAAAAGCTTGATCATCATTAGAAAAATCTTCTTGTACATAATTAACATATTTTTGCTTGGACTTACACATCTTTGAATAATGATTAAGTTTTTGACAGAAGTTACACTTTGCACCAAGAGCAGGACATTTAAAACGATGTGTTTGACCACACTTTGGACACATTGAGTTATTCATAGACTGATTGTTACCTTTATAACCATTGGGACTGCTATAACTCGATGAATGGGATGTATTGTATGACTGGTTAGGATTGTACCTTGACTGTTGACTGTGACTCTGACTTCTTGATTGACGATCCTGTGACTGCGGATTATACCTTGATTGTTGACTGTGACTCTGAATTCTTGATTGACGATCCTGTGACTGCGGATTACACCTTGATTGTTGACTACGACTATGATTTCTTGACTGATTTCTTGACTGACGATGTTGTGAATGACTTCTACTGGACTGTTGACTACTTCTGTTATGTATACTATCTATACTAGCTACAGATGAATTGGGATTTGTGCCTGATAATATTTGAACTTCTTTCCGGGACGATTCTAGTGACTTAGCAATATTTATAGTGGCATCTAAAGTGGTAGGTAATTCTTGCAAAATTTTCTCTTTAATGTAGTGATTCTGATCATTTAGATTCCAACTAAATATATCTTTTAGTAAATCGTCTTGCAATTCACCAAAATTACACTGATGGGCTATATTTTTGAGATCTGTTATATAACTGTCCAGCTGTTCATTTTGCAGTTGCTTTCTGTTAAAAAGTTTATGCCTTATCATGGTTATATTGACTTTTGGGCTGAAATAACCTGCAAATCTGTCGATCAACACTTGTAGCTTGACTGTTTCGACATCTAGGTTGAAAGAATAAAATATGTGAAGGCAATCTGGTCCTATATAATGTAATAAAAGTGCAACTTGCCTTTCTTCGCTTTCTTGATCATATTTAAATGCTTTGAGATATATTTTGAATTTGGTGATCCAATTTTTCCACGTGAGCGGCATGTTGGATGCATGAACGTCCATGTGCTTGAGGCGACCCGACGACGTTGAAGATTCGTCCATATTTTTCTTCTGGTTGATCCAGTTCTTCCTAAGACACGCCAGTTAACACCACACCTGATGTTTGTTGGTTTTTGGAATAAAAGACAGGAGCTCGTAATAATACGTGTCGTGTATTTCAGTCGGCCATGTTACAAAGTGAAGGAAGAAGGAAGTGAACATAGACAAGACAATATTGATATAATCTAAGCATAGACTAAACTAGGCTATGGCTTACAAGCTAATATAATATTATGACAAATGACCATTCAGATTTATTCGGATTACCGATAGCGATAAAACTATTTGGAACAAAGATTATAGTGGAGACGCCTTGGCTCTTTATGATTTTTTTTTCGTTATATGAACCAACATCTATTTCAGTTTTCCTCGGGATCCAGTACACTGTGCACAATGGAAAAATATTATTGCCCTAGCACGGCGAGAAGAATATTTTGATCCAAAAAATAACAACCTTGTTTGTTCGGCTCATTTTATGGACATAACAAAAAGAGGTCCGATCTTTATGAAACTTGTACAAGAATCCCTTGATTGAATGGAGGAGATAAGCCCAAAAATGTTTTTAATTTTCACAGGGTATCATTGTTTTGTCATAAATATAATTACACATGTCATTTTATTTCGTGTATGTACTGTTATTTTCTTTTTATTTGGATTCTCGGTAATGTATTCCCACGGGAATCGGGGCCGAGATAACTATATCTCGCGGGCGGAGTCACGGTGATCAGCTAGTAGCCAATAATTTCGTATCCCAAAAATTAACCATAAGATAAAAATAAATTAATGATGCGCAGTTTTAGCAACTAATTCAGTCACTTGAAACACGGCTATCTTGTAGTAGACGTAGCGACATAGCGTTATGAAAATAGTAATGAAAGCGGAAGAACTTTGACACCCGCAGGAAGTTTGGCATTTATAATATTATAATTAGTTAAATTCATTAATTCCCTTTTTGTTATTCATACACTACAGTTACTTATTATGAAACTGACTCGAAAAAAAAATCTTTGTCAGTCGTTAATTAGTTTTTCAGCTTATTTCGTCTAACATAAACAAGTAATTACAATTTATAAGATTATGGAATTTATTGTAGTCTTACATTAATTATTACGCCTACGTAGGTACATATCATGGAATCCTTAAAAGACTTTAACAAAATAAACCTACTCCATTGTTTCTATGTTCACGTAGTTCAAGTATAAGCTGCATAAGGTGAATTAGTCAGGCGGACAGATAGAAGCTACGTAATGCGATAAATTAGTGCAAACAAAAGTGAACACTATTCCGTTGAATCAAGGTTTAAATTTTAATATGAAATTTGTTTATATCTATGTATGCCTATGTATAATGTATAGGTCGACTCGGGACACTATTTTCTTGCGATTTGTTCTAGATCCTATGTCCGTTGTATTATAAGGTCTTTGATCTGAGCATAAAAAATAGCTATAAAATATTTCTACTTCCTTTCCTTTTTTCCACCAGCGTGCGGATCTCGCCCGCAATGCGTGTCGTTGTCAATGTCAGATTTTATATTTCATGTCGAGCGGGCCGCCCGCACGCCCGGTTGCTATGGTGACGGGGCTACTCACGAACTGATTTGACGTTGGCATCGACACGCATTGCGGGCGAGATCCGCATGTTGGTGAAAAAACGCATGACAGGAAAAGTGCCCTAAGTATTCGCGCCAAAACCTTGTCCGTCTGTCAGCAGGATGACTTGGGACCAGGTGATGGTCCCCTAAGCACTCATAAATATAATATAAGTATTTTATTATGCTTACCTAATATTGTAAATTTACTTACCTACATTTAAGTAAATTAGCATATCGTTATGGTTAGTGACTTTCAAAGTCATGATCATAAATATGACGATTTTTAAGAAGGTAAATAAATATACTTTCGCGATGTTTTCATAAGTAATGCATATTTGCTTATTAAAATTAAATACTTACCAAAAACATTAAATAAATAGAGGAACCTAATAGCCTGAATATTATAGCTCAAGTTAAGGAGAGCTTGTGTTAGCATTAGATAGATAATATTTTTAAAAAATCTTGGTTTTGCCATTACTTGAACAGCCAGACTAAATTTCACTAATTCTCTTTGCTGTCAAGAGGAGGTTCTCATATAACTTCTATTCCGCCTTGAGTCTTGCCGCGGGTGGATAGGACGAGAAGATCCCTCGACCTGCAAGGTATCCTCCTTGTATCCGGCTATATCTCGATGGGGTAGGCAGAAGAGGTAGATACCGTACAATAAAAAAAACATAAGCAACGATTCTGTAATCCGAACTTCAATTTCAAATCCTCATGACCCACATCTAAAATCTCTGCAGTTCGGGACTAAGCATAAATAACAATTTATAAAACCTATACAATAATTTAACGATGATCTTGAAGAACAAAACTTATTAATTATAATTATGTACACACTATGATTCACTGGCTCTCCAGCTAAGTAAATGTGCCTATATTTGTTTGATAAGTAATAATACAAATATTAATTGTTGCCGAGGCTATCAGGCTATCACCAGCAGAACACCAAGTAATTTGTGCCTTTAGTAGGTATAGGTAGGTAGAAAAACTGCCAGCCGGGTAAAACCGGGACAGGCCACTAGTGTTTAATGTAGCGACAATGCAATGCTGCCAGCATCATTCAATGGGCACTTTTGCGTCAGGAACGATGCAGGACGTGTATGGTGTCTGTGACTTTTGGCCTGACAAATTATTTATTTTTGTATATTTATTTATACCTTTGAAAGCTTGCCATGTACTTATGTATCGAAGATTTGTTGTTGTTAATCTACAATACCTACGTCCATTGGGACCAACGATGGTTTGTACTAAAGTACTAAGTCTTTAATATTTTGGATTCTGTAGGGTAATAATTCGACCCAAAAAACTGCCAAAGCAATTATTTTGTTTATTCTTCATCTCTAATTTTCTTCCCGTGTTTGGACCTACTAAAGTAATTGCCAGCACTCAACAATTTGTTGTTTTAGGGTTCCGTACCCATAGAGTAAAACTGTAACCCTATTAATAAGACTCTACTTTCCGTCAGTCCCACTGTCACCAGGCCACAGTATAAGTACCAGGCTCTCGGGCTCTCGGGAAGTGTGATGTTAGAAAGTGGAATTTTTATACAGGGTGTTACGTAAGGGTTATGTCAACCCGAAGACACCCACATTAGCTGGTCGACCAGAACCCGTTTCGATATGTGTTGACCACCAAACAAGAAAAAAAATCCTCCAAAAAAAAAAACATTATTACCAAATAAAATACTCTTGTTGTGTTGTTCAAACACTAGCTAAAATCAGCTGATTCGGTCATTGACATCAAGTATAGGTAGTACAAATAAAGCGCGCCTGTGAAATATCTTCTCTCTCTCTCTCTCCTGGTTAGAACATCATCTGTAAAAATTTAATAATAAATAATTAAGGGACTCCCATGCAACAAACGTAAAGGGTTCTGTTTTAAAACTGCAAAAAGCAGTTTTAAAACAGAACCCTTTGTGCGCGAGCCCGACTCTCAGTTGGCCTTTTTAGAATTTCATAATGAGAAGAAAATATTCCACAGGTTATGATTATTATGACAGATTTTATAGCCAGGCTGTCGCAACTACATACAAAAAAAAACTATTATGAAACGGGGATAAATTTTAATGGCTCAATATTTGTCTCACTCAATTTCTCAATCTGTCCCGCTCGTTCCTTGATGAAATGTCATGTGTCACTGTCTGTCGCTGTGGATGTCTAATCGTTATTTTCAATTTCAATAATAATGTTTTCTTTGAATGTTATTAGTGAAATAATTGGGAGAATAGCTGAATTTTATTAAAATTTTTGTAAGACCGTTCTCTAGAAAAGACTGTTTTATACATTGTTTATTAAAATCGAATATGAAGTATGTATAGAAAGTGTGAAATATGTAGTTTAAAATCTGGAAGAAAGGACGGCACAAAACGGATTTTCATGGCCAGATTTCCTATGGATGAGAACAATAACACCGGAAGATAACAAAATATATAACTACATAGCATGAAAGAATGATGGAAAGACAAATTATCGCTCAAAACATTTGATAAATGTGTTTTTGTGTTCGAACGTGATGTAAAACCTTATCTTCATAACAAGGTAATCGCTGGAATGCGGGCGGTTACATACTTACATCCAAATAATTAAGACGGAGAACCCTACCTGACCTCTAAAAAATATAATTCAATTTTCAACAATGACGCGAGCCAACGAAGCCGCGAATTGTTCAAGTGTATATAGATAAAGATGCAAAGGTGACCTGATTCCTGTCGGCCTATAAGCTAAGTATATCAAATGAGTTCTGTTTAGTGTCTTAGCTGCATGTTATAGTTGGTAGAAGCTTGATGATAAAGTTGCGGGGTAGGTTGACTTGTAATTTAAAGCTATTGCGCTGATAATTTACTTGTCAGCACATTGCAATAACCTTTCTAGCTCATTCTCATGATATTGTACGGATGGATGGAAAGTAACCTCCATCCAACCGTGAAAGTAAGTTTGACCCGTTAAAGTGATACTGAATTGAGTAACCTGTTGAGACTAATAGAATTGTAAAGAGACTAAAGAAAGAGAGTGTGAGTGACACACCAGACAGATGCCGGGACGTTGATATCCTTTGTATTGGTTTCATGTAACTTACTTAATTGGGGATGGATTGAGACGTCCTATGTTCATCTAGGCGCCAAGTAAAGAGATGAGGGACGTCCTTAAAGAGTGTTGGGGACGTCCCTAAAGTAAAGTGAGCGGCTTCCTGTGACGGGGTGTATGTGACCCCCATCAGGACCGCCAGATGAGAGTGAGGATACGTCCTCAAAGTAGAGTACGGACGGCTTCCTCTGATGTGATGTATTGAATCCACAGCAGGGCCGTCCGACCATTGAGTAAAGTGAAAGAGTTGTACAGTAAAGTGTAGACGGCCTCCGATGATCCACCAGGACCGTCTGACCATTGTGTGTAGTATGAAGTGAGTATAGTAACTTACTTGCTCTTAGATAAATCATTCCCTGGTTCATTCAATTGTATGCCAAAGAGAAAAGCCTAACCCTTCCTTTTACCTAAAGAAAAGATGAAACCAGGTTTACCATAGTTTAGAATGTAGGATACTTAGACAAGTGACAATGGTTGCTTGAGCTCTAATTTATACTTACAGAAAGGAGAACAAGAGGAACTGTTGGGTGCTATGGACTAAGGATGTATTGGAGGCTCAGATAACCGGATCATCATTACACAATAGAAGCGAAGCAGATTGTAGATTATATAAAACCTTCTAGCCTACTAAAGTGAGTTTTAAATAAAAAGGGTCATAATGTTACACAGTCACCAATACTACGAGCTGCAGAATATTGATTGAAGAAGAAATTACAAATATTTTTAATATACATGTAATGTTTTTAAATAAATATTTAATTTCATGAACTTATCATTTTAAAACCCAAACTGAGCCTATACTCCGTTTTTTAATTAAATCTCCGGGAAATTGAACGCTTATTCATTTTTAACATGTAACTTGTATGACGCAGTACTTTAGTTGAAAAATGGAGTATAGCGTCTGCGAAAATATAAAATTATTTAAAAAAAGTACGGACCACTTCGTTTATCGATATCGATAAATGCCACTGCATTTATCGATATCGATAAATAAAATAATATTAAGTGGCACATCTCTATTTTTCTTTCCTTATGTTGGTGACTCTGTATGTGTAACATTTGTTAGGTTGGCTACATAACGTTATCCCTGATTTGACATTTTGTAAGATTATTTTGCACTATGGGAGTCCCGTCTCTTCTTACGTAGTATTGTATTCTCTTTGTTTATAGCATACATTCTGTGTAATATAAAAAGATTCAAATTACGCACGGAAATATTTTTTATCCAATGCGTTAGCCATTTCCCCATTCCTTATTCTCTTACAGCTTAAACATGATAAGACAAGACTAGTTTTTTGTCTTAATTTCGCACTATTGTGTTATGGGAATTGGGGTTATTACTCCGAGGAATTGAACTGTCAATAAATTATTAAATGACAACAATCAATAGACAATTCGCACGTCAGAAAAAAAGCCATTCTTTTTTACAACGCTTTTATTAGCTTCACTTATATGTATGTATGTTTGTTTGTAAACGACTCTTTTGGGTTCGATTTTGCCCTACTTTGAACGATCAGATTTAATTCAAACTTTGCACACCTGTCAAAGACCGATGACAATGCAATAATTCGAATGAAAATTAAAAAAAAAATTAAAATGAAAACTAAAAAATTATAAATAAATAATAGTTAAAAAAAAACTAAAACTAAAAAGAATAGTGTAAATAAGAAATAAATGTATATTATTGTAAAAAAGCGTGAGGTGCATAGTGTCAATAGTAATAAATATTTTATTGACAGATATGAGTAGAAGAATTATCATTTTGATAATATCCTAAAATGCATCTCACGCTTTTTTTACAATAATATACATTTATTTCTTATAAATTTACACTATGTATTCTTAATTCACACTTATTAAAATTTATTTTCTACTTTTTAGTTGGATTCTCTATAAAAGCGTGTTTTTTTCAACTATTATTTTTATATTGGTGAATGACTGCCTTTATTTATCAACTTATAGACAATTTATGTGACTAAATGTTTGATTATCTAAACATTAATAAAACCATTAGAAACAGAACTTTGATATCACCAAAGGGTTATGGAGATCAGATGGCATTCGCAACACGGAAAATTTCGAGATTCAGCCGTGTAGCAGTTAGACTGGAAAGCGACCCCCAGCTAGATTGGTAAAAAGACTCAGGGTTGATGGAACGTGTTAAAAATTTGTAGCTGTTTTAATCGTGCCTTTGTTTGTATTATACGCTAATCTCCGAAGAGTAATATTCCCAGAATGTTAGCAGCATTGTCATTTAAAAAGTAAACTAGCCTCCTTCTGCGTCCAGGGTTCATTACCTGGGTTGTGTCGAGTATTTATATAGGAGTTTAGGTGTTTTTCCATTAAGTTTGCATTACAGAGTGGTTATGGCTATTTTATATTGCCCGTTAACGGCTATAGGTTTCGACCAAAAAAAATACTGTAAAAGCGTGGGTGTCTTATGCACCTCTGCCGTGCCTAACCCTCGTTAGCATAGCAACCGGCTTGCGGGCGGCCCGGGCGACAAGAAACGCATTTCATTATTGTATGAAATTTGACATTGACATCGGCTCGTATAGCGGGCGAGATCTGCAGTTGCCTGGTGGAAAAGCATTCTTATTATTTACAAATAATAAGTAAACCAGTTAAGTAATTAGTTCTCATTGTCTAAATTGTGTGTAGTTTGAACTGCAGGGATAATAGCTTAGGTAGGTAAACCACCTGGCTGTTAGAATTTAGGATCGGATTACATAATGGTTATTGATGTTCGGTAACGGCATAAAACCAACAAAATTGCCGGTAATTTCCGGTAAATAGGGAAGATACCTACGACTAAAATAAATAATTTAAAAGTTAAATTAAGTATTCCAAAGAAGATACGAATATTATATTCAATTGAATCAACGTTCTTGAATTTATTTTTATTTTTGTTTGATTCTAACAGGGCTTTCGCTGGCAGACAGCTGATGTAGTAGGCCATAGGCTACTTTTTATCCCGGGAATTTGTTTCCGCAGGAATCATATAACTATTCGCGGGCGTCCGAAAGTGTTCTATTTAAAAATGATGATTTGACATTACAGTAATTTTCGGGTGTTTTCAATATATGATATGTATGTATTTACAAAGAAAAATGTATTTAAGTATTTATATCAGTTTATCTAGTACTCATATCACAAGCTCTGCTTACTTTGAAACTAGATGGTGTTGTGTGAATTGTCCTAACATATTTAGTTATTTGCCCTATTGCGGGTGTGTAATATGTAGTTTACACACTTGGGGATATAGGCTTGATGATATACATATATATTGTAGATGACGTTGCGTGTAAATGTGCTATATACCTACATATTTTTAACCAGGTAACCATTGGTTAACCCGTCACGTTTCTTTATAGGATTTGGTGATATCATCAATGTACAACAGTGAGTCACGCACTTTAGGGTTATGCTCCACTAAAACTATAACTGACGGTTAACTGTTTATTATTTTTACCACGGCTATAACTCACTGATTAAGATAACTGAACCGTTGATGAAGTTTTAACTGCTTGTTAATTTAACTGTCGTTTAAATGCCTAGTTAGTCTATTTAGAAAAATGTTGATTGTATGATTATGTATGATACTTTGACTGTTTCGGTGGCGTAGTCGGTAGTGCACCCGCTTTCGAAGCCGGAGTCTCGGGTTCGATTCCCGGTCGGGACAAACTTTGTGTGATGACACATACGTTTGTACCGAAGTCTGGATGTCTCCTATGTATAATATGTATGTATTTACAAAAAAAAATATTTATATTTACTTTGCTGTAATGCTAAAGAAAAAGACTTCAAAATCTACCAATAGTTTCAAAAACACCAATTTGGATACGGATTTTTTACCCTTATATTGAGAGGTGCCAGGATGTGCGACTAAAAATATAAAAAGAACTAAGTTTCAGTTATACGATTTAGAAACTATTTCTTTTTGCAGATTAATACAAGTATCAAAAAACCTAAGTACCCTAAGTAAGTAAGTTGGCGAGAATAACGTGAATTTATCATTGAACAAATTTCGATGAAAATTGTCACATTGATACACTATTTCCTGGATCATTATTGTCCCAGTTATTTATTCTCGTGGGAATTGAGAAAGAGATAACTATCCCACACCGGAAAACTGTTTTTTCCTAATTGCTGTAGGTACCAGTCATGAATACCTACTGCGGAAAGAGAGTAACTATCAATTGGAACTCTTCACTGAACTATTATGTTGTCAACTTCGTCATACTGAATGCACAAAGAGTTAAGTAACAGTGTGTTTACTGTTAGGTTGTCTGTACGTTACGATTTGCATAACATACAGAAACTTAACCTTTTTTAGGGTTCCGTAACCAAAGGCTAAAACGGGAACCCTATTCCTAAGACTCCGCTGTCCGTCTACGGATGTATATCATGAACCGTGATAGTTAGAAAGTTGAAATTTACAACAAATACTAAAAAACTAAACAAAACTAGGTATTCACCGGCACGCGGGCGGTTACGTCGAAATAAATAAGACGGATAATTCAAAAAGTATAAAAGCCACATATACCAAAAACCGTACAGCAAAGCACGTTAATGTGATCTTTCTGCAGCCAAATTTCAAGTCGATAGGTTTAAAATTGCGACCGGTATCGTTTTACATACATTTTCGATTGGGACCATCTTGGAAAAGACTCCGCTACGCTCCGTCTTAATCAATATTTAAGGGGGCATACAACAAACTTTTTTTTTACATTTTTATAGATAAAGTCCGACTGGCACTTGGCCGTTTTTTATTTTAATCGACTGCGTCAGCGAGTAAAGAAAGGTTATGTTTCACGCGCGTGTATGTTTGTTTCTTCATAATATATTCCTTACCTATAATCTCATAATTACTTTATTTGGTATAGATACTAAATTGATAAATTGTAATAATCAGTGTGATACTGATAAAGCTTAACCTTATATGTACTTAGTGATGACGTCACAGCTTAGCTTCCGCACCGGTAGCCGGATATAGGTCGCGGGCGCGTCTGGGTGCGGCATGTCCCATCACTATCTGATTTGTCTCGACCCTTTTATGTCACTTTTCGTATGTCATATTGTATCATTATTAAAAGTTCGCAGTTTAGTTTGATTCCCGGGACTGCAGATAATCTATTTAGTGGTACTGTGACATTTATTCTGAAGGCCAAAGTAGTATCGATTTGCACGTCTCGCGTCGCCGCCCGCGTCGAAGGCAATTTTTTACAGTTTTCGTAGTCTACTACAAAATTAAATATGAAATTGAAAATGAATTAATAATATCTCTGAGTGCTGACAGCAGTGATGAAGATGACAATACTAATAACAGTTCTGATAGTTCAACTGAATAAATGCAATTTCATTGTTAAATTATGTACTTGTCTTATTTTGTTCCTTAAATTTACGAAAGAAAACAAGTTAAAAATATGGCAAATACTTGCCATATATTTTAGTTTTCGAAAGTTTTTTCATAAAATCTAAAAAATGTCACATGACATGAAGTTCAACATCATTTTTGAGGTCTTTGACCATGCTGGGTTGATTGCAGCTGGTCTTGAGTCTCTAACTATTACCGTTCTTGATTTGAACTCGTTTTGACCTTGACCTTGAGATCAGAGGTCAAAGGTCAAGTTCATTTTAGAGGTCTTTGACCATGCTGAGTTGATTGCAGCTGGTCTTGAGTCTCTAACTATTACCGTTCTTGATTTGACCTCGTTTTGACCTTGACCTTGAGATCAGAGGTCAAAGGTCAAGTTCCTTTTGGGGGTTTTCGACTATGCTAAGTCGATTGGCGTTTACGCTGAGTCTCTAGCTCTTATTGTTCTCGAGTTGAAAGTTGTTCACAGACGGAGGGATATTACTGTTGTATAAGAGATTTTCGAAATTTTTTCGAAAACTAAAATAATAATACCTAGTTAGCTTGTTCATTTGACCTTTAATATTAGATATAGCTCTCGTAGATCAAACCAAATAGGACTCTGCCTTACAAGTGCATAAAAATAATACTTCGTTCTACAACCCCCTGGTTAGGATGTCTCGTCAGTGCAACGAAATCGCCAGGGATAACCCAGCCTTCGATGTCTTTGTACCTAAACTGTTTTTATTTGTAAGAATTGTGAAACAGCTTTTAAATCGGAGTATTGTGGTTTGAAACTCCATCATGTCCTGTTTGTTGGAATTGTATACTTTATATGTTTATACTCCTGTTACTTCTTTTGTATACACATTCTTTTGGAATGCAACCTGGATTCTGATCTTTCTGATTTGTATTTTCTGTATTTTTTCGGTTGAAATCTGGTATGTGTAAATAAATAAATAATGGGCCAGGAATTCGCCTGATGACTTTTAAAATTCACATATCTTTCAAGTCCGTATCGATTCATTCGCTTTAATCGATGTTTTTAAGCAGGTCACCTTATTATGAAGATAAAACTGACAGACGTCAAATGTTACCATTAAAATTACACCACTTTAACACAGACGCAATCCAGCGGCGAACATGCGTCTGCCTGCAAGCTTGTGACGCGCTAGTGGCGTAAATTCATAACCTCGACCTTGCTGTGACTAGAGAAGTAGCGTTAGCAGAAGCAATAACTCGTTCATTCCACTTAGTCATAAAAGAATTCCAAGACTCGGGCCATTGACTTTTTAAACAAAACATAAGTCACCGCATTGTGGTTCCATGTGGCTGTTCTTTGAACTTATAGGTACAATAGCGTCAGTCTGAAAAAGAATATCAACGGTGTAGGACAGAAGCAGGTATTCTATCAGTAACTTTGGTAGGTAACCCTGGAGTATACTCCTGAGGGCGTACTCCGGACGCCCGACTAGCTCAAGGCAACTACAGTCTTTGTTTTCAACCGACTTCCAAAAAAAGGGAAGGTTTTGAAATCGACTGTATGTTTTTTTTATATTTTTTTATGTTTGTTGCCTCATTTTTTGTTATAATTGAAATCTACTACTTCCCAAGTGGTCCCATTTCAATTTGGTCCCATTCCGACAATTATTTGGTCCCATTTCAATTTGGTCCCATTTCAATTTGGGCCCATTCCGACAATTATTTGGTCCCATTCCGACAATTATTTGGTCCCATTTCAATTTGGTCCCATTCCGACAATTATTTGTTCCCATTTCAATTTGGTCCCATTTCGACAATTATTTGTTCCCATTTCGGTAATTTGAAGTCGGTTGTTGTGTCAATTTTTGATGTTTTACTTATATCAAAATATTTTTGGACATTCTTCATCTACATAATATACATAGAAAACACCCAGACTTCGAAACAAACATTTGTGAATCACACAAATATTTGAGTCAACCCGGGAATCAAACCCGAGTGCCCTACTGATTACGCCACCGAAGCAGTCAAATCGAATGACACGAAACAGTTATCTTATTTATTCTCAACTACTTAGCGGACGCCCGCGGCCTCGCCCGTTTGACCAATACTACAGTATTCTTATATCTGTGCAAATACACAAAACCTTCCTCAAGAACCACTCCATCCTTTGGTGAAAACCGCATCAAAATCCGTTGCGTAGTTTTAAAGATGCATACATACGGAACGGGTGACTTAGTTTTATATATGTAATGATAGTGAACGTAGATAGCCACAAAAGTATGAGATTATAGACAGACTAGTCTAGCAGTTAACGAAATTTACAGGCTTCCGATAAATTAATGGTTAAGCCTCTAATAACGGTGTCGATGTCTGCTATGCCACAGTTCAAGGATTCATTTGTACTTAGTACAGTTTTTAAAAGAATTAAGTATGCAGATCACATAACCAAAATAATGTGTCTTGTTGTGAATGTGAATGTACCAATTGCCTAATACGTATCTACTTATGGAGTTGCCGATTAAAATGTCAATAAAGTTCATGCAGCTAGCATACTGAACCAGCGACTGTTTCCTGTCCAGGAGGAACGTTCTACCACCTGACCAAGACACCATAAGCACATGACCTCTAGTCTTGGGTTACTGTTAATATCGCGACTTACCACGGAGGTCGAGTTTTTTGGATTCTTATATTGTAAAAAAAATTCTAGGTAGGTAACTATAGGTAACCTATTTATGTTTTTTACCAAAATTCATTTTATAATTAGTCGTCAGTATTTACATTATTATAATCTAATATAATACTTATTTACAAGAAACAGGAAAATAAAATTAAGAAACAATTAACAAACTACAAGCTATACTATCTAAAACTAAAAACTGAAATAAATATGTAAAGCAGGGAGTTTTAGGCAGAGTGCCCATAACACAGGCAGCATTCCCGCGCTGAACTGTCAATGAGAGTCTGCGCGAGAAAGCTGACTGCGCGAGGATCACCGGTCTCTTCCCTCAGATGCTTGCTGAGTTCCATGAAGAGCTGATGCGCACTGTGGCCCCGTGGACCTAGTGTCTCGACACCAAATGCGACGAACTCATATTGAGTGCCGAGACTACTATATTTGCTTGTCTTTATGTTTGTCTAGAGTTAGACGTCATTATCAGCTGGTAACAACGGTCCTCATATGATTACGAGTACATTAAGTGTATATAAATGAGAAAAGAAAACAAATTCCATTTGTTAGACTCGATAGTTTTATGTGAAAGCTCGTCAAAGCCGTCGCAAATTGGTATAAAATCCGGAAAAACCAGTTTTGACATCGAAGGAAGAAAACCGAATATTTTTTTTATATCATTAACGTCTCCTGCTGCATTCATTAGTGGATAAAAATTAAACAAATTTACATTTAAGTATTCATAAACAAAGACATAAATTAAATTATGTAGGTAACCTTGATATCATATTAAAAAGGCATGAATTTTTGCTAAAACTTATTGGCAGTGACGCATCCGCTTTGGTCATTACAATAGATCAAAGAATACTTGATATACTAGTTAGGTCTGACTTTAATTTAGTCAACTCAGTATTACCACAGAATAGGGAATAGTACTTACATACAGAACTTGCACTGCGACGTTAATTAAAGCACATTCTTTTGTTTACAGAGAACATCATTCGAACGTTAGGGTTGACCAGTAAAGTTTAATATATACCAGCATAATTTGACCAATAATTATGATGTTAATGCCTCAATATCAACCCTATGGTATATGCCGTATCACAAACAAGAGACAACCGTTAACTGACTTACAACTTCAAATTGTCGCTGACGTCACGTATTTGTAGCGATTGTTAGGTGAGTGACATAGGCCTGGTATTACCTTTACCTCGCATCACATAAAAATAACGCTGACCTTCAAGCTGCTCTGCCTTCAACTTTTTGGCAAATTTACTTGTTAAAAACAAAACTGTTGTTACACCATTGAGTTGACACTGTTGACAGCGACAAGATCGACAGATCATAGAGAATAGGTAGAAGTGTCGATCATTTACTTAAGTTTGCTTCCAAGAAGTCTATCAGAAAGTTTATTACAAGTTAGGTAGGTAAATTTCCTTACAAGACAAATCATTGTTTAGACAATTTACCGGCTTTTGGGTCCTTAATGGGGTTGTTGTATAATAGGCCACTGCCTACCTCTTCTGGGAAAACGGCGTAGGTAAAGGCTAAGTTTTGATACAGAGAACTGAAAACTCAGTCTGTGGCTTTGGTGAGGAATATTAATTTTCACAGTTATAAAGAAAAAAAAATGCCTAGCGCTTATGTCCTTTTTTGTTCAACATTGAAGAACCTGCCGACCTTGTGGTATGTCGCATTGTAATTCTCACTATAAGTGTTCCTTACTTTGTGTGGTTAATTCTTTCCTGGTTTTACATATTATTTAAATTTTCGCTCTTTACAATGATCAGGATAAGCCTTTATTACTTAGAGCCTTACTGAGACGAGGTCAGCGTCTTCAATCTTCTATCTACGACTTCACTTAATAAAACAGTAGATAGAAATCGTGTCTGTACATTTAATACCTACATATTAAACAAAAAAAAAATTGTGTGGGAGATATAAGATTAATAATAAAACACAAAAATGTGTCTTTTAATAATTGTAGGTATGCATGTCTCTCTGTAGGATACGAGTCTAAGAAGTTGCTCAACAATTTTACGAGGGTGGTACATAGCCTTTCTCGGTAAATTGGCTATCCAACATTGTTAGATAAGCCCTATTGGTCTACCTACGTATGGATTAAGTATTGCCTCCACCAACCCTGCCACGTCAAGGCTAACTATATCTAAATCGAATTTGATAAAATATGAATATAAATTAGGGTTCCATTTCGAAAATACCCGACAAAACCTTATTAACTGCAACTATGCAATCCCAATGCTATTCTCTTTTGTTAATAATTGACATGAGATTGGGATAATTCTTTTTTCATATTGTCCTGCTTGATTAGAATAAGTGTTAGGGCAACTTTTTGTGACCTAAAATGTACTAAAACTTCCTTTCGGAAACAGGAGCGTGAACAGCAAAAAGGCGTTCTCCGACCATAACTTATTGTAGCTGAGCTCTCGTTCCCAGTTTCCATGGGAACACAACACCGGGATAATAATTCTAAGCTGTCTATACATATAGCATTCAGAGTTTATACAGCAGACTATATTAATCTCATGGAGACTTGGACATCGAGGACGGCGGGTCAAAATGGACTGGTGCCACTGAAAATGAGATGTGAAAGAATTTTCGAAATCGGTAAATTACCTCCTACTAATTCACAAACTTTAGCTTTTATATATAATTAGTTTACTAACCAATGCCTACGGCTTTGACCCCGTGAAATAGTTTCGAAAAAAATCTATGTCTGTCTGTTTGTTTCGACCAATTTCTTGAATGGTTAGACCTGGACGGCTTAACTTAACCTTTGCGATTTTTGAGAAAACTATTCCAGCTAGTAACAAAAGCAATAATTGTATACCTACAGAACCAATTATGTTATTATCGGAGTCACAATTTTATCAACATCTCTTTTAGTCTCATTAAAAATGCGCACGTCTGTTAATACAAAATTACAATTATATTATATCTAAAAGTCAATCTTATTGATACGAAATCTAGGATTTTGTAAGACTTTTACAAATGTAGGCAACTTGCGAAAGAACTTTACCAAATGAATCAGCCATTATTTGTAATTCCCAGTTGTACTGATAATAATAGTGTTTGTATTAATAATTTTTTAATTAAATTTTTTAACGACACCTGGAGGGAAAGGACTCTACATGCTGGAGATAGACAATTTTACTCATAGGAAACATTCCTTTATTTTTAAAAAGAAACAGAACTGCATTCACGGATTTTCGAAAATTCGTTTGCCACACCTGGGAATTTTACACGGTTAAATCCGAAAAAATAACATCCTGTACTTTTATGGCATCGATCGATAGGGTCAATCATAAGGATCAAATCTCTCTAACAAATGTGGTAAATTAAATGAAAGGAAAACCATGAAAACAAAACTTTTTTAATTTAACGAAAAAAAAGGGTGTACTAACTATATATTATATTATAATTATTTGCTCGAAATGAGCTCCATTTTGTTGGATACAGAAATTTATTCTTTTAAGGAATTAATTTTCAGTAACTTTTAATAGCGAGTTGTGATGAATATTCAAAATCGTATTGCATTTGTACCTCAGTTCTTAAGAGTCCTCCTATTAAATTTTACCGTTTTCGCTGATTTTACAGACGTGTTTTTACACTGAAAATACTGTATTTTTATAAGTTTTAATGCATAACATGAAATATCATTTCAATAATGATCTAATAAGGGAGCTACTTTCTTATTTTTGTCATTAAATTTTGATTAATCGACCTAAAACAATCGGTAGTTTTTCGTATCTTTTGCTCGAAGAGGTCTAGAATATCACAAATTCACTACCTAATCGTTTTGACGTCTAAAAAGTATTACAAAAATACAGTGTATTCTTGTAAAAGTCATCTATCAAATGTATGGATTACTTTTTATCACTTTCATAAAAAAAAATTGTGTAAACAAATATTTAAGTTAGTCAAATTTTAGAGAAAATGGGCAATGAATTGGTTCTTATTTCGGCTACATAAAACTCTCGTTCATAAAATTAAAACAACATAAATAAACCTTGGTTCAAAATCAATCCATTTCCAAAAAAAAAGATAGCTAAATAATAAAAAATAGGCTGTAAATAATCTTTTAAAAACACCTAAATTTCGCTTTATAATACTCGATGCATGCCTCAAGTAAGCAGTCCGCGCCAAGCGCTTACAGGGAGAGGACGTGTCGCTCTGCGCGCCAAAATTCGACGCCGTCTACAGACGAATATAGCGTGGCGTGAGATTTTGATACTTTGGTAATATTAGTTATAATTTTGTGATGATTAGGCTTCTTTTTAAATACAACGAGTGATTATGTAGAATGTATTTATCATTGTTTTTGTTAAAAAAAGCTGTTATATTTTATAAAGCTGGATTACTCACTCACTGACACAATTTTATTGTTCTCCTTGATGGTGGAGGGGAAGGTACCTATGTTTTTTTTTGCAGAAATGTAAAGGGGGTTCCGGGGACCTAGGGAAAATTCCGAGTTTTTTAGATTTGCCCTCCAGTCCCCCAAGGGGGGCTCCCGAGTAGAATCAAACTGACTAACAATTTTATAGAGGTAGTTTTTTATTTTATTTTTTTTGTATTGGGTTCGCCAATTTGACGCCACCCGCCTGGTAGTAAGTCGTGACGACGTCAAGCGATTGTGGGTCACTCACAGCACACTATACTATAGAGAGTGGCCCTCAACTTGACGACCTACTGAACCCAGGATTATATGTGGGAGGAAACACGTGCACAGGCAGGGCGTTCCAGGCCAGTATCGTTCAGCACAGAAACGAACGTTTAAAACGTTCGGTTCTCGCGAACATGTACCTACTGTGTGGGAGTGGCATCTCTGCCCGGCACGCGTTGTTCGGGATCGGAAGGAAGATGGGATCAGATTGAAGAGCTCTTCAGAATGCTCGCCGTGGTAAATACGGTAGAATGCGGCCAAGGAAGCTATTGTTCGGTGTTGCGGCTCAAAGCTTCCCGTTACCTCCGGACAATCTATAATACGGATAGCTCGACGCTGCATAGCGTCGAGAGCGTCCAGCAAATACTTCGCGGAGCCGTCCCAGAAGTGAGAGCAGTATTCGACGCAGGGTCCAATCTGCGTCTTGTACAGCAGACACCTCTGATGCAGTGTAAAGAATCGCTTTACCTTATTCGCCATACCTCATTCCTAGTTTCCACGAAGCTAGCCCTATACATCTTTCGATGTAGTTTTTATTATTGAGCTCTTGACGAACGTCTATGTCAAGGATCTCAAGGTTGCCCTTCATTGGTAATAATGCATTCTGAAGAGAGGGTAGGGGAAGGAAAGAGGATTTCTTCGCTGTAAACGCACACGCCTGCAATGTGCTGTCATCTGCATAACAATGAATGTTCCCGAGGGATAGCATATCATTGATTTGCAGAAGGAAGAGCTGGTGACATCACGGACCCCTGCGGCACCCCGGTATTGTTTCTCGATACATATATACATAACCGGGGCACCACAGGTAAGGCGTGTTATCAGGGCGGCGTATTTGTGTCTCCGTGAGGAACGTCACAGCGGGCCGAGCCGTCTCAAGGTATGGTGGACGGCATCGAGGTTCGCATGGAGTCCACGGATGTTGGTGAACTCCACCTCGAAAAGTGAAGCTGTGGTGTTTCCTGGGGCCGCTGTGGAACGTTTACTTATTTCTGTTGCACTGCCATTATAAATTTGAAGAAGAAGCGTGAAGACAGGGCGACATTTGGTGCAGCAGTAATAAGTGACAAAGCGCAGGGGCTAGCTTCGTCTGGAACCGTGTGGTTAGGTTGGAGCCGACCCGCCGGACGGAAGGGCTACCAAACCCCCCTGGTGCAAGGCCGCCGCTATCCCACACTGGTTAGCACCCGGAGCGGCGATCCCACATCAGGATTATGCGTGAGAACATGTGGGGCAGCCTCCTGGTGTGGTTGGTCCCAGGCGGGCCCCATGACTGTGTTGCGGGCGGCCGCGGCAACGCCGTTGCTAAGGGTCTTCCTGGCCGGCGAATCGACCCACACCACCCACACTAGACTCCGCTTAGCCCCCACTGGTCCCATGCCTGCTGCACCATACATGGCCCCGGGCCCGGCGGTGCAGCTGTTGAACCCCTTACGCAACCAGCTCGGGCTGGGTTACTTGTGGGGCTTTAGCACAGTTGCACGGTGGCACCCCCCGGACCAACACCCGGTACCCACGTAGGGACCGAAGCCACTTCATAGGTACCGTAAATTAACGAGCCTCGTCCGTTGATCAGCAGGTGCGCCACTAGCAGATGAGTTCGCTGGGGCCCTAAATATGTTGGTAGAGCCCCTTTGTATAGAGGAGGTCAAATGATTTTGATTAGGAAAAAAAATTAGCCCTCGCCCCCCCTTTGAGAGTGCAACGACAGAGGAAAGGTAGAGGAGTTTTGATTACGGGATCATACGAGTATAGAGGGTCTTTTCTTGAATTTAAGGAGAGAGAAACAACACCCACCCTCCTAGCCCTCTTTTCACCTCCCCCACACAAGACACTATTATTATAAAATGAAAAAAAAAAAGATCAAAACCATGTAATCGCCGTACCTACTGGCTGACCACCATCGGTAACTCCGGACTCACGCACAAAATGTGTCAAATACCTAATTCCGCCCGTTTCAATTCTGCATACGGACTCTTAACTCTTTTACAGTTGCATAGGAATTGCCATAAAAGTACAGGCTGTTATTTTTTCGGATTTTACCCGGTTCGATTCCCGGGTGTGGCAATCGAATTTTGAAAATCTGTGAATGCCGTTCTGTTTCTTTTTAAAAATAAAGGAATATTTTCTTTGAGTAAAATTGTCTATCTTAAGTATGTAGAGTACTTTCCCTCCAGGTGTCATTAAAAAATTCCACCATGTATATACGTAGTGACGAGCAATAAAACTAAACATTAAATTTTATCGGGATAGGTATTTACCTGGATTATTCCACTATGTTCACCTGGGTGATATCACCAAGGTGAACAAAGTGGAATTGATTAGTCTACTTTGATCACCTCGGAAATAAATCACCTGACCCAAGACGCCTATTATGATATAACTTCAATTTTTATTTTTTATTTTGTATGTGTCTAATAATCGGAAACTCAAAAACAACTTTACATGGTAGGTAAATGGATTATTCCACTTTGTTCACCTAGGTAATATCACACAGGTGATTTATTTCCGAGGTGATCAAAGTAGACTAATCAATTCCACTTTGTTCACCTAGGTGATATCACCCAGGTGATTTATTTCCGAGGTGTTATCAAAGTATTTTGGCACTGTTACAATCGCCGTGATCAGTCTCCAAAGATTGCTGGCAACAGTGCTGAAATATCGGAAACTCAAAACAACGTTATTTGGTAAATACCCTGATACGATAACACTCTTAGTCCGAGACGCCCAGGACTTTAATTGGCTGTCCCATAACGGCTGGCACGAAAAATTTTGTTGCCTTTCATCGCAAAGCAACGGGTTTAATTTTTTTTTTTATATTACAATATAGCTGCTACTTTTTGTTATTTAGTGTATTTACACTCGGCCATTTTGGACATAACCCCTTATATATGTGCCCGGTGACGGCAATAGGTTTGCCCCCTATTACGTGGGACTAAAAATACTGGCAAATTGTGGGTGCATAATGAACCTCTGCCTACCCCTTCGGGGATATAGGCGTGATATGTGTCTGTCTGTCTGACAATAACACTCTAGTGCCTAATGTGAACAACCATAGTAATTTAAATGCCTATCTTCCGTGGACCATTAGAAAATTTAACGAATATATGATTTTTTTCTAACATAAGTTGTTATTCGTGGAGAAGGAAAACTCAACACAAAACCCTATACCAACTCGTCCAGCCATCGTAGTATAATGTAGGTTGACTTCCTCCTCTCTTTGGGGAGGCCAGCAGTGGGTGTCAATTGGGCTGAAATGATGAAGATGAAATTGTTATTGGAATTGGAAACTAGCGGGCAAAGCCGCGAGCGTCTGCTAGTCTAAACAACCGTGGTATTAACGTTAGGCAGTAAATAAAATTAGGCGTGACACACGATGACCTAATGCATGCGGTAAGATCTATCTATTGATCCATAATAGGGCAACATATTGAGAACTTGTATTCCTACTCTTATAATATTGAATAATAACTTGTTGTTTTAATAATAAATATTATGTTGTTGTTTTTTATACTAGCTGTTGCCCTTAATTTTGTCTGATGATTGTAGCAACCCGGGAATTGAACTGCAACGTTATATTGACTCCGCAAGCGTAGGTACCGAACTATCCACAGCATCATCGAAAGAGTCGAATGGCTAAGCCGACGGTCCCTGTTGTCATACGAACATCTATGGCAGTCTTTAGGGGTATTTGGAGCCCTAAATCAAAAATCCGACCAGTCAAACTACAGAACTTCAATATCGCCCATGGGTTGTGGAGGTCAGATGGCAGTCGCTTCACGGAAAATATCGAAGTTCAGTCGAATCGCAGTTGGACTGGAAAGCCGACCACAACTGAGTTGGGATAAGGCTCAGTGAATGATGATGTAGTCAGAATAAACGAATTGGCTTATACGACCAAGTCTGTATAATAATATCGTCACGCATACATCTCTATAGAATCTATATCATCAATTTATAACGCACTGCCAAGCAAGTTGGGGTCGGCATTCCAGGTCAGTCTGACCGCGGTTCCAGTAGACAGTTCTAGCAGCGGCTGAACTTCGATATTTTCCGTGAAGCGACTGCCATCGGACCTCCATAACCCATGGGTGATATCGAAGTTCTCTAATCAAACCTGTCGGATTTTTTAGAGTTCCAACTCCATGCCGTAGATGTTCGTTGCCTAACCGGGACCGAGGTTATCTTTACAAGGGCTTACCCAGGACGTCCAACAATGAACAATAAAGCGGCCATAGTTGAAATCTGTCATTGAATATTTTACTCCACCGAAAGTCCTCTGAATGCATCTTTTTCGTGTGTTGGTTACCAAGTAACAGATATGAGTATACAACCGGTTTGAAAGTAAAACGTCACGGTTGGGGATATACACAAAGGTGGGCTGAGGTCAACTCGTGCCATATCTAGATGCGTAGGATGTATCATACTGTACCTGTGTATAAGCACTACTTAGTCATCTAGGTATATCTAATACATTTACATATGTAGTTACCTTTGACACCTTGACACCTTAGCACATTCACACCTTCCAAGCACATCCGGATGTGCCGGTGCTGCTGCTGCATCGGCTGAAGGCTTTAAACGGCGTAAATATGCTAACCTAGCAGGTGATTACATATTTGAGCCGTTTGGGGTTGAGACACTGGGGTCATGGGGTCCGAGTGCTCGCCGCCTTTATAGAGACATTGCTAAACGCCTAATCGATGCTTCTCAGGACCAGAAGGCTGGCTATTTTCTGGCCCAAAGAATAAGTATCGCCATCCAACGTGGCAACACAGCCAGCATTCTGGGAACCATCACAGTCGGCAATGACGCGGAGGATTTTTTAAACGATATTTTGTAATGTAAATATTTTTAGTCTATAATTATGTTTATTTTGTATATTGTTATTCTCATTATGTACTTACTATCATTTGTACTTACCTAGCTCATACATTATTATATTCATTACACACACACTCACACACATATCACGCCTATATCCTGAAAGGGTAGGCAGAGGTGCATTACACACCCACCATTTGCCAGTATTTTAGTCTCACGTAATAGGGGGCGCCTATTGCCGTCACCGGGCACACATATAATGGGTTATGTCCAAAACGGCTGAATGAATTTAATGAAAAGTGGCAGCTATAATGTATTTAAAAAAAAAATTTAAACCCGATTGCCTTGCGATGAAATGTTGGTGATAGGCAACAAAATCTTACGTGCCAGCCGCTATGGCACAGCCAATTAAAGTCCTGGGCGTCTCGGACTATATTCATTACATGTCTATTATTACTATATTGGATAGAATCAGCCTGTGAACAGCTGTTCTCTCTGAGACAGTCTTGAGAATGCCTCGTGTAGAGGTGAAACATAATATGTCGACGTTTTAATGGCTTCTATTTTAGCGAAAATAATGCTATTATTTGAAAAAGTTTGAACATCATACTCGTACTTACCATTGCTTTATTATTACTATTTCATACATACTTAACACCACGCCTGCTTCCTCGAAGGGGTAGGCTGCCGAGGCATGTACGCCCACTTATCCAGCAGTTGTCAGCAGTATACACATAGCCAGTAAGTTTTTTGTTCCCTGTTAAGATAGGTGGCGACTGTGGCAAACCTATTGCCGCTTAGGGTACTTTTATGTTTGTGAGAGCCTCTTCTGTTGATCGGCAGATGCACCACTTGCAGGTGAGCTTGATGTGAGCCACTAAAATCTTAGCTGGACATCTGTTATTATTTATGAAAAGAAAATATTTTTATTTTATGAAAAGAAAATATTTTTATTTTATTCTTGTAACGAATAAACTCGAAAATCGATAATCGAGCGATTTCAAACTTTATTTCCCCCTTGGAATCCTATGTTATCCCTTAGCAACATCAAGCAAATTAGTTAAAATGTCGAAATTTTATAATCCAGCTATAAATTCTTATTAACGTTGCAAAGTAAAAGTCTCAAAAGCTAAAGGGTAGGGTGCCCGCAGTGAACGGAAAGGGTTTTTCCGTTCACGATTAAAATCTAAGGTCATAAAATTAGTTTCTTTTGCCAACATCTCGTTTCCTACTATGGTTTATTTGCTATTTTTATCTCAATATTGTAGAGGAAAAAAATCCCGACAAGTTTTTTTTTTTTTTAATAATTAGGTAGATAGAATTGATTTCGAGATAAATAGCGTAGAAGGCGAAAATGCATTCAGTAGTTTCAGTGAAAGAGAATCAAACATTCACACACATTGAGGGAGGTAGGTACGTGAATAATTACGCAACTGTAATTATTCACGGTATTGCTCCGTGAATTAGTACAATGGTTTACGGAGTTTAGTAAATATCCTAATTATTTGGACAATGAGCGCGTAAGTACAGTTTAAAAGCTCTATAATTTTGTCTCTGCTACAGTTTATATGCAACAAACTAGACTGAAGTCTTTTACCGTCACAATATGTACTGACATACCACTTGTCCACTTTTATTTCGTTTTTACACACACACAGACACAAATCACGTCTGAATAAAATGCACCTTTCTGAACATATACTATAAATCAGTACAAATACCTTAGAATACAAACAGTACCAAGTATTCTACAAGTATTCCCGGCGCCAGACAGACGCGGCTCACCATCATTCAAACAGTAATTCGATATTACTATGATGTCATTTAAAACAATATTCTATTTAGATTCAATCAGATGACAGACTTGAATTTTTTGCACCCGCCGCAAGTGCAAATTGATTACGGAATCAATTCGTAAAGTCATGATCATAAGTCGCTACAATACTCGTATTATACTCGTAATCCATCCGTAAGGCTGAGACCGCACTGCGTTTTAAGGCACACGTTAAAAGTACTAGGCGGTTTGCCGGAACGTCGAAATAAATAAGACGGAGTGAAAGACAGGTTAATTGCATTACGGCATAAATAAATCACACCAATCGGATGAATAGTTCCATAGTTAAATAATTTGAAGGTTTGAATTATTAAATTTGGCGCGCGAAATCCAACAATCGATTTTTTTAGTACTGTGAAAGGTACGTTACTTTAATGTTTGATAACTCAAAAACTATATAAGCTACATATACTAAAAACTATACAGCAAAGCACGCTAATGTGTTCTATCTGCATGCCAAATTTCAAGTCGATAGGTTTAAAATTGCGACCGGTATCGTGGCACAAAGTTTGATGAGGAATACTCCGCTGCGCTCCGTCTTAACAAACTTAATTCTGAAACCGAAAATATTGCAATACACTGATTTCTATACAAGCGCACCCATTTGTAACCTTTATCAGTGACTTAACTTGCTACATTTGAATCGCGGTTTGCAAATTGTGTTCTATAGTAATATGACAATGCATTGCGGTTCTGAAATAAAAGTAAGCAAAACGGCGACCGCAGTGCGTACTCGTGCGCGTTTTGGCGTTTTCAGCTATTCCTAAACCACTCGCGCTTGACCGTAGTGCTGTCTCCGCCTAAGTCTAATGTGACAATGAGATTCTCTTCCATGTTGGCTGCATTGCCACGTTGGATGGCGATACTAATTCTTTGAGTCTTCTGGTCCTGCGAAGCATCGATAAGACGCTTAAATGAGTTTATTAATGATATATCTTGTAATTCTTTTCATAATACACCTCTAGTTCATTGACATCAAAGATAAGAATACTATATACCTAAATTATATCATTTCTGTGGTTAGTGATACTGCTTTAACCCAACTATATTGGAAATGGAGGTCATGGATTCGAATCCCACCCAGAGCAAATTTTGTGATGAGCACGGTAGTTTGTCAGGTTGTAATTAGAAAAAGTTTTATGGTTCCCGATCCCGGAATAAAATATTGCCAGTTAAACCTTATTACATCAGCTATCCGCCAGTGAAAATCTCGTTAAAATCGGAGCCGTTCCAGAAATTAGCCGGAACAAACAGACATAGCTACCTACCGATAGATACAAAAAATTTCAAATTGTTTTTTATGTAAGCAATGGCTTAAATACTCACATTTTTTACAATACAAGCTTATAATAAGCTTATTTTGGGCTAGATGGCACTGTGTAAAAAAAAATTCTAAATATTTATTTATTTACGAGTATAATGTACTCGTACTTAATTTGGGACAATCTTAAGTACACAACGGCACTTGGGTATTTGCGGAGCGCGTGGCTGGTTGCCTTTTAGGTTACCTCTGCAGAGGTAACCTAAAAGGCAACCAGCCACGTATTTTTCAAATCCAAAAATCCAGACTCAAACGCTCAATTGCAATACCGAACAACGTTTTCTTGTCCCGCACCGCGAACTAGTTCAGAGTAACTAGTTCTTCAAGAACAAGAAAAGAAGAACAATAAAACGTTGTTCGGTATTGCAATTGAGCGTTTGAGTCTGGATTTTTGGATTTGAAAAATACGTGGCTGGTTGCCTTTTAGGTTACCTCTGCAGAGGTAACCTAAAAGGCAACCAGCCACGTATTTTTCCCGCACCGCGAACTAGTTCAGAGTAACTAGTTCTTCTGTGCGGAAAAATCAAGCATTACTTTGACATTGGCGAAATCATCGATGAACATCGATGGAGCCACGTTTTTTAAAAATTAAGAAGCAGTACACAACGGTAAACCATAATATTACAGGTACTTACCCAAGTATTTGTATGCCAACTACATTGCCTACTATGAATATTGTTACTTTAACTTGCCTACTTCCTATTGTAGAAAGTATGTCTAACGGGTTCGATCCCATTGTGTCTATGGCGAGTGTCACTATGAATTCTACCATAAAGATAAATTATTGTTTTGTTTTTTGGGGGACAGATATTGCATGTGTTTACGATGCTTATCGATGCAAATGTGGCTGGGTGATTATATTTAAGTAAGTACTTAAGTAAGTATTCTAAAAGTAAAACGGTAGAAGTCATGTGCCTGTACATTTAATGAAATGAACGAAAAATGAGTGTAGTTAAATAATAACAAACACACACACCAGCATCTGATTGAACTCACTTCTCTCCTAGGCCCTCGGGAAGAGATCTCTTTAGAGATAAGTGGCACCACAGTATACATGTATATAATGTTTCCATTCACATTATTGTATATGTATACTGTGTGTACATAAATAAATAAAATTAATTTATTTATTCATTTATTATCAGGCTACTTGAGAAAAGTTACAGATCTTATATTAACTTATTCTAAGGCCCATAGATACATACCTTAAAACTAAAAATACATATAATTATATCTTACTAGTGGTCGCCCGCGACTTCGTCCGCGTGGTAATCTGGATTTTTTCCCGTTCCCGTCGCGCCGCGTCGCTTAATTATCGTCATATTTTGAACAATTCACACAATATCTTTATAAATTGTAGCCTATGTGTTATTCTGATGTATAAGCTATATTATTGTAAAGTTTCATTAAAATCCATTCAGTAGTTTTTACGTGAAAGAGTAACAAACATCCATCCATCCATACATACTTACATACTTATTAATATTAGTAGGGTAATACTCGTAGAACACCACTAAACTGTCTGTTGTTTACACGGGTGTCTTGTAACACTTCGCGTAAAGTAACGTGCCGCGAAACCGTCTATACACGACACCTTTCGGCCAAAACTCTTCCTTAAGGAACAGGTCGAGATGATGAGTCGGCACTCTAATCACGAACGACTTAAAGTTCGGTTTGTGACGATTGGTGACGGTATGTTGATGTGTACAATGTTTGGATTTTTTTTTTTTAGGAAAGCTTACAGCTAACATAATGAAAACAACGAAAAAAAAAACAAAAAAAAATCCAAACATTGTACACATCAACATACCGTCACCAAAATAACAAAATAAAACAGTTCATAAAAAACTAGATTGGGTCCAGATGCCTGTTCAAGGTCATCTGTCCTCTGCCGTCGCCGTCGTCGTCCCAAAGTACTCCCTATTAATTAGTGTGGCGTGAATCCAACCTCTCCGGCTCTCAAGGTCCAGTTGGTCTTCATCCTGATGTACTCCACAATCTCGATGTCCGTCCTAACATTAGGTACATGATGGCATGGCAACACACATTTATTTTGCAATGATGTAACATCGTTCATTTAGGTAGTTATTAAAAAAGAATTAACCTTTCGATTTTATTTAAAAAGCCATGTTTACACAACATCTAGTTAGACGACTTTTTTAATTAACTTTCATTTCCTATGTAATTAAATCAATAACATAACTTTTATTTTTTGTTCATTTTAAATTACTAATATGTAGTAAGTAATTATGTCAATAATCTATATTAATCAATGTAAACTCAAGTTAATTAACTAATATTTCACTAGCGGATATCTGCGGCTCCGCCCGTATTAACTAGTATTATCGTTTACACTCTACAGAACTTAGATCTTACGTTAAAAACTATCTTATTTAATTATAAGTATTATTACACAACGAAAAGTGTTTTTTTATTTGATGATTCATCAATGGCTAGATTGGTTCTCGAGGAAAGTTTTTGTGTGTCTAAGTATATGTATAATTTGTCAAGCGGATGAAGCCTAAAGCTAGCACATAATAAATCAAATAAAAAAACTGTATTCATATACTTGTATCATTACGTGACTATATTCAAGAGACATACACTTAGTATGAATGCCCTTACCGCTAAAAACTATATCTTGCCGATATCTATTTCTAGTACTTAATTTTGAAGAGAAAAAAGATTTGATTGTTTGTTTTGAATAGGTTTCTAAACCACGGATCGATTTCAAAAGTATTTCACCTACATAATAAGACATCAAGTATTAAATAAAAGCAGGCCTATGTCACTCGCCTAACAACCGCAAAAACAATGTGACGTCAAACACAACTTGAAGTTGTAAATCAGTAAGGGTTGTCTCTTGTTTGTGACACGGCATTGACCATAGTGATATTGAGGCATTAACGTCATAATTATTGGTCAAATTATGCTGGTATATATTTTACTTTGCTGGACAACTGTGCTTGAATGTGCTTTAATTAACGTCGGAGTGCAAGTTCTGTATGTAAGTACTGAAATAAAATTCAGCAAAATAGCACTGTGGTTGCCATTTTACTTTGCCATTGCATGCTATGCATTTTGTCATTTTGCATGCCATGCATTTTGGCATTTTAGTTTTGGCGTTTTCATCTATTCCTAAACCGATCGCATTTAAAAACCGCAGTGCGGTCTCAGCCTACTTAATTAGATGTCTGTCATCATTTGGTATTTGTTCATTACATTATAAATACATCAGTAGGACCAAATGCAAGATATGAAAGGAAATTGACATTATAGCATTTGACGCAATGATTTTGAGCATTTATTATCTAGTAAGTAATAAACTTTAAACTACTTTCTCAAGCAATGCGCTGTTATTTACCTTGACCTGTCTGATGTGGCTTATTTGTAAAGGTTACACCAATCTATACTCTATAGATAGGTATAACCTAATATAATACTATCGATGTGGAATGCAATGGGCCAATTTTACTGGGGAAATTTTAGCTTTTTTTCTATTATTTTGGCGGTTAACTTCTTACTAATGATGTTAAGTAAATGCATTGTGGTTATTGTTAAGCAAATTAATTATACAATGCATGCATTCATACGAAATATTATCACGTAATTCTTTGGAAACCGCTGGTTGGGTCAGCCCAAATTATATTTCGCGAAAATCATGCATTTTTGACAAGACCTAAGACTTATAAAGATATTAGTCCTATGTTATATATCGTGGGACCACCCAAATTACTGGCTAAAAATGGGCGTGTAATTCGCCTCTGCCTATCCTCAGTTCACAAAAATTAGGGAGTAGGTATACTCCATCTGCTGTTGTATATTTGTAACTGCAGTTCAAACCAACATCCTGACAGGACATCGAATCCAGAATAACAAAATGATGCCGTAAGTGCGAGCTATTTTAACCGCAGGGTGATTGACTCAAGCCGATTTCGGAACAAATAACTTTACCAAAAATAGTTCGCTGCCTCGAGCTTGACTTATACAGACAAACAAAAGAACTTGGATATTTAAGTATAAAATTTATCACAATTCTGTAGAGTTTAAAATTGAATGTATTAGAGATGTCTTTCTTATTAATACATGTGCGAAATACAAAAATGCGATGAGCATCGACAATTGGACACGTTGTTGATCAAGAAATGAATGTTTTTTTGATTTGATTTCTTCGCGGAACTGAGTGTAATCGATTACATACGAGTATAAGTCCTACTTTAATGTTAGTCCATCGATAGGTACGTACAGTTAAGTTACAACTTTTTAATTAATTTTAATTTTGACTCCAATTTGAGCCGTTTGGGGTATTAGATACGCTGGGACCTTGGGATCCGAGTGCTCACAGCTTATTCAAAAAAAATCTGAACTCATGATCGACTGCTATTTGGCACGATAAGCTTTACCATACAACGTGGTAATGCTGTCAACCTTCTCGGAACATTGCCAGTCGGAAACATGTTAGAATTTAGATGTAATACTCGTAGTATGTATTTATTAGTATAGGTACATAATGTACATTATTTAGTTTGATTATATTCGTAATAAAATTATTCATACAATTTTATTTGGACTCATATTTAAACCTCATTTCCTTACACCTTACACGGGTTACTAACGCACTTACCGTGCTTGTTTAATGTGTAGGTAGGTACCTACCTTAATTGTACATACATACTCGTATTTTCAATAATCTTTTGACAGAATTTCATAGCTATAGATATACGTTAGTCTCGCTTTAGTGTAAATAGTTAGGTACCTTACTATTAACAAAAGGCAGTTGAACAAGGTAATGGAGAGTTTCGAACTCCACCCTTCACCATTGCACGCGATGTCCCTTTATTAATTTTACTTGTAATACCTACTACCTACAACGCACAATATCTGCGCTTAATGAAAAATAACGAATTTCAGCGTTGTTTTACATGATATACAGAATGAAGTTTCAAATATTTCGAATAATCTTCGAATTCTTATAATAGTAATAATACTTAGGTAGTGTGCAAGGTTTTAGGAACCCAATTCCTTCGGGAACACATTAGGTACCTACCGGCATAAAAAGTAGCCTATAGGTATGTGGGAATTTAGTTTCAAGGTCTTTAATAACAGTTATAGTCATAGGTAATATACTATTGGCGTAGGTCACAAAGTACCTAACAAAAGACATCGATTCTACATTTAAGAGTACATACAGGGTTATTTTAAAAGTATCCCAGACCTTTAAGGTACTGTTTCTGAAGGTCATTTATGGCAAGATTTGTTTTGAGAGATTGCAAAGTTTTGAATTATTTTTTCCATACATTATAAATCGACATTGGCCCGTCTATACACGATATTACTACGCGGCGCAGAACATTTATATCGTACAGTGCTCCTATTCTGCATCTGCTCAACCGAGGCGTTAAGAAGTACTACAGGTTCAATCCAAAACATGAAATGGCTTTTTTGATATTACTATAACGTTTCGTAAAAAGTGTGTTACATATAGGTGTGTGTTTCGTAGTATGTCAGGAATTCGCCCACGGAAAGTCTTACTTACTTTAAACCCCGTATAATACACGGTTTAAACAAGTTAAAAATATGGCAAAAATTTCCCATTTATTTTAGAGTTTTCAAAAGGTTTTTCATAAAATCTAAAAAATGTCACATGACATTAAGTTCAACATAATTTTAAAGGTCTTTGGCCATGCTGAGTTGATGGCAGCTGGTCTTGAGTCTCTAACTATTACCGGTCTCGATTTGACCTCATTTTGACCTTGACATTGAGATCAGAGGTCGGACATTACTGTTGTATAAGAGATTTTCGTTTCGAAAACTCTAAAAGGCTGTTTAAAACCAAAGATGTTCTATTGAACAGTGTTGGATTTAAACCGCGTAGCCAGCAAAGCGCTCCTTTTAATACCACGTGTAAAACCGCGTGTGCAATAGTGCAATTTGCAGCAGTGCCCTTTAATGCCAAATTCGCAAGGCAATGGGTAAAACAGCGTGTGTACCTGTCACTATCACTTGCATACTATTATGTAGATCCACACCTTTGCGATGTGCTACTACATTTTCCACTGAACCCTAAATTCTGCAAGTAAAAAGTAGTCAATAAGGTCATTAAACTCCTGATATTTTACCATAAATGCTAAAAGAATTGACATTTGTCGCCGCCATGTTGTCTCCGCCGTTTTTACTGCAATATGGCAATTTCTACTTTTTTCTTTTTTATTGTCGATGCTTTTGTCCATAATGGACATGTCAGCCTCATAAGTCCTATTTGTAATTTTCTTTTACCCATGGTATGTGATAAAAATGTATACCTACCACATTTGAATATTTAGGTGAAGCAAGCAAATCGTAGAAGACGTATTGTACTTAAGTGGAATTCTATATTGCCAATATTTTTTTTTAATTATATTGTCTTGGCCCAGAGCTGGACTAACACTCACTAATATGTTAATAGTATTTGTCATTGCTAGGTAGTATTTTTAAAGCATTAAATATCAATCAATCAAAATCAATGGACTCTTTTAAGAGCTCTTACGCACATGTCAATATTTGTTTACGACAGATAATTTAATTTACAACAAATAATGTGTTTACAATTCTCATGGGAATCATTAATTAGTGTGATTAGGTAAGTATCTAACTAAATGACAGTTTGTTCTGAAAGACTCTTTCTACCAGTCTTGTCTTAGATAACTTGTAAAGATGGGATGTGGAAAGGAACAGATATTTGCCATCAAACGGAGTGATTTTAGTGACTTTTATAGTATTGTTCAGTTTTATGTGAAGTTTTCTAAAATTTGGTGAGTTTAACGTGTTCCTATTATCTTGGGGCCCTAAAGCATAAAACCTACTGGCAAATGTGGACGTAAATAGGACAAGCAATAATTATTTAGACAGTTATACCTTAAAATACTGAGTATACACTTTAGCGCGGCAATAAAAAAAGTTAATATGTTATTTGCATGGAGTTATCACCAAGAGACTCCCAACTAAAGGGCCTCAGCGACGTACCAAATCATAAAAAAAATTCTATGGCGATTAAAATAAGTATGTGCGTAAAAAAAATTTAAAGGCGGGAAGTACAATACTTATGATATATGTGATCAATCTCTATTGTTATATTATTATTATATATTATTATTATTATTTCGTTTATTTCTTTACATTCTTATCTTATACATTTTTAAATACATTTATAAAAAAAAAACAAATACATTTAAAAATATAAAAAATAGTGACCCACCAGTAGCGGAGTAGGACCCAAACTACCGGCGGTGGAGGCTACAAACTAAGAAACCTCCTAACAATACGGCACGTGTCGAGGATAACAGCCTTCTGAATCTGACTCTTGATCCAACAATCTAACGAGAGTCTCTTGAGATGTTGATCGAGACTCTTCGCTATTAATCCGTTTGCCGAAACGACCACCGGGACAATGATCGTCGAGTCTACGTCCCACATGGCGGTTATCTCGAAGGACAGATCAAGGTATTTACTAAGTTTGTCTTTCTCAGCCTTCACGAGATTTTCGTCATGCGGGACGGCGATATCGACGAGCACTGCCCGACGCTGGGTCCGATCAACCAACACGATATCAAAAAAAACGTTCTTTCACCGATTTCTTGATATCCTCTACCGCTATACCCAATGACTCTGACATACCTAGGTATTTGTATGTTTCGGTCTCGGAGAGAGATCTGAGAGTTATTATCTCAGAAAGTTGTAAATTCGGTGAATTTACAACCTTCCCCCGTTGTACATGCATAACCGCACACTTATCAACACCGAACTCCATCTTAATGGCATTACTAAAAACTTCCGTAGTTTTTAATAATGTCACTAAATCTTGGTGCTTCAGTGTGAAAAGTTTGAGGTCATCCATGTACATCAGGTGAGATAGAACCTCACCCCCTCTACGAAACCGATAGCCTAGCCCTGAATCCTTCAGCAATGTGCTAAGTGGATTCAGTGCTAAACAAAACCACAATGGACTCAAACTGTCGCCCTGGAATATACCACGCTCGATCCTTATCAAGCCTTGCGGGTCAGAGGCGTGCCCACCACTACCTGGTTGACGAAGGACTGTGGTCCACTGTCCCATACACGAGACTAAGAAGGATTTAAGAGTCGGATTAATTTTATACTCTCTAATCGGCACAGCACAGATTGATCCAACAACTTACATCGTTGGATAGCCCGCACTTGATCCGATAGTCGTTGGACGGCAACGGTCATTGTTGGTTCAAGAGCCTGAAACAAAGGAAGCATCCTTGAACGGTACGCAGTCAGGTTGGTTTCCCCATCTGTAGCCTCATAATATGCCCGCATGACGTTTTCATTGATGGATGAAGTCCATCGCATGCGGTGCACAACACCACCGGTAGTGGGGACCCTACTCGAAGCTGGTAGGCTTCGGGGCCCCAAACTGCTCGGCGGCCGGCCTCTCCCTCGCTGGCGTACAGGTGTTGGCGACGTCGGCGGAGAGAAATACTCGTCACTTGAAGAGCTCGACGCCTCAGCGAGCACCTGTGTCAGCGATGTGCGGTCCGGTGCCTGCGAGGCGGAGTTTAGTGACGAGTCCGGGGGTGTTATTTGCGCATTTCTGCTTCTGGCTCTTGTTTGCATCTCAATCACTTCATTTTGAATTTAGCCATAATATTGTTGATATTTTCGTAGGTATTCATATGACATGTGTCAAATCTTCTATGTTAATTTTGTAGACTTTGTTTATTGTTATAAAATATTATAAAATCCTTTATTTATTGAATTTTTGCTTATATTAATTTGGTATCTGAAGTAATTGTATAAATTTAGGCAATAATATGTAAATAAAAATATTAAAATATTTTAAGAATGAAAATGATGTATGAGATGTTCAGAGTTGCCAGTTATTATTAAATTATTATTATTCTCTTTATTAACACTTAACACATATTTATTACATTTTTAAATAGATTTATAAAAAAATACATTTAAAAATATAAAAAACAGTAACCCACCGGCATCGGGTACAGGGACCAAGCTACCGGTGGTTAGGGCTCCAAAGACAGGAACTTCCGCACAATACGGGCCGTATTCAACAGAACCGCCTTCTGCATCAAGCCCTTGATCCAGCTGCCTAACGCGAGCCTCTGTAGGTGGAGGTCGAGGCTCTTGGCTATTAGACCATGCCCAGATACGACTATCGGAACAATAATCGCCGAATCCACATCCCACATGTCGACAATCTCGTGAGCTAGGTCTAAATATTTAATTTGTTTATCTTTTTCTGCTTTCACGAGATTCTCGTCATGTGGCACAGTGATATCGACAATTACTGCAAGGCGCTTTAATCGATCCATTATCACTATATCAGGTCTGTTAGCTATAACAGTCCTATCAGTGATAATAGATCGATCCCAATACAATGTGACATGACCGTTCTCAAGAACTGGGTCGGGCACATACTTGTAATAAGGTACCTCCACGTCGACAAGATTATACTTTAGAGCAAGTTGCTGGTGGATTATCCTGGCTACTTGGTTGTGTCTGTGCAAATACTCACCGTTCGCAAGACGGGAACAACCAGAGATAATATGTCTTAAAGATTCTCCGGGACGATGACATGCCCGACAGATGTCTAGCGTCCCATCTTTGACAATAAATCTCCGATAGTTATTCGTCATCACGACTTCGTCAGTGATTGCACAGATAAAACCCTCAGTTTCTCCGAAGAGATCACCAAATCGTAACCAGGATACCGATGCTATTGAATCAACATCGGGCCCATTTAGAGCCCGATAAAATCGACCATGCAGTTCCTTGCTCTTCCATATTTCCTTCCGATCAGATACACTTAATATTACAGGTTTGCGCCAGTTCTCTTTCGCAAGGGACAGCGGGGTCAGTCCGTTGTCTATTGCCACAACATCTCGATGCACATCCACGTCCACCTGTAGGAAATACTCTCTAAGGTTGCATATCTCACGGTTATGGAGAGTCTTGGCATTTAAAAATCCTCGACCCCCACATTTCCGTGGTATATACAACCTCATTACTGACGAACGTGGGTGGTGTATTCGATATGAAGTCAATAGACAACGCACCTTCCTATCCAGAGCTTCTAACTCCGTCTGAGTCCATCTAAGTATGCCAAAAGAGTAAACTAAGACTGGCATGGCCCAGCCGTTGACAGCACGCACCTTGTTACCGCCTGATAAAAGACTTTTCAGTATTTTTTTCAGGTGGCCAAAGAAACGATCCTGCAACTTCTGTTTCATGTCAGTCTCAGCAATACACAGAGCTTGAGACATACCTAGATATTTGTAGGTTTCGGTTGCGTAGAGCGACCCAAATCGTGTGAAATCTGAAAGATTGACTCCTTCAGATTCCACAATCCCGCCCCTTTTTACATGCATGACCGCACACTTATCTACCCCAAACTCCATACTGATGGCCTTACTAAAAGTTTCAGTAACTTTTAGCAAAGCCATCAAATCGGGGCCATTAGGGGCAAATAACTTTAGGTCATCCATGTAAAAAAGGTGGGACAAAATTTGACCCCCTCTGCGCATCCGATAGCCTAACCCTGAACCCTCTAGTAACGTACTGAGAGGATTCAGTGCTAGACAAAACCACAACGGACTCAGACTATCACCCTGGAAAATACCTCTCTCAATCCCTATTGGTACACCACCTCCTAGAACCTGACGACACCCTGGATAAACAAGAACCGTACTCCATTGTCTCATACATGACCCCAAAAAGGTGCATAGAGTTGCATCAACTTTATACAGCTCTAGCACCCTCCGAAGCCATGTATGAGGCACAGAATCGTACGCTTTCTTATAGTCAATCCAGCATGTCGCAAGGTTCTTTCGGTTGCGGCGTACCTGCTGGCAAACAGCCATGTCAATAATAAGGAGCTCTTTCGTACCACGTGCCCCACTTTTACATCCATTCTGAGAGATTGACAAGATGTTATTGTTTTGTACATGTGAATATATTTTTACTCTCAGGATGGATGTAAAAAGTTTGTATATGGTAGGTAGACAAGTTATAGGTCTATAATTTTTGGGGTCTGTGGTACTACCAGACTTGTATAGGAGGTGGGTTACTCCGGTAGTCATAAAAGCTGGAAGCGACGCTGACTCAAGGGATGACTGGAAGCAAGATGCCAAGCAAGCGTGTGAGCTACGGAACCATTTTAACCAAAAGTTGTGCAGTCCGTCCGGTCCAGCAGATTTCCAATTTGGCAACGAACGAACTACACAACCAATATCTTCTTCAGATATGGTTATAGGTTCCATAGCTGGAATTGGTTCACACGCCCGCTCAACATCCCTAATCCACGCATCCTGTGTATGACTGACGGGCGTCGACCAGATGCTTTTCCAGAAGTTAACTGTAGAAACAGCATCAGGTAGACTCCCATCAGTCACATCCGAGTTAGGTCGCTCCCACCCTCTATATACCCACCTCTCATTTTTTTGGAACAAGCGATTCTGAGTGTATCTGTCCACTCTTTTTTTGTACCGCCTTATGCGGTTCGCCCACGCATAAACTTTCTGCTTCAGGTAATCGATGCGCTCTGTGACCCGAACAGAGTATTCACAGGGCCTAATATTAGTTCCCACGAATGCACGGGTCACAAAGCGCATGACTCTCGGGCGTGTATTGCCCGTCCTGAAGCAGTGTAGCTTGCCAATGAGCACCCTAGCCTCGTTGATGCGCCGTTCAATTCTGCACTGCCAAGCTGGTACAGCAGGCTTAGGTCGAATAGCTGTTTCTTGTTTAAAAAATTTAACACCAGCTATTCGACATACTGCAACAGCTGCACAGTACAGAATGGAATGGGCATCAGTAATGTTTCTGCAGTTGTTAAAAAACGATGTTAACATCGAGTCTAGGGCACACACTAGCGCCACATTTTTTTTATGTGTGGGCAAACGCGGAAGCCGCGGTCTACACTCAATAGGGACAGATTGAAACTCACCAATCGCTCGCTCCAAAGCGCTCCTTAATTCCTCATTGTATTGAGTACTTACAGGTATAGCAGCATCACTCACTTCTTCACCAACATGTGAGATGATGTTTTCTTGCGTTCTTTCATTACGGTTACTTTGTAATGGCACAGGTAATGGTTGCAATGAAGAAGGCGTGATACCACTACACACTTCTAAGCGTAGCCTCTCAAGTGTAGCGTCACCCAACAGGTGACAGCGTTGTATGGCGCGCACCTGATCCGATAGGCGTTGTGCCGATACGTTGACATCTGGTTCAAGTACCTGAAACAGAGGTAGCATGCGAACACGGTACGCAGTGAGGTTAGTTCCCCCCTCTGTAGCCACAAAATATGCCCGCATCACGTTTTCATTCATACCGAAGTTCCATCGAATGCGGTGCACATTACCACCGGTAGCGGGGTCCGTAATCGAAGCCGGAGGGCCTCGGGGTCCCAAGCCAGTCGGTGGCCGGCCTCTCCCCTGCCGACGTACAGGTAGAGGCGACGTCGGCGGAGAGAAAAACTCGTCGCTGCTTGAGCTCGACGCCTCACCAGTAGTCACAGTTGTCGACGACTGTAAGGCGGAGCTGTGCGACAAGTCCGGGGTTGGTAATTGTGCTTTTTTGGCGCCAGCTCTGGTCAACATTATATTTTTTCTTGATTTTCATCTTATTTTCATATTATCATTTTCAGTTTGTTACACTGACATAATGTGTCAAAGTGTACTATAATTTATAAAAAATTTGTTTGTTTTTTCCGGATTTTCTTCATGCTGATTTTTTTGTTATAGATATATATTTGTACTTTTATTATGTTTTGAATGATATTTTTGTATTATTGTAGATTAAAGGTAAAATATTTTAGTAAATGCTCGTCAAGAAAAAAATGTGACTGTTTTGTAGCAGTGTTGCCAAAATTATTATTATTGTTATATTATTTTATTTTTATATTATTTTTTTTTATTATTATTTATTGTTTATTCATTTATATTCTTATTTTATACATTTTTAAATACATTTATAAAAAACACAAATACATTTAAAAATATAAAAAATAGTGACCCACCAGTAGCGGAGTAGGACCCAAACTACCGGTGGTGGAGGCTACAGACTAAGAAACCTCCTAACAATACGGCACGTGTCGAGGATAACAACCTTCTGAATCTGACTCTTGATCCAACAATCTAACGAGAGTCTCTTGAGATGTTGATCGAGACTCTTCGCTATTAATCCGTTTGCCGAAACGACCACCGGGACAATGATCGTCGAGTCTACGTCCCACATGGCGGTTATCTCGTAGGACAAATCGAGGTACTTGCTAAGTTTGTCCTTCTCTGCCTTCACGAGATTCTCGTCATGCGGGACGGCGATATCGACGAGCACTGCCCGACGCTGGGTCCGATCAACCAACACGATATCGGGCCTATTGGCAACAATAGTCCTGTCCGTGATGATTGATCGGTCCCAGTAGAGCAATGCACGACCATTCTCAAGAACTGGCACTGGTGTGTACTTATAGTACGGTACTTCAAACTCAATAAGGCCATATTGAAGAGCAAGTTGCTGGTGGATGATCCTGGCTACTTGATTGTGCCTATGCAAGTACTCGGTGTTAGCAAGATACGAACAACCGGAAATAATATGGCGAAGTGATTCACCAGGACGGTGGCATGCTCGACAAATGTCGACCGTACCGTCCTTCATAATGTATTTCCGATAGTTGTTCGTCTTGATAACCTCATCTGCAATTGCACAGGCAAAACCTTCAGTTTCCCCAAAGAGGTCCCCAAAACGTAGCCAGTTCACCGAAGCGAGCAGGTCTACGTCGGGTCCTGTTAAGACCCGGTAGAACCGCCCGTGTAGCTCCTTACTCTTCCATACGTCCCTACGGTCTTCAGTACCTAGCACCTTTGGTTTACGCCAGTTCTCGTTAGCCAAGGAAAGAGGTGTTAGGCCCTTGTCAACCATCACGACATCGCAATGAATGTCACACCCGTTCTGTAGAAAGTAATCTCTCAGACTGCACACTTCACGGTTGTGGAGGTTCTTGGCATTCAAAAAGCCTCGACCCCCCCACTTCCGCGGAATGTACAGTCTCATGACAGAAGATCGTGGGTGTAACATTCGATGCAATGTCAGTTGTTGACGGACTCGCCTATCCAGGGCGTCTAGTTCCGTTTGAGTCCACCTAAGTATGCCAAAGGAGTATAACAATAAAGGTATCACCCAACCGTTGAAAGCCCGCATTTTGTTACCACCGGACAAAGAACTGTTAAGAACTTTTGTCAGGCGGCCAAAAAAACGTTCTTTCACCGATTTCTTAATATCCTCTACCGCTATACCCAATGACTCTGACATACCTAGGTATTTGTATGTTTCGGTCTCGGAGAGAGATCTGAGAGTTATTATCTCAGAAAGTTGTAAATTCGGTGAATTTACAACCTTCCCCCGTTGTACATGCATAACCGCACACTTATCAACACCGAACTCCATCTTAATGGCATTACTAAAAACTTCCGTAGTTTTTAATAATGTCACTAAATCTTGGTGCTTCAATGTGAACAGTTTGAGGTCATCCATGTACATCAGGTGAGATATAACCTCACCCCCTCTACGAAACCGATAGCCTAGCCCTGAATCCTTCAGCAATGTGCTAAGTGGATTCAGTGCTAAACAAAACCACAATGGACTCAAACTGTCGCCCTGGAATATACCACGCTCGATCCTTATCAAGCCTTGCGGGTCAGAGGCGTGCCCACCACTACCTGGTTGACGAAGGACTGTGGTCCACTGCCCCATACACGAGACTAAGAAGGATTTAAGAGTCGGATTAATTTTATACAACTCTAAAATCCTCCTCAGCCATGAATGAGGCACCGAATCATAGGCCTTCTTGTAGTCAATCCAGGCAGTAGAGAGGGCGCCCCTACTCCGCTTGACTTGTTGGCTAATGGCCATATCAATGAGGAGTAGCTCTTTAGTGCCACGAGACCCAGCCCTACATCCATTCTGAGCGTTATCTAAGATATTATTAGATACTATGTGCGAGTTTATTTTACTTCTCAGAATAGATGTAAGGAGCTTGTAGATGGTAGGTAAGCAAGTGATGGGTCTATAGTTTTTAGGTTCCGTGGTACTACCTGATTTATGGAGCAGGAAGGTGATGCCAGTGGTCATGAAAGCGGGTAAGGAACCAGACTCGAGGGCTTCTTGATACTGTGTTGCCAAGCGTTCATGCGAGCTCTGAACCCATTTTATCCAAAAGTTGTGCAATCCATCCGGCCCAGGACTCTTCCAGTTCGGGGCCGTACGAATTGCACAACTAACGTCTTCGTAGTCTATGGTAATAGACTCCATGGGTTCGATGGTATTGCATTCACGCTCGACGACACGGATCCAGTCGCCCTCCGAATGTTCGACGGGCACCGACCATATGTCACGCCAGAATTGATTCATGGTGTGAGCATCTGGCAGTTGTCCGTCGCTCAAACGTTGTCCAGTTCCCTCCCACTCTCGGTACACCTTCCTTTGGTCACTTTGGAAGATGCGATTCTGCCAGTATCTATTTACACGCTCTCTATAACGACGGATACGGCTTGCCCATGCATACACTTTCTGTTTCAGAAAGTCAATACGTTCCGTGACATTGGCTAAGTATTGCTGGGGACGAATACCGGTCCCAGCAAATGCCTGAGTCACGAAACGCATGACCCGGGGACGACTATTTCCCCGGCTGAAAGAGATAAGCTTTGCAATGAGAGTCCTAAATGTGCCGATACGTCGCTCGATTCTTGCCTGCCATACGGGAACACCATCCGGTCGTGGTGCACGGTTAACTTCAGGGAATTTAACGCGTGCAACACGACAAGCGGCAATCGCTCCACAGTAAAGAATCGAGTGAGTATCAAGCAAATCACTGCTAGTCCGTAAGTACGGTTCTAGCAATGCATTTAGGGCTCCCATCAACGCCAGATTTCGCTTATGCATTGGCAAGCGTGGTAGCCGCGGTCTAGAATTAGGTATAAACCTATACTGCGAGATCACATCTTCCAAAGTACTCCTCAATTGCTCGCTTACCTGGATAGACGTATCACTCGTATCATTTTCTGCGTCGAATGCGGGTTCCGCTAACGTCGCACTTGTAGCAACCGTCTGTGTCACAGGTGACGGTGCTCTCGTTGACACTGGAGCTGTACGAGTAGATAATACTTCCAGGCGTAGTCGATCAAGCACAGATTGATCCAACAACTTACATCGTTGGATAGCCCGCACTTGATCCGATAGTCGTTGGACGGCAACGGTAATTGTTGGTTCAAGAGCCTGAAACAAAGGAAGCATCCTTGAACGATACGCAGTCAGGTTGGTTTCCCCATCTGTAGCCTCATAATATGCCCGCATAACGTTTTCATTGATGGATGAAGTCCATCGCATGCGGTGCACAATACCACCGGTAGTGGGGACCCTACTCGAAGCTGGCAGGCTTCGGGGCCCCAAACTGCTCGGCGGCCGGCCTCTCCCTCGCCGGCGTACAGGTGTTGGCGACGACGGCGGAGAGAAATACTCGTCACTTGAAGAGCTCGACGCCTCAGCGAGCACCTGTGTCAGCGATGTGCGGTCCGGTGCCTGCGAGGCGGAGTTTAGTGACGAGTCCGGGGGTGTTATTTGCGCATTTCTGCTTCTGGCTCTTGTTTGCATCTCACAATCACTTCATATTGTTTGACCATAATATTGAATGTGTTGTTGATATTTTTGAATTAATTGAATGACATGTGTCAAATCTTCGTTGCATATTTTGTAGACTATGTTTATTGTTCTAAAGTTCTAAAATATTATAAAATCCTTTATGTATTGACTTTTTGCTGATATTATTATGAAATCTGAAGTAATTGTATAAATTTAGGTAATAATATATGAATAAAAATATTAAAATATTTTAAGAATGAAAATGATGTCTGAGACGTTCAGAGTTGCCAGTTTTTTATAATTATTATTATTGTTATATATTATATTATTATATGACTTTTATTTGCTTTCCTTGTATTCCAAATGAAAAGTAGTGTTTTACTCGGGTGAAACCACCTATTCTGCCTCGAACTATTACAAAATATCACGTCAGAAATTGGTGGCTTTCATCTCTTGGTTAACAGTCTACTATTGAAATCAGCAGAATATTTTTTAACTTTGCCCTATTTACGATATTGTTAATATTCTTTCATTTCTCCACAACAAAAAAATACAATCTATATAATTATTTAATACGACAATATCTGTCCGTCCGTCGCGTTTTTCAATTATAATTAATAATACATACATTTGCATGAAATATTAAAATATTCGTAGAAGTTTAGGGAAGGTTTTTTTTTTTATATATATATATTTGAGGCGATACAAAGTTCTCCGGGATAACTAATATCTATTAATATAGATAGAGTAGTTATAGATTTGGCCATCTTCAACAATGTTTGACCAACTGTTTGTCCTCCAGGCTCCTTCGGCCGGTTTCGGTGCAGGGCATGATGGAACACGCTCTACAACATCGCGAGCGCGTCGGGGTCCAGGACTTTGTGCTGCTTGAGGACTTCCGATCCGAAGCTGCCTTTATTGACAACCTGAAGAAACGGTTCAACGAAAATCTCATCTACGTAAGTAACTCAAAGAAATACACGTAATCACTACATATTATAAAACAAAATCGCCCATTCTGTATGTATGCGTTGATCTTTAAAACTAAGCAACGGATTTTGATGCCGTTTTCATCAATAGATAAGTGGTTCTCAAGGAAGGTTTTTGTGTATATAATTTGTCAAGTGGACGATGCCGCAGGCGTCTACTAGTAGAACATAAGTTGCAAGACATGACTTAAATACTCAATGGAATCAGGCGTTACCTGGCGAAAGTCCATGATAAAACAATGGTAAATATGATGTTTATTTTTTTTAAATAATAGCATAAATTACGCTCCAATTTTTTTTTTTTTACGAATTTCTTATGTATTGCTTTTGAATCCAAAAACCGAGCCTTTTGATCTAACAAATCAAATTCTACCCTGTGTAGATGAAAGGGCAATTCAGAGTGTAACACTTTTAAATGGAACTTCAAATTATCCCTTAATCCAAAAAGTCTCTTTCAGAATTTAGGCAAAACATCTTTGCTTTTTCTATAGCAATCCTAGCCGACACTGACTCACTATTTGTTCGCAGGCAAATATACCTCGGAAACACACCAAAACGCTTACATTCCTGATTAAACCAGAGGTTTGGAGTATTGGAGCGAAATTTATGCTATTATTTTTAAAAATTAAACATCATATTTACCATTGTTTTAGACATGACTTATTTGATTCATTGAACTAGTGAATAAGGAATTGATTCTTTCATTTTCTTTGCTTGTAAAGTAAAGTGTGATCTGAGCCCATCAATCTCTATAAACTCTATGTAGTGTCGTTAGTACACGTTTACATAAACGCCGGGCGACACTGGAAATACGTTCTGCTTGTAACCAGAGACGCCCGGCAACGGACGTTAGAGCGGCCGCGGCCTTAGACCGCGGAATTACAAAAACCAAAAAAAATTTACATAAATACCCACGGGTACAGAATAGAAAATACGTATGACGTGAGTCTCTTGAAAATGATATAATTGTTTTAATTATTTAGAAAAACTATGCAATACTTACTTATATATATCACAGATATAAGAATACTATAGATACTAATACCTTGATTCAATTCAATTGAATCAAATTATTAGTACTAAATGAAACTATTCGCAAATCGTAGGTATCTTTTAACGGTATTTTTATTATTATAAGTGCCTAACCAGCACAATGCACTTGCATTGTGCTGGTACAATGCAATTGTATTTTTACGAGAAACAGGACATGCGGATAGTTATGACGACAACAAATTCCATCGTTTCATTTCATTTCAATTATAGTACTTATCCCATTTTTTTTGCAATTCGTTAGACGAGGTCACTGGCAGTCTTATTTTAGCGTGGTATTCGGTCCGTCGAAAAATTACTGGCACTTAAAGAGTGTGTAACGCACCTCTACCTACCCGAAGGATTTATTGAATTACTTAAAACAATTTTCGGGATTCGCTGGGGAGGTCACAGCAGTTTATATTTCAATTTTCGTGATCTTCGGTTCATTACGTTATCATCTAATATCTTACTACCTAACTATATATTCTGTACATCTTGAATTAAAGGGTGAATTTACTTTATTGAATAACTTGTTTATTTTCATTTTTAAGAACTTTTTTAGTTAATTTTCAGAAACAAATTCATTAGGGAAGGTCACTTGTAGTCAAAATTTAGTACTTATAACGTGGTTTTCAGTTCGTTTCGTTCTTTCATCTTTAATTAAGGCAAATTTTTAGTATGTTGAATAATTAGTTTATTTTTATTTTGTAACTAGGATTCGCTGGGGAAGGTTGCATGGTTTTCGGTTCATTGTGTTGGCCACTATTTTGAATTTAACGGTAAATTTTGTTTATGGAATAACTTATTTAGTTTTATTTTAAGGATTTTATCGTAATTCTTACTAATTCATGCGTTCTTCTTGCAGACGTACATCGGCAACGTACTAATATCTGTCAATCCTTACAAGAACTTGCCCATCTACACAGAGGAAAAGGCAAAATTGTATTACAGGAAGGCTTTCTTCGAGGCTCCTCCACACGTGTGAGTAATAGCACAATAATTAATTATGTTTTGCCTATTATAATAGCTACGTATTGTCAACTTGGTCACACACATTAAACATCCCTTCATCATGACAAGATAGGCTGATATGCCCATTATGGACAAAAGCCTCGACAAAAATAAAGAGAAAAAATCATTACAAGATACATAACATAAAAAATCTTTATTGTATACCGCATATTACAAAACAAAGTTGAAACAAATTACAGCTAAATGTAAAAAGGGCGGCCTTATCCCTGACAGCGATTTCTTCCAGGTGATACCTATCTAGTATTAAGCTACCAGTGCTTGTGTTACTGTCAGGAGTTGGTTTATTCACGTCATTAGCATTAGTACATAGGGGCTCGTGGTCTAGTGGTAACCGACAATGTTAACACATTGCAAAGGTTAAGCAACATCGACTCAGGCCGGTCTTAGGATGGGTGACCATTTCTTAAGACATTGAGACCCCTCCGTGCCTCGGAGAGCACGTTAAGCCGTCGGTCCCGGTTGTCATACTAACATCTATGGCAGTCGTTAGGGGTATTTGGAGCCCTAAATCAAAAATCCGACCGGTCTAACTACAGATCTTCGATATCGCCCATGGGTTGTGAAGGTCAGATGGCAGTCGCTTCACGGAAAATATCGAAGTTCAGCCGAATCGTAGTTAGACTGGAAATCCGACCCCAACTGAGTTGGGAAAAGGCTCGGTGAATGACGATTAGCATTAGTACATAATACAGACATGCAGTATGCATTTGTTGTTCAAGGATAAAGTAATGGAGTCTTATCTGGTCGATAACAGTAACAATGATTTTAGCTGTGAAGACTGCCCTTATCTGTTTCATACAAAGATACTATTGTAATAAAATACATATACTTATAATTAAAAGTTTCTTTAATAAGCTCAAACAACAATTTTATAATTCACACACACATATCACACCTATATCCCCGCAGGGGTAGGCAGAGGTGTATTACACACCTACAATTTGCTAGTATTTTTAGTCACCGGGCACAAAATGGTCGAATGAATTTAATAAAAAGTAGCAAGTATATTGTAATTTAAAAAAAATAAATATTAAAGGCAACAAAATCTTACGTGCCAGCCGTTATGGCACAGCCAATTAATATCCTGGGCGTCTTGAACTATAGTCCTGGGCGTCTCGAACTATATTTTATAATTCACTATAATTAAATGTAGGTATTTATATTAGATAGTTGAGATCAATCAGGGTAATATAGTAAAATCACTGAAATAGGTGACTGTGAAATAGGGACTAATTTTCATAATTTTGGTCTTAAATGTATTGTAGTAGTTCAGGGAAAGTGTAAAAGGTTCTGGCGGTAATAAGTTCGCCGGGAAAGCTAGTATTAAATAAAACGTAGGTCATATATGGCAACTCTGCATAAAAGTATTTGAAAATAAGTCTATTGAAAATTTTACTAACCTAACTGATTCCTATTCCATTGAATTTCCCGTTGAGCTAGCAGGATTTTGTTTGAAAATCATTTTCACACAATCATCATCACAAAAAGTTTTAACATCTTACTTATCCATTACTTTGAAAATCATTCAACAAATAAATAATAAATAAATAAATATTTTTGGACATTTTCACACAATGTCATCTAGCCCAATTTAAGCTATTATAAGCTAGTGGTATGAGGTCTAGACGACTGGTAAACATACTTATATATTTCTAAATACATACATATTAGACATAGAAAACACCCATACTCCGAAACAAACATTTGTGAATCACACAAATAATTTAATTCGACCCGGAATCGAACCTGGGACCTCAGGGCCGGCAGTCTCATACTCATACCACTGCGTTACCGAGGCAGTCAAAAATCAAAAATGGATCAAAAGAAGATCAAAGTAAACTATTATGTGTATTGCCATGTCTCTTGTTAAACGACCCCGAGGGTGACATTACCAACTTATGTTCAGTTAAAAGATGTATTAAAATAAACCTCAAAGTAACGTTGTTTTGCGGTAATAGAGACAAATAGATACAAAATTAGCTTAGCACATACTTAGACTATTTCCTTAATGTACACGTGTAATTAACTAATTGACTACTGACTAACCCCTTGAGGCTAACGATTGTCTTTACAAATATTGGATAGAATCAGGCGTTACCTGGCGAAAATCCATGACAAAGTAATGGTAAGTAAGATGTTCAAACTTTTTAAAATAATTGCATCATTTTCGCAAAAATATAAGACATTAAAACGTCGTCAGCCTGTTCAGGCTGTTCTCTCTGAGAGAGTCTTGAGAATGCCTCGTTTAGTCTTATATTTTTGCGAAAATGATGCAATTATTTTAAAAACTTTGAACATCTTTACTATCTTAAAAAATACACGTCAAAAATTAACACAGCAATCGACTTCAAACTACCGAAATGGGACCAAATAGTAGTCCAGATGGGACCAAAATAAAATGGGCACATGGAAGTAGTAGTAGTAAATTCCAATTCAAAATAAAATTCAAAATCGGTTGATCCAGAATATAATAGAATAGAATCTATATATTTAATACGAAAATTTGTCTGTCTGTCCGTCCGTCGCGTTTTTCAATTTACATACATTTGCATGAAATATTAAAATATTCTTTTTTTTTTATATTTGAGGCGATACAAAGTTCGTCGGGATAACTAGTATGCTTTATTGTACACCAAAACAATACAATAAAAATACAGAAACTTGTTATCAATTTAGTATGTATAAATGGCGGCCTTATCACCAAGAGTGATCTCTTACAGGCAACCTTAGGATGGACATAAGTAGACAGAAGTGAAATAAAAAGTGGTTCGTGATTGGCGTATGATTAAAGAAAGATACAGAGAGTTATGAAAGGAAACGTACAGAAATGAACTGAATATGGAGAAATATAGAGATAGGTATATCTCTATATTTCTCCATATTCACATAAAATAAACATAAATAATATAAAGCCAATGTTGGGGCTCGTCTGATGGTCACCGGCAGATCATTCCACAGTCGCACAGCTTGGACGGAGAAAGATTCCAGTCTAAAGATCCTCATATCAAATCTCATATCATATGAAAACAAACATAAAAAAGTACAGTCGAATTGAGAACCTCCTCCTTTTTCGGAGTCGGCTGAAAAATCGTTGGAACAAACGTTCTCTGTATCTCATACTGTTCAAGTAAGTAATACTCGTAATTACACCCATGTGTGCGTTAGGCTAGCGTTATGAGATGCTGTAATGCTCTCGATATAAATAAAATCTCTTGTTTTGTTCGATGCTTTTTAAAAATTATAATATAGACAGCAGTAAGCAAAGTATTGTAAAGGAATAAAGGATGTTTGTTACTGAATAACTCATAAACAGATTTGAATGAAAATAAGCACGTATTAAAGTTACCTATTGTCCCAAGTTTCATCAGCCAAGTTCCGGGTTTTCGTTGTTCCATCAAAATTTTGGAACTTCTTTTTGTTGTTTAACAAAAATCCTTTCTTATTAGGTCTGGTAAGTACCTTACCTACTGTCTAGAGTCTCTCTCTATTGTCCAAATCTGATTATTTATTTCTTTTTTACAGATTCGCGATAGCAGACAACGCTTACAGGTCTTTGGTGTTTGAACACAGAGAACAATGTATTTTAATCTCAGGTTGGTTTTGCAGTGCATTTTTCTATCATTTTATTATATAAGTTAAAGTATTGAAATTGTTTAAAAAGTCGATTATCAGATTTTAAATTTCCCATGATCTACCTATTCATGGCATACCTACGACTTAAATATCAGCAGTTGCAAATGCCACGTCGAGTTGATACTTATTACCGCTGAATTACCTACAGTACAGCAAGTGTCTTTTAGAATTCATTAGTGTAATTCACTGGTAGTCTAAATTTAGTTTTGTGTGGTGTTCGGTCCTTTGCGTTATCCGCCATCTTGAATTTAAGAGTTTATTGAATAACTAGTTAATTTTTAAATTAGTTAACAACACTGGCAGTCTACATTTATTTTTTTGTGGTATTCACTTCATTGCTCATCTTGAATTAAAAGTTGAATGAACTATTGTTTTTTTGAATAACTTCTTCAGGCGAATCTGGCTCCGGCAAAACAGAAGCGTCGAAAAAAGTTCTAGAATATATCGCAGCACGTACGAACCATCTTCTTAATGTAGAAACAGTCAAAGATAAACTGCTACAGAGCAACCCTTTACTAGAAGCGTTTGGTAACGCCAAGACTCACAGAAATGACAATTCCAGTCGTTTCGGGAAGTACATGGATATACAGTTTAACTATGAAGGGGCGCCGGAAGGTGGGCATATCCTGAACTATCTGTTGGAGAAGTCTAGGGTCGTTAGTCAAATGGCTGGAGAGAGGAACTTCCATATATTCTACCAGTTGCTCGCTGGCGCTGACCAAGAATTGTTGAAACGCTTGAACTTGCAAGGAAGACCGGAGTTATACAAATATACTACTGATTTGGTAAGTTTAGATATTCATTTATAATTTTAACACAATAAAACCGACTTCAAATTACTAGAATGGGACCAAATAATTGTCGGAATGGGACCAAATTAAAATGGAAAGCACTAGCCTTCATTTAAAAAAATAATTTAAAAAAAAATATTAACCTGTTACTGTGTGTTAATTTAATACAGTCAAATTGAGAATTTCCTCCTTTTTTTGAAGTGATAGAGACTTCAATAAAGCTAAATCTGTCACTTCTAAGCTAACACCAAATTTTATGAAATGCGTAGTCTCAGGTAAACGTTCTCCTCTCGTATACAGCTTGTCGGATTTGAATGGTAAAGCATTGAGTGCCTCTCACATTAAAGACATCTTAAAATATATAGAAGACAGTCAAACAGGTAGATCGCAATCACCTGATGTTTAAGTCACTTCCATTCCGAGGGGTTGTCTATTGAGAGAAGAGGTTTTTTGTCTATCCTTACAATTGGCGCCCAACGTGGGACCACGGTTCATGAGAAACAGCCAAAGACATACGGATAATCCGCGGCCTCAGCCGCCCCTACGTCCATTACCGCGCGCCTCTGGTAATCACTAAAATAATTTTCCAGTGGTGCCCGGCGGACCTTGGCCATCTGGGTACGGAACCTTAAAAACTGGATTTTGCGCAAAAGAATTCATGTCACTTTTTCATCCTCATAGGTGATATTATATTGTACGTATTTGATCAGTCATCATGGTATTCCTCAGACCCCAGCAACTCAGCGAACAAACGACGCGGCCCAGTTCCGCACAGTACAGGAAGCTATGAAGGTCATCGAGATAGGAGCCTCGGAACAAGACGAGATCTTCGAGATAGTCGCCAGCGTGTTGCACTTGGGGAACACCAAGTTCGTACAAAACGAGAAGGGGTACGCGGAGATTCTGTCCCACGATCCTAACACTGGCAATGTTTCCGAGGTAAGTTAGTACATATACACATACATAGTAAGCAGAGATACATTATACACTTTTTTTTTGCTAGTAATTTTGTTAGTTTTACGTAATAGGCGGCAAGCCTATTGCCGTCACCGAGCACTAAAATATAGTTTTTTTTTTTTTATATTTTGGAACATTCTCACGCAACGTCATCTAGCCCAATCTAGCGCTATAGATACAGGACATCAAACCACTGTCTCAAAGTACCCGTACCTTACAATTGAACATAAACGAGATAAGTCTGACAACGCAAACTGTGAATTAAGTAAGTCTCGTAAAACGAGCAGTTTCATTGTTGGTAAATGTATAAAAATATTTTTTTTAAATCCTCAGGATTTGGTTGACATGCCTCTTAATAAGTTTAAATTGGAAGTGACGAATATCTTAATGATAAAAATGCATGGTCACATGGTCACCCTAATCTTCTGCCTTCGCACAATATAAATTGTCATCATTCGAGACAAGTCAGCACTGACCCGAGAAAAACCCCAATGTAAATTGATTTGAAGTCAGTACAGCGGTGGGAAGTCAATGCTGACTTGTATTTTCGCACATGAATATTTTGAGGTCAGTCCGATACTGACTTGTGCACTGACCCTGTGAAAACCTGCCTTAACACAATGTAAACTAAACTATATTAAAAAATAATATGGTCAATCTACCTGAGTTTCTTGCTGGTATCTTCTCAGGAGAACCAACTTACCGAACCAGCGAAAGAATCATTTTCTAATGGTTATTTATGTACTTACTTAATTTAGTATTTTTATAATATTGCTTGACATGAAATTGTAAAATTTGGACATTCATATGTTATGTGCCTAAACTGAATAAACGAAATTGATTCTTTGATTCGGAGTTCGACTTTTGCTGAGCGCATGGCTGGTGGCTTTTTAGGTTACCTCTGGCGCTCCGCAAAAATCGGGTTCCAGACACTCAATTGCAATACCGAACAACGTTTCTTTGTCCGCACCGTGGACTAGTTGAGTAATTAGTTCTTCTGTGCGGGACATGTCAAGCATTACCTTGACATTGACGAAATCATCGATGAACATCGACGGAGCCACGTTTTTAAAGAAAGAAGAACAAGAAGATTCTTTGATTCCGATTCTGAGTTCAATTCCAAGCCTCTTTATCTACCAATTAATACTCGTAATTAATTGTGTAGTAACATTTGCGACATAAAATACCAACCCTTTTGTTTGTCGAGGCTTTTGTCCACCGGGCGCCACGCCACTGGAAATACCATCTTAGGTCACCAGAGACGCCCGCAGCAATGGACATGAGACCGGCCGCAATCTCATAAATTAAAAAAAAAAAACTTTTGTCCATAATGGGCATGTCAGCCTGCCAAATAAAATAACATTCATATGTTACCACAACACAAATACAGCAACACATATAGCATATCTATAAACAAATTTTTATATTATTTAGTTTTTATATTTTAATTAAGGAAATTACACTAACATTAGTCATTATTTCGTTTAGTAGCTTGTTAGTTATCGGGTGACTTTGTACCGGCAGTTTCCTGTTTATTCCTATGTACTCAGAAACCTCTAACGTACATAATAGTAATTAATAAGTCATTAAAATAGTACGAAATTACCTACCTACATAATTATGTCACTGACATCTGCTGTTCTATTCGCATAAAATGGTCAAGGCAAATATGTGTTAGAATTAATACCTACCTTATTAATAGGTACACTACACAAAATCACGTCTGTATCTCCTAATTATGGACCCACATTTCGCCAGTCATTTAATTGATCCTACATTATAAGGGGTAACCGTGAAAAGGTACATCATGGTGGTTGTGCTATGAAAGTGGTTACCAATCGCTAGACGTCGCCTTGGCTTTCCTTCAGGCGGGCAGCGTCATTGGCCACCCAAATATAAAATAAAAAAAAAACACTCATCATCATTCACCGAGCCTTTTCCCAACTCAGTTGGGGTCGGCTTTCCAGTCTAACTGCGATTCGGCTGAACTTCGATATTTTCCGTGAAGCGACTGCCATCTGACCTTCACAACCCATGGGCGACATCGAAGTTCTGTAGTTAGACCGGGCGGATTTTTGATTTAGGGCTCCAACTACCCCGAACGACTGCCATAGATGTTAGTATGACAACCGGGACCGACGGCTTAACGTGCTCTCCGAGGCACGGAGGGGTCTCAATGTCTAAAGAAATGGTCACCCATCCTAAGACCGGCCTGAGTCGATGTTGCTTAACCTTTGCAATGTGTTAACACTGTCGGTTACCACTAGACCACGAGCCCCTCTGAAAAAAAAAAAACACTATAATTACGTTAAATAATTACATTAAATTCGTTAGAAAATTATTATTCTATATTTTATTATATAAATATATTAATTTATATTTTCTGTAGGTACCTCTGTGTACCTCCTTGGGGCTATAGGCATATTATATTATAACTAGCGGACCCGACAGACGTTGTCCTGCAAAAAAAAAAGAACCAAATTGTGAATCAAAACCATTTTGGAATCCCCTTGAACACACACAAAAAATTTCATTAACATCGGTCCAGCCGTTTAGGAGGAGTTCAGTGACATACACGTACAGTAGAATTATATATACAGGGTGGAATTTTTTAATGACACCTGGAGGAAAAGTACTCTACATACTGAAGATAGACAATTTTACTCAAAGAAAACATTCCTTTATTTTTAAAAAGAAACAGAACTGCATTCACAGATTTTCAAAATTCGATTGCCACACCCGGGAATCGAACCGGGTAAAATCCGAAAAAATAATAGCCTGTACTTTTATGACATCGATCGACAGGGTCAATAATAAAGATCAAATCTCTCTAACAAACGTGGTAAATTAAATGAAAGGAAAACCTTGAAATCTAAACTTTTAAATTCAATGGGATAAGACAAAGCACTTTTACTCAATGGTCCATCAGATTACTTATGTTAGTAATTACTAATTATCGTTGACGTCATTTATTCATTAAAATGACTAAGAACTATTTAGATAAACTATTTTGCACGTTTTTATAATACTGTCTGGACACAACTGCGTGAGGCATTTATTCCATATTTTAATTAAATATGGAATATTTGAAAATAGAATAGTGAAATAGATCGCCCTGCAATAGTCTTTTGTTATTCACATTTGATTGTTTATACAAACTATTTCATATTTGTCAGCTCACCGTAATAATGGTTTATCAAGAACAATTGGATTTAATGGAAGCTTATTTTTTAAATCACAAAGATGTGAATTTAGCTCTGCGGTGGTATGGAGAGAGATATCGGGACCGACAAATACCAACTCGATTTGTTTTGAAGAGAATGGTTGATAATATAAGAAATTACATATAGTTACAAAAGGCAACGTCCTCAGCAGGACTGTTCCGATTTTGATGTAAGTGTTTTAACATACTTCGAAGCATATCCAAAGGCTTCAAGCAGAGAAGCTGCCGAAGAAATTGGAACCACCCACACTCGCGTACTTAAAGTCCTGAAAAAGTATAAGTATAAATGTTATCGTGAGTGTCGGTTGGTTCAAAAACTGCATCCTGGGGATCGTGAGAGACGACTACAATTTTGTCAAAACATTCTGACTGAAGTTGCCCGTAACCCCACTTTTTTGAGTAACATTGTATGGTCTGACGAAACCAACTTTAGTAATAACGACATGTACAACCGCCGCAATAACCATTATTGGTCTCAAGTGGATCCTGTTCGTGTTCATGAAACGAACAGTCAAGTAAGATTCTCTTTTAACGTCTGGTGCGGAATTGTGAGAAATACAGTTGTGTTAGTCCACGTGTACGAAGGTCATCTAAACACTGTCAAGTATCTTAAAATACTGGACGTCTTAAGAAATGAGTTAAATGTTTTACCCGAGGAAGAGCGAAACTAAGTAATTGTACAGCAAGATGGTGCTCCGGTCCAGAACAGCAGAATCACCACTGCCTATGTTAATAACCATTTCAATACCTGGATTGGTACAAACGGCACAATCAGATGGCCTGCGAGATCACCAGATCTCACCCCTTTAGATTTTTTTATGGGGATATGTAAAAAATCTAATTTACCAAAATTCCTATGCAACTGTAAACGAGTTAAGAACTGAGGTACACAATACGATTTTGAATATTCATCACAACTCGCTAAACGTTACTGAAAATGAATTCCTTAAAGGAATAAATTTCTGTATCCAACAAATTGAAGCTCATTTCGAGCAAATAATTAGTTAGTATAAATACCCTTTTTTCTTCTTTCAATTAAAAAAGTTTTGTTTTCATGGTTTTCCTTTCATTTAATTTACCACGTTTGTTAGAGAGATTTGATCCTTATGATTGACCCTATCGATCGATGCCATAAAAGTACAGGATGTTATTTTTTCGGATTTTACCCGGTTCGATTCCCAGGTGTGGCAAATGAATTTTCGAAAATACGTGAATGCAGTTCAGTTTCTTTTTAAAAATAAAGGAATATTTCCTTTGAGTAAAATTGTCTATCTCCAGCATGTAGAGTACTTTCCCTCCAGGTGTCGTTAAAAAATTCCATCCTGTATAAAGATGAGCATAGGTGAAAAGACTGAAGACTGCAAAGGTTATATTTAGTGATACCTATGCAACATCTGCAGAATTTCATCAGCCAGGAGGTTGTTGGAATTCTAGTTTGAATTACAAGTGGTAATGAATTTCTTTAATGCTTGGTGCCTAGAAGGGTTGCGTGCTGCGGGACCTTTGCCCCACAACACGCAACCAGATTCACTCACCGACGCGGGATAAATAACACCCTACCCCAACGACGCGGGATTCTAATCCCGACCAAACCCCGTAGAGACCACACAGGTGGTCAGTCTGCCGGGTGCCACTGGAAATACCTTCTGCGTGTGAACCAGAGACACCCGGTAACGTAAGAGCGGAATTAAAAAAAAAGTGCTTGATGCCTATTGGCACTTTTTTTTTAGCCTTGCACCCTCTTAAGTGGGCCCCCAAATTGTAGGTGTGTTGTGCACCTCTAACTAACCCTTCGGGGAAACTATGTGTGATAATATGTACAGGTGAAAAGTGTAAAACATTAAAATTTGTATCTAATCATAACGCTAAAAAATGTTTGTTTTGTTCGCTCACAGTTGATAATCCTAACTATGACCATTGTTCGGTCGTGTTTATATAAATACGGTACTATCGGTGTGCCATTGTCGGATCTAGTGCCTGTTGACGTCACACGGTGTAACATTCGCGAAGGTTCGTAATAATAGACTGATAATATTCTGAGATAGAAATGTTGTTATAATGGCGCGCTTATTTTTTAACAATCAGGTCATCTCGGTGTCTATAAGTATGTTTATCAGTTGTCTAGATCCCATAGTACAAGCTTGCACATATATGTAAGTATAAGTACTTACATACTATTCCCTTTTCTGTGCTTATAAAGCTATAAGCATTGGGCTAGATGACGTTGTATGAGAATGTCCAAAACATTTTTTTTTATCTGGAAAATTTTCTGATTCTCGATTCTCATGGGAACTACCGGAATAAATAGTGTTAGGAATGATATAGGTACCAATCTGAATGCTATTTTTTAACCACTATTTAACGATTTGCGTTTGATTGAAGAACAAAATGTCCTTCTCAAATTTCATTCCAAAACCTATAAACGCACTGACGCGTACCTAATATGTTCCCATAGGATAGGATGTGGATTCCCACGGGAATTAATATTAGACTTTTTTTCCACAGAACCAACCCAATAGGCAATAGATTAGAATGAATTTTAAATGTTAGGAGTAAGCCATCGCTGTACCGCAAAATTTTCTACATAACCTTTTCGTTCATAATTTCTCCATCAATAGATCGCCTAACAGACATAAGAATGACCAATATTTATTTCTCCCAACAGCTTCTGAAAGTAAACGCCATAAAACTCCGTGAATCGCTCACAAGTCGAACGATAGAAGCACGTGGTGACATCGTCAACACTCCTTTAGACATAGAGCAAGCCCAGTACGCGAGAGATGCCTTAGCCAAGGCTATCTACGACAAGCACTTCAGCTGGCTGGTCTCGAGGCTGAACTCCTCAATGGCGCCGAAGGACAAGGACTCGTTCTCGTCAGTCATCGGCATTCTGGATATATACGGATTTGAAATATTCCCGAAAAATTGGTAAGATATTAAGTATTATAATTATTTAAGAGCTTCTGATTTGGTCACAATTATTTATACGTTCTATTTTCCTCTAAAGGGTCTTTTTAAAATTTTCTTACTGCTGGGCCCATAACCTCTGACAAATAAATATGAAAATTGTGTATTATTTATTATGTATGTAAGTGCTATGAGTTAGGTGAAGGTGAAAAGTGTAAAACATTTCGTGTAATCAAACGAAAGAAGCCGGTAAATAAAATATGCCGAATAACAGCAATTCGCCTCCTATTACACCTGAGCAACATAGTAAGTAGTGAGATGTAGATGTACTCGTATCATGTACCGAAGTATATCCTTCTGGAAAGCTGGTGCACATCTTCGACGTCCAAATTGTCCAGAAACAGCAATAAGCTCGCCCCCTTATTACATGCAATCACTGTTCGGACTGTTTTTGTCGTACCGGTGCCAGTTTCGAACAGTTCTGCATCAACTTCTGCAACGAGAAGCTGCAGCAGCTGTTCATCCAGCTGACCCTGAAGTCCGAGCAGGAAGAGTACCTGCGGGAGGGCATCGAGTGGGAGCCCGTCGAGTACTTCAACAATATCGTCATTTGTGACTTGATTGAGGCCAGGCACACTGGTATGTATAGCAGACGGTATATTACAGGATTACGTTAAAAAAATCAATATGTTATCTATTGGCAAACGCCCGTGGCTTCACTCGCTTGACAAATTATATACACAAAAACCTTCCTCGAGAACCACTATGCATTGGTGAAAACCGCATCAAAATCCGTTGCGTAGTTTCAAAGATACGAGTACGAAGCAAGCATTCATACGGAACGGGCGACTTTATTTTATAGTCATAATGATTCGACTGCTTCGGTGGCGTGGTCGGTAGTGCATCGGCTTTCGACTCTCGGGGTCGATTCCCGGGTAGAATAATAATATTTGTATGACCCACAAATGTTTGTTTCGGAGTTTGGATGTTTTTATCTATTGGTATATTATGTATGTATTTAGAAATATAAAAGTATGTTTCTCAGTTGTCTAGATCCCACAGCACAAGCTTATGGCTTAGTTTGGGCTAGATGACGTTGTGTGAGAATGTCCAAAATATTTATTAAAAAAAAAAAAAAAAAATATTATTACGTGACTAATTGACTAATGTTAAGGTAAATGTCAAGCTTACAGAGATATTAATTGTTAGACACAAAAGGTCACAAATCACAATCGAATAATGATTTCACTATACGTAGTGGTCCTAGCATAGATCCCTGAAAGACGCCTTAAATCTGAACGATGATCTTTGGTTTGAGTTGGATGGTGAGCGATTACGGTGACCTTATTTTATTTTATTTATTTTTACACTTTGGTAAAGGATTACAGACTAATAAATACATGATATAATTAGATATATATATAACTATCTTGCTTATAACAAGCCCCCATGGATAACTAAAAAATACATAAGTAAAAATAACAATTAATGTAATAGATAGTAGCAACAATACGAGCGAAACACTCAAGAAAGAAAATTATAAAAAAAAAACAACGAATACAAAAGAAAAAAAAAACAGTTTGAAAATCATGATACCTACCTATCATTCTCAAAGAAGTCATCGGTCATACTTCTTGGTTGTTAAACCTCTCACTAGAAATATTACTCGCACAGTAAAAATTGAAACAGGTCTGTTGTCTGCTTATTTAGGTAAGAAAATAAACAAATAACGTACATTTCTTGCGTAAGAACCACTTCTTCGTTTATCCCGCATTCCAAAATGGTCGATCCGATTATCGAATGTCATGCCTAATCATCTAAAAACGAAGCTATCTAGACTCGTTACATCTTATGGACTTTTGACAAAAAGGAATATCTCTCAGGTATAATAGCAGTTCTGGACGACGAATGTCTACGACCCGGCGACTGCACCGACCTTAGCTTCTTGGAGAAACTCTCTCAGAAGTTAGACGGACATAAACACTACAAGTCTCACAGACATTGTGATATTAAGACACAGAAAACCATGGGACGTGATGTAAGTATATATACCTACGTATTTTGACAACCGGTGTGGTCCAAACGTCTTTATTATAATTTAACAAAAAAAGTGTGTGTGTCAGCTCCGACGCACGACTGGAGTTTACTCCTTAAGTACAAGTATCTAACCATAACAAATTAGAAAGTTGCGCCCTAGAGGTGCGCACCAAAAACGTGACACGATTTTCGTTACTTGTTAGTAGGTTTTACCCCTCGGATTTTTCTCATACCGGGCGCCTTATATATGAAAATCGATTCGAGGGGAAGACGGCGGACCATCGGGTCGGCAGCCGTTCCTGCGCCGCTTCGAGGCCAAAGCCTCGTCCATTGCCTGAAGGCAGCCGGGGTGTCGCTACTGCGCGCCCAGTTGTGATAATTTTATGTTTGTTGATTACATAGTGTGCTAATTTAAAAAATGATGACAGATACTTAATACTTTAAGTTAATGTTGATTTCGTAAAAGTATTTGTAATATTATCTGTCTCAAAAGCATGCATTGAGTTTTACAAGTTGATTAATTTATTATATTTTGTACTACCTAATTAAGAAAAAAATGCCATGCTTAGATGACGATATTACCTAGTCCAGCCATAATAAGTTTTGTTACAAATGAAAATGCAATTTAAAAAAAATTAAGTAATGTAATATTATTAAAATTTATACCTACATATTTATTAAAGTCTTAGCAAAAATAAAAATATATTTTATTCGAAATGGCCACCTTTGGCTTTTATACAGGCCTTTAATCTGTTTGGCCACGAATCCATGGATTTACGCACTGTTTCCAAGGGAAATTTTCCCACTGCTTGCTCCAAAGATTTTTTAAGAGACTCAATGTGGCCGTGTCGTTTATAGCATTATAAAGTTTTAATTGAGACAACGCACAGTCCTATCGCGAATTTCGACATTTGAATTTCGAATTAAGAGCAGGCCATGTCCTCTAAAACTGACCATAATTTGTAGTCTAAAGGGTTGAAGTCTGGGCTAGATAAGGGCCGGTCTTCAGCTCTTATAAAAGTCCGGAACGTTGGTTTCTAGCCAGGCTTGAGTAGTTCGTGGCTTGTGACCAGGAGCAGAGTCTTGCTGGAAATTCCACGGTATATTTTTAAAAAGTGTATTGCTGAGAGTTTTTTTTTTTTTTTTTATATTTGGTTCGCCAAATTGACGCCGCCCGCCTGGTGGTAAGTCGTGACGACGTCTAGCGATTGTGGGCCACTCTCACAGCACACCTTACTATTGAGGGTGGCCCTCAACTTGACGACCTACTGATGTGCCTTTTCACGCTCCGCTTAAAGAACCCAGGATTATATGTGGGAGGAAACACGTGCACAGGCAGGGCGTTCCAGGCCACTATCGTTCGGCAGAGAAACGAACGTTTAAAACGTTCGGTTCTCGCGAACATGCTATCCACTGTGTGGGGGTGGCATCTCTGCCCAGCACGAGTCGTTCGGGATCGGAAGGAAGAGGGTGGGATCAGATTGAAGAGCTCTTCAGAACACTCGCCGTGGTAAATACGGTAGAATGCGGCCAAGGAAGCTATTGTTCGGCGCTGAACTAGCGGCTCAAGGCTTCCCGTTACCTCCGGACAATCTATAATACGGATAGCCCGTCGCTGCATAGCGTCGAGAGCGTCCAGCAGATACTTCGCGGAGCCGTCCCAGAGGTGAGAGCAGTATTCGACGCAGGGTCTAATCTGCGTCTTGTACAGCAGACACCTCTGGTCCGGTGTAAAGAATCTCTTTACCTTATTCAGTATTCCTAGTTTCCGCGAAGCTAGCCCTATACATCTTTCGATGTAGTTTTTATTATTGAGCTCTCGACGATCGTCTATGCCAAGGATATCAAGGTTGTCCTTCATTGGTAATAATGCATTCATTCAAGGAAAGGGGATTTCTTCGCAGTAAATGCACACGCCTGTGTTTTGCGGGCATTGAACGACCAGGTTCTCGGTACCCCATTGAGAGATACTGTCGAGGTTACGGTCGAGATCAGCCACGAGTCGTCGTCTCTCCTCCTCAATCTCAGATCGCCCCGCCGTCGGACGAACCGAGTAACTCCCGTGCAGTGTGCTGTCATCTGCATAGCAATGAATGTTCCCGAGGGATAGCATATCATTGATATGCAGAAGAAAGAGAGTTGGTGATAGTACGGACCCCTGCGGTACCCCGGCATTCGCTTGCAAGAAGCGAGAAGCCTGGCCATCGCAGAGGACTCGCACTCGGCGCTCGTTTAAAAAGCTGGCAATCCAGCTGCACAGTTGAGGAGGTAGACCATATGCCGGAAGCTTGGAAAGGAGCGAAGCATGCCAGACCCTATCGAAGGCTTTGGCGATGTCCAGGCTAATAGCCAAGGACTCGCCGTGCCTTTCCATAGCCCCACCCCAGACATGCGTTACGAATGCCAGAAGATCACCCGTTGATCACTTTGGCCTGAAGCCGTATTGTCGATCATTGATTAGCGAGTGATTCTCTAGGAATTGCATGAGCTGCTTATTTATAAAGAGCTCAAGCACCTTGCAAATACTGAGGTGACAGCTATGGGTCGATAGTTGCCTGGATCGGACCGATCCCCTTTCTTGGGGATCGGTTGTACGTTTGCCTCCTTCCAGACCTCCGGCACGAGCCCTGAAGAGTATTACAGGCGGTACAGACGCGTTAATACTGGAGACAACTCAGCTGCACATTTTCGTAGCACCACCGGCGGAATGCCGTCAGGGCCACTGGCTTTCCGCGTGTCGAGTGACCGCAGCACTGCCCGTACATCACATTGCCTGATAACAATATCAGGCACTGTGTGGCCACAGTTGGCGATGGCGGGGGGCTGCAGTCCACGGTCGTCACAACATGATCCACGACAGTATCTTGACCGACGGCTCCATACCCACTTTGTGCTGGGCGATCATTGCGATTGCGATCCTATTTTCATTTACACCCCATTCCATATTGTAATTCGATAATGAACACGAAAAATTATGTGAAATGGCGCGAAATCGAAAGAAGTTTTTAAAATAATATACGTGTTCCAAATTCAAAATAATTAAAAAGTTGAAAAAAAACGAAAAGTTTTAATGTAACAGTATTTATGGTCAGACTATATATATTTTCTGTTAATTTCAAAAATGTGCCATGTATAAACGAGAAATGATAAAATCTTTGTTAATTATATTAAATTATAATAAAAGTTCCTATTTTTGTCCAGGTCTGAGTCCCCCCACTTATGGCAACCCTACAGTAGGTAGACTTACCTAACCAAAAAAAATCACATTTTGTCAATTAGTAATAACTAGTTTTGTCTTTACAGACTTTAACACTGACTGATAAATAAAATTTGTTAAAGAACTGATGGCTGATTTTCTTCTGGACTGAATCTGAGCTGTTACTGTATACAGTGACGTTTTGATATTCTGTTTAATTTGCAGGAGTTCTGCCTAGTCCACTACGCTGGTGAGGTGACGTACAACGTGAAGACATTCCTGGAGAAGAACAACGACCTGCTGTTCAGGGACATCCAGAGCCTCATGGCATCCAGCGGGAACAGCATTGTGGCTACCTGCTTCAAGGTAACTATCGTGCTATTTCGAAAAGACATGCTGGATTTCCACAACTGATTTTGAACTTATGATATACTTTACTAGCGAAGGCCCGCGACTCCACCTGAGTGAAAAACACACAGACAGAGGTTATATTATGGCCAAAATTCGCCAGTTATTTCTTTGGTCCCAAGTTATAAGGGGCGACCATAGGTATACCTAGCTGGACCTATTGTGGTTTCCTGGCACTTTGGAATTACTTGGAGCCTCGTCAGTTTCTCAGAGCTGCATCGCGTAAGGATGACTTGAGTCACAGAGAAGTTGACAAGGATAATCTTAGCACCCTATTCAGAGTAAGAGCCCACGACTGCCAGACGTACGTTAAGTATTTCATATAATATTTTCTCAGAGCAAGTCTTCAACAAAGGTAAAACCGCTCAGTGAGTATGGAATTGGAATTGTGATTATTTGGGCACACAACAGGTGGTGAAGGTGTATAAAATGGTATCCAGGTCAGGCGGTACGCAGGTTCTTTGTTTCAAACTCAGATTTATTAGAGGAGACTTTCTACATTAACTTTTCTGCAGGATCTGAAGCGGAACTCGAAGAAGCGTCCCGACACCGCCATCACGCAGTTCAAGAACTCTCTGAACGAACTGATCAAGATCCTGAGCAGCAAGGAGCCTTCCTATATCCGCTGCATCAAGCCCAATGATAACAAATCACCAAGTATGTGATACTCTCTCACTTCTATGTCACACACATACCTACACACAAACTCACTTTTGATAGAATACAAAGCTATTATGAGCTATTATCATAGTGGCTAGTTTTTCAATCTTACTCCTGGAAAGCGAACAGTGGCTGGTTCGAGTATAGCTCGGAGTATCGTTTTGCAATTAATATTTAAGGTGGTTTAGCATACTTTATCCATAGAATGTTTGTGTTGTAGTGCAATTCGAAGACAAGTTGGTGTCGCATCAGGTGAAGTACTTGGGGCTGATGGAGAATCTGAGGGTGCGACGAGCGGGCTTTGCGTACAGGAGGACCTACGAGGCATTCCTAGATAGGTAAGCTCTTAAACAACGCGCGGGACTACCGACCTCCGTGAACAGGGTCTGAGGACGATGGGTTGGTAACCCACCACCATTACAGAAGCAGACCAGAAGGGTGAGGACACTCCCAGGTGCGGAAAAAAACCTGAAATCAAGGATTTGGGATGGCACCCTTCCCTCCCTTGACAGAATCAAAGAATCAATTTCATTTATTCAGTTTAGGCACATAAAGAGCACATATAAATTTTGACATTCATATGTGCTCTTTATGTGCCTAAACTGAATAAATGAAATTGATTCTTTGATTCTTGATTCTTCTTTGATTCCTTGATATGAATGTCAAAATTTTACAATTTTGTCAAGTAATATTATAAAAATACTAAATTAAAGTACATAAATAACCATTAGAAAATGATTCTTTCGCTGGTTCGGTAAGTTGGTTCTCCTGAGAAGAGACCAGCAAGAAACTCAGGTAGATTATCCATTTTATTTTTTAATATTGTTTTGTTTACATTGTTACAATTAGTTTATATTGTATTATACGAGTCGCCAACAACAGAAGATTAGGGTGACCATGCATTTATATCATTAAGATATTCGTCTACATTATAGTAGCCTTTCATCATCAAACATTTTTTAACTACTATTTTAAATTTATTAAGAGGCATGTCAACCAAATCCTGAGGAATTTTATTATAAATTTTTATACATTTTATACAGAGGCCGTATGGGTGGCCAAAATCCGCCAGCAACTTGGGGTTATACTTCCAAATCGCTCACGGAGATAGAGACTAGAGAACTTAGGATCTTCAATCTTCATAGGTCTACCAGCCCTATCAGCATGGCAGTCTGAACTAAAGTCGATATATTTATCAACAAATAATATGTCGGTGACATGACCCAATCAACTCATTTTTTGAAATTTCTGCGATATCATTGGCAATCGACTGAAGTTTACGCTGGTTGTGCCAGCCCTGCAGAATCTCATGGTATTTCCACTTAGCCATGAGCTATAAGAGAGACATTCCCACAGATACAAGTGCCTGTCCCGCGCCACGTGGCCGCAGTACGCCGGCGCGCCGCGGGACGGCGTGCAGCTGCTGGTGGACGCGCTGCAGTACGAGCGGGACGACTACCGGATGGGCAAGTCAGTACTGACACACTAGCTATTGGCACACAACACACACACAAACTAAACATTAACCACATACATAGACAGGGCAATATTCTGATTGGCCATTAATTAATGTAACTGGACATTGGATATTTTTATTTTGGCAGTACCGAAGTCGCACAAAAGACAAATTGCTATATCACAGTTTTCGAGATATTACCTTGTATTGTATAGAGTTTCCGATATTTCGACACCGTTGTTAAAGAAGCCAGACTTGCAAGGGGAAGGAAACACTAGCGAAGACTTCGATCGTTCTACCCTAGGAACGACCTTTTGAATACCTTGGTTTTGGCAATGGCAGGTACCTATATTATATTTGATGCCATGTAGTTCCCAAATAAGAGGGTGATTATGCCTGCCCATTTTTACTGGGAAAAGTATAACTCTACTCTCTCCTAACATGGACAAAAATAAAATTCAAATATTGGCTGTTCTCTCTGAGACAGTCTTGATAATGCCTCGTTTAGAGGCGAAACAATTGTCGACGTTTTGTTGTCTTTTTGATTCTGCGAAAAATTAATGCTATTATATAATTTAAAAAGTTTTTTCTTAAAACATTTTACTTACCATTGTTTTTTTTTAAAATAAAATTTCCAATTACAGCACAAAAATCTTCATCCGCTTCCCAAAAACGCTATTTGAAACAGAAGACGCTTATCAGCTCAAGAAAAACGACCTAGCGACCATCATCCAGAGCACGTGGCGAGGGTACTGGCAGAGGAAGCAGTACCTCAAGATGAGGAACGCTGCCATCGTCATACAGAAGTGGGTCAGAAGGTTCCTGGCGCAGAAGCTTCGGGAGAAGAGGAGACATGCCGCTAATGTCATCAGGGCATTTATTAAAGGTGAGTGTTTAAGGATAGATTATACTGAAAGGGCACCTTTGACAGAGATCGCAAAGGCGAGCAAAGCCTGCCGGGCGCCCTGGGGTTATCCTTCCGAAGGCATTACCGGGATGTCAGGTTATAGACGTTATTTCAGCGGTTTATAAAATATAATAAGGATTTATCGTAGTCGCAAGATTTAGGAGACCCAAGCCAACTTCACATGTAAGTGATGCTTCTGCCGTTGAACGGAGGAGACTAACAGGGAAGTTCCTAGTTCACGATAATAGGAGGCCTATTACGTAGGGAAAAGAAAGTGGGTTTCCAAAACATCATTTCAGAGCTTACTGTATGTAGGAACTCATAGCTACTCATAGATTCTAACAACTCTATCTCGTACAGGTTTTATCACTCGCAATGGCCCCGAGACAGCAGAAAACCGTCGTTTCCTAGCCATCGCTAAAGTCCACTGGCTGAGACGCCTGTCCACCAGGCTGCCCGCGAGGGTCCTGGACCTGTCCTGGCCGCCCTGCCCCACAACCTGCCAGGCTGCCTCCACCGAGCTGAGGAGACTCCACCGGGCTCACCTCTCCAGGAAGTACCGACTGGCTCTGGCGCCCAAGGATAAGAAACAGTTCGAATTGAAAGTGTTAGCTGAGAAAATGTTCAAGGGTAAGTCATTTATAGTCAGTTAACTATCATTATGTTTAAGGATACCTACTCCAAGAGAACGATAACAGGGGGTCTTATCAAGGTCCTAATTAAATAATTCTTCGAGCCCTGTCCCTTGCAGTAACAGCTGCACGGCACGGCTGAACTTCGATATCTTCCGTGAAGCAACTGCCATTTGATCTCCACAACCCATGGGCGATATCGAAGTCCTGTAGATAGACCGAAAGGCTGAAACTAAATAAAGAATTTAATTTATTTTCGATTTGTATTAAAACTTGGTGACTTTCAGCGTGATATTTGATCCTACTTACCTAATGTACCTATCTGTGACCAGGCAAAAAGAAGAGTTACCCATCGAGCGTGAGTCAGCGCTTCCAGGACGACCGGCTCACTCCTGACCTGCAGGTGCTGCGGAACAGCTTCATGGCCTCGCCCTCCTGGCCCACTGGAGAACAGCTCATTGTGAGTACAGCTGCCGGACTTTGTACCGCCACTAACCTGATCCAATCAGATTTTGCGACCTGTCCAGCTGTTTAGTAATTAGGTGACAAACACACGTAGGTATGGAAGAATATAGGTGGCTTCTTATATTAAGATTAGATACTAGTTGCAGCACGTTGCGCGTTGCAGATACTAGACACGTACGTTACATAAGTATTATACTTAGGTATGTACTGGCGATTAGAAAAAAATTGGACGTAAATTTTTCAGGATCTTTTCTCACAGGCTCAAACATGTAACCTTGTGAATCTGGCATTGAATGTAGAATTGTGACTTACATGTACAATATTGCACCTTGCAGTACTCGTGCCCCGCGGTGAAGTACGACCGGCGCGGCTACAAGGAGCGTGCGCGCTCGCTGCTGGCCTCGGACCTGGCGCTGTACGTGCTGGACGCGGCGGGCCGCAAGACGTACAAGCTCAAGCACCGCCTGCCGCTCGACAAGCTGCGGGTCGTGCTCACCAACGCGACCGACAACCTCGTGCTCGTCAAGATACCACAGGAATTGAAGAAGGACAAGGTGAGGAACTTCGCTCATTGATACCTACTTAATTATCGATAGCTCTTAAGGGTCGTCCTGACTACGCTATAAGATATAGCAATATAGTAACGATAATTAAGACAACATCGTTCAATTATATAGCGTATAACCAGCCCTAGCCCATACTATACGATACTGTTGTGCTATAACGATGCGATATAATATAGCGTAATCTGAACGACGCTTCAAAAGCAATGAGTTGGTTAAACATTTCCAAATATTTCACCAAACGAATGTCATCCGGCTGAATTCGAACCAGCAGACTTCTGTTACAAGGGGATTTTATTTTTTATTTTTTTATATTTAGGTCGGCAAATTGACGCCACCCGCCTGATGGTAAGCTGTGGCGACGTCTGGTGATTGTGGGCAACTCTCACAGTACACAGGAATACTATAGAGAGTGACCCTCAACTTGACGACCCAGTAATGTGCCTCTTCACGCTTCGCTTAAAGAACCCAGGGTTATATGTTGGAGGAAACACGTGCGCGGGCAGGGCGTTCCAAGCCACCATCGTTCGGCAGAAAAACGAACGTTTAAAACGCTCAGTTCTCGCGAAGACGGTTTCCACGGTACGAGAGTGACATCTCATCTGAGCTCTCGACGTACATCTATGCCAAGGATGTCTAGATTATCCTTCATTGGTAATGTTGCATTCTGAAGAGTGGGTAGGGGAAGGAAAGGGGATTTTTTCGCTGTAAATGCACACGCCTGTGTTTTGCGGGCATTGAACTCGACCAAGTTCTCGGCACCCCATTGGGAGATACAGTCGAGGTTACAGTCGAGATCAGCCACGAGTCGTCGCCTCTCCTCCTCAATCTCAGATCGTCCCGCCGTCGGACGAACAGAGTAACTCCCGTGCAGTGTGCTGTCATCTGCATAGCAATGAATGTTCCCGAGGGATAGCATATCATTGATATGCAGAAGAAAGAGAGTTGGTGATAGTACGGACCCCTGCGGTACCCCGGCATTCACTTGCAAGAAGCGAGAAGCCTGGCCATCGCAGAGGACCCGCACTCGGCGCTCGTTTAAAAAGCTGGCAATCCAGCTGCACAGTTGAGGAGGTAGGCCATATGCCGGAAGCTTGGAAAGGAGCGAAGCATGCCAGACCCTATCGAAGGCTTTGGCGATGTCCAGGCTAATAGCCAAGGACTCGCCGTACTTTTCCATAGCCCCACCCCATACATGCGTGACGAATGCCAGGAGGTCACCCGTTGATCGTTTTGGCCTGAAGCCATATTGCCGATCATTGATTAGCGAGTGATCCTCCAGGTATCGCATGAGCTGCTTATTGATAAGGAGCTCAAGCACCTTGCAAATGACTGAGGTGACGGCTATGGGTCGATAGTTGCCTGGATCGGAGCGATCCCCTTTCTTGGGGATCGGTTGTACGTTCGCCTCTTTCCAGACCTCCGGCACGAGCCCTGTAGAGTATGACAGGCGGTACAGACGCGTTAGTACTGGAGACAACTCAGCAGCACATTTTCGTAACACCACCGCCGGAATGCCGTCAGGGCCACTGGCTTTCCGCGTGTCGAGCGACCGCAGCACTGCCCGTACATCACATAGCCTGATAACAATATCAGGCATAGTGTGGCCACAGTTGGCGATGGCGGGGGGCTGCAGGCCACGGTCATCGACGCGGGAATTAGCCGCAAAGAGGTCTGCGAGCATGTCCGCCTTCTCTTGGGCTTTGTGAGCCAGTGATCCATCAGGAAAACGCAGTGGTGGCAGCGAGGGTTGGCAAAAATTTGACTGTACGGCTTTGGCCAGTTGCCAGTATCCACGGCTGCCCGTGGATACTGGCAACAAGTGTGAGCTCCTGACCAAGCCGCGCGACGGGAATGCCACCACAAAGCTACGGACAAATCAGCCGCTGACGTCCAATTTTTAAATCACGGTGACGTTAGTGACATACCTACTACCGGCAGTTTTATGGACACACATTTGGTAGAGCCACCGACATACGATGTGTCTGTAATAGAAACCTACCCTAAAAGACTAGAATTGTATATCCTTCTAATGTTGATTTCAGGGCGATCTGATAATCTCAGTACCGCACCTCATCGAGGCCCTCACCATCGTCACCGATTACTCCAAGAGACCCGATATTATCGAGATCGTTGACACTAGCACGTAAGTTTCTACCATTTGGAATTATTTTATTACGACTGGCAACCCTGATGTTGCTTGACATTTTAATTGTCTATTTTCCGTTGGAAACCATTTTGAGTGATAGTCCCCTATAAATCTGTAAGCATGTTGCATTTATTAGTTTATTGATCTTTGCTCGACCGATGTTATCAACATACTTTTATTTGACAGAATTGCGCACGAAATGGTGAACGGTAAACATGGCGGCACTATAGAAGTGACAACCGGACAACAACCCACCATACACCGCGCCAAGAGCGGCAACTTGCTAGTCGTGAGTATTTTTGGATAATTTTAATTTTTGGTCAAGTTCCTAGGAGGCTAGGTAGACCCAAACAACCCCGGGCTTCCAACACTAGGGATGTGTTGGGAGCTGTGTGACTCATAAAATATAGCCATGGTTTTCCAGCAATAAGTCTTAGCTTTTGGAACAAATGGCAGAAATTATATTATCTTATAAAATATCACACATAATCATGCCTATCCCTCCGAGGTAGTAGCCAGAGGCGAATTATATGCCTACACTTCGCTAAACGCAATAGAAGGCGAAGCTATTGCTTGGTACTGTGTACATCGTCCATTAGTCTTAAATTTTGCTTATGAAGTACATAGATTAAATGTACCTATGAACCATAATTTAGTCCTAATACAAATTAAACAGATACATTAAATTGTACCTGTATACAACTGCACTTCCTATTTTACAGGTGGCAACACCCTGAGCTACCAGTATTGCTAGTTAATTTGACAAGAACAACGACGTTTTCTAGTTTCTTCCATGCGTACTACCAATATTTTCTACTACTATATTTCTAATGTTAATATTTATTATTTAGTGATTAACGTTATACGAGACTAGATATTTCTGTTAAATCGTTTATCCCTCAAATGAAAATGATTTTATGGTACCTCAATATTGATCTCTGATAAAAGCAGTGGCATAATTATTATAATTTTGCCCAATATTTTTTTTTAAATCTACCAAAGCTACCATTTAGTAAGAAAAACTTAGGACAAAATATAATTATGTAGTACTTACCTGTTATAAATAAACCGAGGCGAAGAATGATTTAGCAGATTTATCCCAAATAACATTGTAATTCTTGAAATCATGTAAAGAATTTTAGTTTTGAATAAGTACTTAGGTAATTGTAATTTTAATTATGAAATTTGTATCTTCTACCATTAATTGTTAAGTACAGAATGTGTATAATAGACACAATTATAATAAATATAAAATTATATAATTTTAAAAAAGTATATAAAAATATAGAAACCGTACATATGTAATTCATTTTGTATTTAAACATTAATTTTAGAGTCACAACTTTTTTAATCAAATTAGTGTATTCTGTGTATATTTTTATTATTTTCTACTATTTAGTTCTGTTCTTATTTATATTTAATGTGATATAACTTCACGAGTTACGTACAAAGTGCTTAGTATTTTTTGTATGCCATAAAAATGATATAAAATTAGATGTTTAGAAATCTGTTGATATCAATAAGGTACGGAATTGAATGTAATCGTCATTATAGGGGAGGAAACATCATCCATGGTGTCCAGAGGGAGGGGGAGGGGCTAGGAACATTCAGGCCATTCAGGGGAATACCCGCGAGCATAGGATAGATAGGAGACATCTAGTTAGTAATATGAGGCATAAGGTGAATTACATGTGGATTCTGTACATTAATAACCCTCGCTGACGCAGTCGGGTAAAAATAGAGGGATTTGGGCATAATTGGTTTTTAATCAAAGCATGTAGAACTTATCATAGTTCTATATATAGAAATGCTAATATATAGAAATGCTAAGTCGCATAATATTTAGTAGAAATACCAAAGCATTTTTTAATATTTTTGGAACTTTTCGTGTGCCTTATTTAAACCATAAATTGACCCGTCATTGACACATTTAATTTATTTATTATTATAAAACTGTTATTATATAAGCTAAATCAACGGTGCCTAATTACGATGAATTGAATTAAGTTTAATACCTAATAGATCGTATTATACGGTATTAAAGTTCATTTTGAAACATAACAATTTGTGTTAAAAGACAAATCATTTTTGTCTTTGAAATTGAAAATGTTGTCAGAATACAGTTTGCTTAAAGAGCATGCCAGTGTTGATATCAGTCTATCAAGAATCGAGATATTCGACCAATGATATCGCAGAAAATTTGGATCACGTGACCAAATCACCATACGAGTCTTGGGGTGGTGTTGAAACACCGGCTATTCCAGGAGGAGCGCTCATACCAACTGACAAGACACCACAATACTAACCGTGCATTCTGATAATGGATATTATCAGTATCGCGATTCAGGGTATCGCTTCAGAGGCGCCATCTATCACAGTCTATACTAACTATGGTAAACTTCGGTAGTTATTGTGGTGTCTTGCTCTGTTGGTATGCGCTTTCCTCCTGTAAAGAGAATAATAGGCGGAGTTTCAAGTCCTCCCCAAGACGGTCGTTTCTGGGATTCATATTATAATGTTATTTGAAACAAGCTTCAAATTTGCTAAAAAAATACACAATCAGACTCAAATTAATAAGTTTTGACATTAACTGCGACGTCATTGGTAGAATACAGTCAATCGACTAAAGACGACACTTCTGTGAAGGCTGATGTCTAGAATATAATGTCATTGCCAGAACAAAAAAAATATATCGATGGAGTTCATGATGAGTTAGAAATATTTTGTAAACCAAACTTTAATGGGTATACCCAGTAATGTAGGGAACAGTAGGCCTAATGCCTTCACTAAACCTAAGCTAGTTCCTGTAACAGTCATTTTAAATAAACGTATTTTAATTAAAAATTACTTTTTAATTACCCATTTCTATACAAAAAAAAAAGACGAAATATATTTCATCGTAATATAATTATTAAAAAAAACATTAGGTACATACATTTTTACAATTATCATTATAGTTATGTGATAATTACAATCCAGAGTTCCGAATACAGACAATCGTTCATCGATAATGCCTCTGTCTTAAATCAACACAAGGATTTTGAATTGAGAACTTAAATAATAAACTTTCGCTATTTATTATCTATATGTAATTGTGTGCGGGCAACACAGCCACCGTCGACTTTCGTTAACTGACATTTCAACTTTAATGATATCACAAAAAGCAACTATCAATTTCGTCATATCATTCTTTAGACAATCGATTAGTCGACAAATGTGGGTAGGAAGACATTTATATACAATATTCTCCGATAAGACCTAATTATTAACTAAATGCGTTTTTATATCCTTAATATTATTTCACTAATAGAAACTTGTTCTAAACATTAAAATAGGGTAACAAACGTCAAAAAGAAGTAACAATCATTCATCAATCATAATCTTACAAAACCAACGATTATCATCGAAACTCCGGATTATTTTGCACGATTACAAATCGCGTTTAAACTATTATAATTATATAATACAAGTGAACAATAGTCTTATAGCCACTGACGCCGACGTCACGGTGCTCAATGTCTTGGTGTTCAAGGCGGGAAAGCAAAAACTCACATAGATGACGTATAACACAACTTATCATGTATAACCCCTTCTCTATGGTTAGATAGTTATACAATTATTATATACACGTAGGTATGTATAATATAAACAGAGGGACAATCCCTGAATATAACTAAATTACAATCTATATTGTGTAAACTTCAATAAGACTTAGGCTGTGTGAATTATCACTTTCCCTGATCACAAAATCAATCTATCTATAGCCATAAGAACGCGCTTAATACGCAGCGCAAAAGATGTAATGCGCGGGAAATGTATATTTACAATAAATCCGCTTAAAATTTCATCCCAAATAAGATACTTTTTTACATCCGCTAGTTTATTTTGTGAACAGACAACAATACACATTTTTATACATATATATATACATATATTTAAAACTAAGAACACCATTGCGTTTGGTCTGAAACTCAAAAATATACATAAAAGCTTAACTAACGATATAAATGCTAGCTGAAGTCCAGTTTTATTTACATTTTAGAATGTATGAGAAGTTGTGTAGGTGAAGTAATATTGTGAACTGGCTGTTGCCCGCGGCTCCGCTCACGACGAATAGTTGTCACGTTCAAAATTCACACGAGAAAACATTGCAAGGAAAATGCCGCTAGTGGCAATGGGGAACGAGGAAACTAAACTACCCAGCCTGAGTCGCGGGCGTCAATTAGTTAAAAAAATATTACTTGACACACAATTCATTCCAAACAAAACCCCTAACATGTAGGTACCTACATATTAAACTGAAGGCGAAACAATTTTCAATTCCGTTCAACATTTTAATCACAGTATTGCCAGACTAAAACTTAAATTTCTACTAAAATTACAAACAAATGTTAAATCTAAAGTATTATGTACACTGCCAACTCACGTACCTAGTCTATTTCGTGACATTCTCAGATGCTCTATATACATACAATCACGCTTCTTTCCCATCGGGGTAGGCAGCGACTACTCCACTTGCTACGATCTTGGCTTCCATACTTCGCTCTTCGATTACGAGCACTCTTGGTGACCTCCAGCGCAAGCATAGCGGTAGAAAGAGTTTGTTGAAAACCAATGATATGGGAGGAAATTTCAATTTCAATATGTCGATTAGGTCACGTCACCGACATTTTCTGCGATATCATTGGTTATCGACAAACTCTTCCGGTGCCATGTTCATGCCGCTGGCGTCAACAAGTCGACAGTTTTCTGTCAATTGTACGTCTCGTATACAGAGATGCCGTGATAAGGAGCCTCGAAACATCGTCTGGCGCTATTCCATTATGCAAGTCTTGCATTCAAGTATGACGCGCTAGCGGTGTTGTTTCAAATTGTATACATTTGAAACTTGCATATAACTTGTGACGTCATATTTGCATAATTATATTCTATGCAAGTATGACGTCACAAGTTGTATACATCCTTAGGTACGGATTACATAACCCTTAATAATTTGTATGTTAAATGGTGCTCAAAAACCGTAGCCTCGCCCCCCTGCGCGGGAACTACTGGCATATTGTGAGCATTGCGTTACAACCCACATTTATACCTCTGCCTTCCCCCACCGATGATATAGGCATCGTTATAAAATGTAGAAGTGTATACTTGTGATACAATTAAACCATTACTTAAGCCGAATAAAGTTACAATTGTATATTCTTAATTGATTTACTATTTACCTACTATATATTTATATGCCATCTTCTGATCAACAAACAGCCGGTTTCTGAAATGAGGATATTGGTTGAGCACGTGAAATGTCAAAATTAGTTCCTAATGACATTTGGCGTACTCAGTGGATGCTCAACATAAAATTCTCAAATCAGAAACCAGTCGTAACTACCATACAGACAAAATTAAAATTCATTATTTTTTTTCATAATTATGATATTCGTAATACGGTTTATTCTAAGGCAATAACAAATATTTGTTCTTTACTCCAAATATTTGTATTTATATAAGGCTTCCGTGGTATTTCATAGGACAACATGATACAAAACTATTATGCTCTATCTTGCATTTTACCGTTCAGGTTCAAAATGTCCAATTCTCAAAATGTCAAGCGGTTTCAAAATGTCCAATTCCCATATTGACCAATTCCTAAAATGCCCAATTCCCTGATTGTCCAGCTCCTAAAATGTCCAATTCCCTGATTGTCCAGTTCCTAAAATGTCCAATTCCCAAACTGTCCAATATTTTAAAAGTTATTTTTATTCAATAGGCACTCACAGTGCTCTTTTAGAACATAAACAAAAAAACACACACATATCACGCATATATCCCGAAGGGGTAGACAGAGGTGCATTACACAACCACAACTTGCCAGTATTTTTAGTCCCACGTAAAATGGCCGAATGGTCTATTCTATGGGATTTGTCTAAAATCTCATTCGGCGGACCATGAGTCAGTATCTTAAGACTATATTCAAACAGAGGGTGAACAGATTACGTTACGTTACAAAACTGTTTATTTAGATTTCCATATTATGTATAAGATAGGTAGGTACCTAATGAACGCCATGCCTGAGAGACAGGTCTACCTAGTTAAGGCGCGAGCATTTAATACCTATGTAAATAAAGCTTAGCTCTATAAGTAGAACCCTGATAATAATTTAATGTTTCATAGTATTAAATTAATTACAGCTAAGTAATTATAATTAATAGGCTATGACCTCATGTAAAATATGCTTAAGTAATGAATAAATAAATATTATATTATTAAAAAGTAATGGTAAGTAAGATGTTAAAACTTTTCAAAATATAATAGCATTATTTTCGCAAAAATAAGACTATAAAACGTCGACAATTGTTTCACCTCTAAACGAGGCATTATCAAGACTGTCTCAAAGAGAACAGCTGTTCTCTTTGAGATAAGAAAAGTTTTAACATCTTACTTATGTACCATTACTTTGTCATGGATTTTCGCCAGGTAACGCCTGTTTCCATCCAATATTTATTATATTATTATTAGATTGTTATTTCAGATAACGATATGATAGTTTTTAAATAACTACCGAGTTTATAGCAGTCTTAGTGTTAATTTCAAAAATAAACCATGTTAAAAATATGACATAATTTGCCATATGTTTTAGATTTTTCGAAAGTTTTTGCATAAAATCTAAAAAATTTCGCATGACATGAAGTTCAACATCATTTTAGAGGTCTTTGACCATACTGAGTTGATTGCAGCTGGTCTTGAGTCTCGATTTGACCTTGAGATCAGAGGTCAAAGGTCAAGTTTATTTTGGGGGTTTTCGACTATGCTAAGTCGATTGGCGTTTACACTGAGTCTCTAGCTCTTACTGTTCTCGGGTTGAAAGTTGTTCACGGACGGACGGACATTACTGTTGTATAAGAGATTTTTGTTACGAAAACTATAAAATAACATACTGCCTACCCCTTCGGGATATAGGCATAATATGTGTGTATTTTTGTGAGTGTGTGCTGAGTGCTTATTTAATAAAAAAAATCTAAAATATTGGACATTTTGGGAATTGGACATTTTAGGAACTGGACAATCGGGGAATTGGACATTTTAGGATCTGGACAATCAAGGAATTGGACATTTTAGGAATTGGGACATTTTGAAACCGCTTGACATTTTGAGAATTGGACATTCTGAACCTGAACGCATTTTACTGGCAACACTATTATTCAATTTATTATTTTAGCTACCTGGCAACCCCTATAACTTTGATATTTTTTTATACATAGCTATCTAGTAATTTCTTATGACTTCTTTCGTGATAAAATTAATTGGAGACTTAATTTAGCAGTGCGAGTTCCACCATCACATAAAATTAAATAACAAGGGTCAAGGGTAAATAAAATAAAACAAGGTATTTGACTAAAAATAATATAAAACAAGAATGTTTCTTATTTGTCATAAGATTTAAAGTACATTATTTACATATAACATATGTTCAGGACGCCAGTCGCTGCTCTCCTGCGGGTAACTACCGCTATGCGATACTTTGGTTACTATGTACTACATACTTACACATTACATTTTGGTACGCGTTCCATGTGACGCAATAAATTACAATTTACAGGGTTCCGCACTTTACAAACACTAATGGCTTTAACTCACGCTATGATGACTAGAGTAGGTACACATCGCAAAGGTATTAAGTATGCACACAATACTTTTGCGCTCTGTACAAATTATTGAGGTGAAATTTTAATTTACTATTAAAAAAAATCATATTTATATATATATATAAGTCCGACTAATAAATGCGTTAAAAAGTCCACTACTAATAGTCAAATGTCAAAACAACCCAACATAGCGTGGCGTTAATGTAATTGTAAAATATCTACTTTGCAAACTATATCGCTAAACATCGATATTATCTCGCAAAGAACATTTTAGCTTAGCAAGATCTGAATTTAAAAAAAAATAATGGTGCATTTTAAGAGATATTTTTGTAAAGTAGATTTTTTACTAATATGCCTTAGATGTATAGCCCAATTACACATAAACTACTATTCGTTGTATGCGACTGCGCGTCGCCATAATATTCAGTCTAGAATTTGATAAAATTGCTTTATAAATAATCTGCCACCTGTTTTATATTACAATTATTTAACTTTCACGATTTGCACTCATAATTGATAAAAAAATAGAATTCCATCGCGACAATATTACAATACGAACATTGAGCAACACTAATGTATTGAAATGTCACCAAGGTCCAAAATTACCCTAACCTGCAATTGGTTTGAAACACACAAATATAACTGTCGATGTTATTAGTTTTTCTCAAATTATTTTACAATATGAAACGCAAAAAAGAGACTTGGACCCTTAGATCAAAAATTCTATAGATATTGGATTCAGTACAAATACAACGCGGAATCTTGGCACTCGAATACTATATAGGTAATTATAACAAATACCGTCTATAAAATAAACAAGATTGTACATTGCTGGTTGATATAGACATAATTGGTAATAATGAATACAGGCGCATCAATGTACAGCGCCGTTGTCGCATCCCTCGAGAGTCAGCAAGCGGAATAGGAACTTGTGTGCAATGCCAATGACCGAGGTAAAGTGGTGCCGTTTTTAAAGCACTGATCGGGTGAATCTAGGTATTTTTGATCTTAGCTTGGACCGGACTCGAACCAGTGGACTGTTACCTTTCCAGGAGTAACGTTCTACCAACTGATCCATGACATCACTAGCTTAAAGTTTTCGATACTTGCTACATACGGCGTAGACAGGTCGAAAAAAAAAACACTGTTATTGGTAGACATATACAATGCCTCTACCTACCCCTTTGGAGAATCAGGCGAGATTATATATTTAAGCCGCGCACAATGTGAGTGGGATAGAACCTTGTCACACAAGCCGGTCCGTGACGTCATCGATCGCTGAAAAGTACGGATAACAAAACAGTATTGTAGGTTAATAACGTCACTATGACGTCAGCAACATGGCCGCCAATCACATTGTCATCTTGCGCGGCTTTTATGATCAAAACTCCAAATGCAAGTAGTTGAGACCATGAGATCTAATCAAAACGTCTTCTGATATTTAATTAATCCTGTTCATTATCGATTTTTTTATACATTATTAATAACCATGATGTTATAATTTTATACTTTGGCATTTTTTTATTGTCCTTTTTATACCTGGACAGTTTAATTTAATGTCTTTTTACATTTATTTAGACATGGTCCATCTACATTATAAAATTTCACTACATTTTTTATCTGTATACCATCAGTTTATGGAATCGTATTACAATATTTATTTATTGTTTTATTCAGGAAGAGATTAAAATTAAATTGATCTTAAACGGTTAGAGCACACTGAGTGCGTATACATTTACGTACATACGTGTACGTAAATGTATACGCACGTTTTCATTCGTACGTAGCACAAACTGCGTACGCATTCGTGCACGTAAAGTACGTATAATATCTACTGTAACCCTTAAGCCACGAATTCACTGTAAACATTTGTTGCACAACTGTTGTTCATCACCACCGTTTCTAACAACAAAGTTTCTGCAGTATAAGTGTTGCCCGCAACATGATGACAGCAACATATTTATGCAACCATGTTAATAAATAAATTTTTGCATGATTTCCCGGTCTCACAGCAACAAATATTTAAAATGCGTAGCGCAGCGGTACAATTGGACAAATAACAAAGCCCCTTACAAAGTATCACTAAATGTTGAGTGTTCAGACTAGAGGCACGTGGACGCGACCGGCACGGAACCCAACACAGACACCACAGAATAACAACATTTTAACCTAAAATCACTTAGTCACTGTCTTGTCTTTTGTCTAATATCGACGCTAGTTATAATGAAAGCACCGTTTTTTTCTTCTAGTATAGTAGCGCCTGTACTATTTGACTTGGCCTAGAGGCTCGTGGGGTGGCTCGGCGGGTTTGAACCCGTCCGACTTGTAGGGTTCCGATTTGAAGTCCTGTGGTTCCTTGTCGTCGTACGTGAAGGGTTTCCCTTTACCCTGTCCAGTCTGCTGAGCCTGTTCCTGTTCCCGCTGCTGCCTGCGTCGCTGCTTGGACCACAGCTCGTGACAGTCCTGCCACGTGGGCAACTCCAGCCCCGGCATCCTGTGGGCAATCATTGTTACATGCTGTCCGAACTACGCTTATATACAGAATGACTTTGGACTGTTATTTACTGCTTTTGTTGTCAGTTAGTGAGATTTTAAATTGATTAAATATAACGAGAGTGATATTTACCGTGTAAATACCCAGTTAAATCTTGAAGTTAAAGATTAAACCATTTTATGCTTAAAAACTTCCTTTTCTTAACCAATTTTAGTTATTAAATTATTTTGTTCTTTTCTTTCAAGTTCAGATAACGTTTGACATAAGGGACAGAAGTGCAAATAGCTAAGATAGTTGACATTTTCATGAATAACAGAGCGATGATATAACATTACTTACATGAAACCAAAGTCATGCTATATTTTAAATGTTTGTGTAATAATTATATTTATACTTCCCTTTTAAATCCTATAGGGTCGATATAGAAAAGGATTCATCTCAATAGTAAAAAACAGTTAATACTAGATTGAAATCAGAATCATTTCACTTAATCTCAATATTTAATTCCAAGGAATTTTTTTTTATATAAATACTCAGTAAATGTATCAAACTTTTTGGATCAACAAAAAAGTGTCAAAAAACTTGAAAATCATACAAAACGACGGCCTTTCCTACTTCTCAGTTACATCAATAAGCTGGCTGCAAAAGATCCACATAAGTGAATAAGAAACCATATCATTTTCAAGTCATTTCAAAACCAAAAAAAGTGTTTCTTAGTTTCTAGACCAAAGAAGTTACGGTACCAAAATCACAACCCCTCTTATTCATAAAAAAAGTTAATCGCTTTATAATTTCGTTTAGTTATTTAACTGTTTTTAAAAAGTTAATAATTTTGCCTTAATAGAAAGGGACAGAGACAGTTAATTTTTTGAAATAGGTTTTATAAGCGAATTATGTTTTTATTCATATAAGGGGTTGAATTCAGTTTTTAATGTATTGAATCAAAATGTATGTAAGCTGAGTTAGCGATAAATGGATAATTTAAAAGTTACTTTATGATTATAGGTATAATTTAGCAGATTTTATTAGTATTTATAGAATAGAAAGGTGTCTTTTCGACTAAAGGATGTCGCCATTACACTTGGTAGTTAGCTCGCATTTGATTGGCTATGAAATTCGGACAACCTACTATGTGTAAATGAACTCCAGTACGACCGTATTCAAAAGTGATCGAACAGTGTAAATGTTCCAGTAACAGAAGACTCTTCTGTTACTGGAACATGTAATTAATGAATCCGATTGAGGAACATTTCTGTATTTAGACAATTAATGATTATTATTGACCGTGCGAGTGTAATGTCTACATTTAGAGATTGGACCTTTTCTATTGTCTGTCTGTTGGCACAAAACACTTGTGCTCTTGATTTAATACAAATTTTTAATTGTGGGTTTTTTTTATTGCATACATACACACACATATCACGCCTATATCCCGAAGGGGTAGGCAGAAGTGCATTACACACCCACAATTTGCCAGTATTTTAGTCCCAAGTAATAAGGGGCACTGCCGGGCGCCACCGGGAATTCTCTCAGTCTCTACCGGAGGCGCTCGGCAATGGACGTAGATGCGGCCGCGACAACGAGCCGCGGATTAAAAAAAAAAGTAATAAGGGGCAAGCCTAATGCCGTCACCTGGCACATTTATAATGGGTTATATCCAAAATGGCCGCGTGAATTTAATAAAAAGTAGCAGCTTTATTGTAATTTGGAAAAAAAAAATTTAAACCTGTTGCCTTGTGATGAAATGTTGGCACAGCCAATTAAAGTCCTGGGCGTATCGGACTACCTTTTTTTTATTGGTTGGGTAAAATGCCCAAATGAGGTGTTCTGTTAGCTAACGATCAAGTGTAACAGCATCACTCGTGTATGTATATAGCTAGTTAGACACTCACTGGTCGGGCACGACATTCTTCAGCCACGGACTCCGGAGCGCGTCCTCGGCAGAGATGCGGCGCTCGGGGTCCAGCTCCAGCATGCGGTCGAGCAGCGTGAGCGCGTGCGGCGGCATGAAGGCGAACGTCTCCCGCACGCAACGCTTGTGGAAGCGCCGCGGCCGTAGCGCGTGCCACAGCGGCAGTCGCACCACGCCCGGCCACACGCCCGGCACCGGCGTGCCGCACACGCGCGAGATCATCTCCAGCTGCATCATCTCTACGTTGGCCTGGGGGGGGGGTTATGTAATAGAAGCCTATGACGTCACTTTTATTTACTGTCTAATCTTCAATTCAACGTCTAAAAGTTCATTTGATTGAATTTGATATTTACATATCTTTTGGAATTCTTTATTTAGCACATTAATTTTACTAGTTATTTCAGTTGAAGGCGACTTTTCACTCCATAATGGGATGAAATTATTGTTGAATAGGATCATCACCTATATTTATGTTTTTAAACCGCATTTAATGAGTTTAGGTTTAAAAATGAACCTCGTGGGTGGCACTGGTGTTGCGGTACGAAGTTCGTCGATAGCAGCGCAACTTCGATAGGTGTCGCTGCTGTCCCGTCGAACTTACATTTTTTTACCTAAATCAATTATGTTACAGATTCCACGTTGTTCAGAAAAATGAAGCTCCTTTGGCCGCTTAACGCAAGTGTGTACCTGGAAGAGCGGGTGCTTGAGGAACAGCTCCCCCAGGATGCAGCCCATGGACCACACGTCCACGGCGGGTCCGTAGCGCTCCTCGCCCAGCAGCAGCTCGGGCGGCCGGTACCACAGCGTGATCACCTTGTTGGTGTAGGGCCGCTGCCGGTCCTCGGCCGACCACAGCCGCGCCAGCCCGAAGTCGCCCAGCTTCACCTCGCCTCTGACCAACACATACATGTTTTACTCTTATTTATATGTATATGTACCGTAAGAACCAGTTTTTAGTTACAATGCGTTGTGACTAGTGAGAACGTGTTGGTTGTTACTAAAGGCATTAGTTAGAATTTTTCATAAATTTCGATGTCAGTTACACCCAACTCCAAGTGGTATAGTTTTTTGTACAACATGAAGTTAAAATTTTTTTGATTTATTTAGATCCACTTCTAGTCACAAAAATTTGTGCTTGCTAAGTGCAAGCACAGCTTTTGTGTCTCTAATCAAGTAGAACAATATGCAAAAAGAATTATCTAAATAGTAGGTGCCGTTTCCGAGATATGCGTGCATGAACTGATGGTCTCCCTTCCAAGACAATTCATATATTTGGACATTCATACCCATTCAAGCCATTTCTTAGTATGTTATGGGGCATCTGTACTAAATTTGTATTTTGTTATCCTATGATTAGACATAAAATACTCACTTGTTATTCATCAGAATATTACTACATTTGATGTCTCTATGAAGGAAATTCTTTCTGTGACAATAGGCAAGTCCGTCCAACAACTGTCGCATGATGGAAGCGTTGTGTGACTCGGTGAAATCTACCATTTTGGATTCCAGTAGGCCCATTAGATCGTGGTCCATGTATTCAAATACGAGGTAAAATGATCCTTTGTCCTGAAGCAGGCAAAAAATACATATTTGTTTTGTAGATCAGAATTTAAAAAAATATAAATAATATTTATATTATTTACACAACGCCTTTTAGACTCCCATTATAATGTATACAGCTTGTCCAATGGAACCTAGACATCTAATTTTTTATTAAATATTCAATAAATACTAGCTGATTATCGCGGCTCCGCAGTTTTCTCCTTTTCAATTCCCACGGGAACACATTACTGGTAAAAAAGTAGCCATATCACTCAGGGATAATGTAGCGACATATTAGTGAATGAATTTTCAAAATCAGTTCAGTAGTTACAGAGCCATTCAATGCAAACAAACATACAAACGATCAAATCTTTCCTTTTTATAATATTAAGTAAATCCAAAATATAATTTTACATACCTTCCTAAAATCCATAGCATCTTGCTTGTCTGTGACAATTTCTCTTAAATTAACGATATTTTTATGGTTCAGTTGTCTTAATATTTTGATTTCCCGCACTGCGGTGATGGGGAACCCTTCCTTTTCGTTCTCAAGTCGCACCTTTTTAAGGGCAACTAGCTGTCCCGTGTTCTTATCCCGGGCTTTGTACACTTGGCCGTAGGTGCCTTCGCCAATTTGAGTTATTACCTGGAAAATGTATCATGACGATTATTTAGTTCATTAACAACTACATTCTACATTATATGTAAGAAGTATTATGTTTCGTGTGATGGAAACAAATTGTTCTGTATTATGTTAGGAACGTTTTATATTAAGGTAAACTAGTTATCCCGACGAACTTTGTATAGCCTCAAATAAATAAAAAAAAAAAAAAAATATATTTCATGCAAATGTATGTAAATTGAAAAACGCGACGGACGGACAGACAGACAGACAGACAGACTCGTATTACATATATAGATAATACATTACCCTGTATTAAAAATGGTTAAAACCCCAATTTGTATCTCGTTTCGATGACCTTAATTTAAAATAATATAATATTCTAAGAGCCTGTGGCGTGTACTTAACGAACCTCTGACGTCATATGTAAGAAACGTCCAGATAATACGAGAAGGCGGTTCGAAACCCTTAAACAATCTTCTACCAATCTCCAGTTGCGCATACACCACACCTCCTTATAATTGAACTAGCCAATTAGGTATAAGCAATAAATTATAAGTACAACATAAGTATAGGTATTTATACTCGTTCTATTGTTTAGATCCACGCCTACCTAAACCTGTTTGTGTCAATGTGGGGATATGCTTGTTTGATATAAATACAAATATATTTTAATAACAAACAATTCATTCATTCACATACTGTTACTATAAGCGTTTCAATATACCTTCCAACAACCACTTCAAGCCGTAGAACATCGATCTTCGCTCATCTGATAACCAGATGAGACATTATTTTCTATGAAACATTATTCATTAACAAACTTGATTATCGAGAAGTGGTCATGGCAATTTTTTTTACGTGTTTGTACACGATTGGTTTTGTAATTAAGTTATAATTCTCATAATATACATTTGGATTGGTTATCAGATTAGCGTAGTTACCTATATTGACTTACCTGTTCATCTACTTCCCAGGATAAAAAATAATTGCTTAAAAAATTATTCTATTAAAAACAGCTATAAACTACATATGTATTAAATAATTAACTTAGCATAACCAATAGTTGTGCAAACAGGTGAACAACATCTAATCATTTGTGTTATTGGAATTACAATCCGAATGATGCTGTACTTAGTCTGGCCATAAATAGTTACAATTAAAAATAAACAAAATATCACATTTGAATTTGGAATCTGTCATTTTTATATGATTTTTCATTGTTTTCTTATTTTGGCGCCAATACTTTGTACAATATCTTGCGATAAAATGGAGTGGGGTGATAAAAAGTAGGTATGGAGTCAAATCCAATTTTTAAAACTTTCCATGTTTGATATTAGTCAAATGTTTGTGTACCGGGCTATTAATAGGTACAATGAGACCTCCTCTGCTTGTGAGATAAAAAGATCTAGCCGTCCACGTAGTGTTCGTACGAAAAAGGTGGTCAAAGCAGTAAGGGAAACGAACTAATTAAAATAGTATGTGCATAGAGTTACCTGGAAGCCGTCAACACACTTCTCTCCCCAATCTTTGGCATGATACGTGGGCGTCGACACAGGAACTACCTTGGAACCCCTTCTCTTCAGAATGCGCGGCCTCTTTAGCTTTGACCCAGACTGCAAATAAAATCATGATTATAAATTATGGCTGATGTGAACAGGACTTAATTGTGATAATATTCATGAATTCATGAATATATTGGAAATAGGCCAGATGAATTGACAACCGGGTCTTTCTCTTACAAGGACAGCACTCTGACCAATGAATAAGATGTTATATTGTTTCTTGAATTCAACGTTTATGGCAACGTCTAAGAGCTTCCATCTACCGGTTGTTTTATGAAAATGTATGTATGTAAAGTAGAGTGTTTAATACGGGTGAAATCACACTTTTCTGCCTCGAACTATTAGCTCAAAATATAATTCATTCCTCCATTAAAAATCTACTATTTCCCGGCCTTTGCAATATTTGCAGTAAAACCTCTGCACCTTAGTTAGCATGATTGATCACGTCTCGTCACGTTGGCCTTCAGTTTCTACTGTACGTACATTGTCCCGGTGGCGGTGCGCGAACACGTGCTCGTACTGGGAGTGCCGCGCGGCGCAGGGCGGCGGCGTGCCCCCGTCCAGCTCGTCCGCCGACAGCTCCTCCGAGCCGGGGATCACTGCAGACACGCACACACACATACATACAGAACAATCTACACTATAACAAACAATTAGCTTGTAATTCATCATCATCTCAGCCCATGCGACTTGACCAACTAAAGTGGGGAACCACAGTCATCGCGGCAAGGCGGCCTTTGACGGCCACTACTGCGCATAGACCTTCCCCAAAGAGAGGGGCGTTCAGTCTACATATACCACGCTAGCCGACAGGGTTGGTTTAGAGTCGCAGTTTGCCTTCTCAAAATATAAACTTATATAGAAAATAAATATATATAGAAAATACATTAATTGTTCTGCTCAATTTATAAAAAAATTATAAATGTCCGTGTATTCAGGCAACTCTCTGAAACCACTGCACCGATTTAAATGGGACTTTCACGAGCAGATTGCTATGTTATTAGTAATTATTAGGAGTATCTTATGTTACTTTTTATGAACTAAAAACTATTCCATGAGGGTGAAACCGTGAGCATAATAATATAGTATAATAAACAGTGATGAAGTTTACCCGGCGGCATAGGCAGGTTCATTATGCCGGTACGCTTCGGCTTTTCCGGCTTCTTGACGGGACTGGTCGGCGGCGTAGTCAGAGGGCTGTCGTTCGCCAACGTTTTTAGATCGTCCACCTGAATTTAGAAACTAATAATAATACTTACATAATCATACAAAAAAGGAACAAATTCTAAGCTTAGAACCTCATAATCAGATGGTTTTTTTTTTCAAATGTTTTTTAATAATAGTATTACATATTACCGGCTCAAATTAACCTTTTAAACCCTCCCTGAGATTGTACAAATATTTTAAAGCCACATTCACCAAATCAGTCCAGCCTTTCTCGAGTTTTAGCGAGACAAACGAACTATAAAAGATAATGTAGTTGGTTACGTGCTAAGGAACCCTCACAAAATACCTGAGTTTCTTGCTGGTATCTTCTCAGGAGAACCAACTTTCCGAACCAGCGAAAGAATCATTTTCAAATGGTTATTTATGTATTTAATTTAGTATTTTCATAATATTGCTCGACATAAAATTGTAAAATTTTGACATTCATATGTGCTCTTTATGTGTCTAAACTGAATAAACCCCCGAAAACTTCTAAGAAGGAAAACTCCTTATTACATTGGGCTAACCAAGAATCTGTCTAAATGTGGTCATAGAAGTGGGGAGACTCTTTTTTTTAAAAGCCACCTTAACATCCATTGACAGTTGTCCCGGGTACACCCTCGTAACGATAACCTAGTTAGTGTATAGACTGATTTTGTGTGTAATAACTTAGTTGCCAACAAACCTGTGTGTTAGGAGGCATAGGCAGTTTGGTGAGACTCTTGTGCTTAGGTAATACTGTAGCGGGTTGACTGTTCTGTTGGTACACGCTGTCCACTACCGAGGCCTTGGGCAGCGGGGGGTTGGGAGGGACGGAGAGGGTTGATTCCGGAGGTGTGGTGGCCGGGGTTACCTTCTGGAAATTATAACATCATATCTACATACTTATATTGGGAAGAGGAAAGATTTCATTAAATATTTAGATAGAAATTATAAATCACGAAAACTGACATTCCGTCGGTAGGGGCTCGAACCCGCAGCCTCTTCTTGACAAGAGGAATGCTCGAACCACTGAGCTATGACGACCAATACCGACATCATCCAATGTTTGTTTTATCATTTAGCTGTTAAGGTTCGCGTTGGCGCCACCTACCGGAATTATACTGAACTACTAAATATAAAGGCGTAATGTTTTGTTTGCAGCCTATTCAGGCTCCAAGCGAGACTACTGAACAGATTTAAAAAATTCTTTCACTAATATGTAGTTACGGTATCCCTGAATGCTTGTGGAAACCAAGGAAAATATTTTTTTAAAGTATTAAATACACTTCTCTTCTAATACAATAGAAGAGAATCTAGTAAGCAAGTCCTGACTTAATGGATGACCTCAAAGCTGTTGGCCTCAAAGCCCATTATTCATACCTCTGTCTCATTATCATTAGGTGGTAACGGTGGTTGAGGCGGTGGTACAGGTTGTGGACCTCCAGGGGACTGTGAAGGTGAGCCGTTAGCCTGGGGCTCGAAGGAAGGGAACTCGGGCGGCGGTTGCAGGGGGGTCACCGTGTCCTCAGCGTCAGGCATGGGGATGTCTATGGTGGCCACGTCTTGACTCTCTGGTATACTCTCTCCGTTCTCTTTTGACATCTGGAAATTATAATGGAGATGATTAGGATTCAAGGAAGTGAAGGTTTCTAAAGGTGGTTAAAAGAATTGAGCATGTGTATCACCTTATCACGAAACAATCTTCGGGCTCACTTTGTTACAACCAAAACAACGAGCGTGTTGGCGTAACAGTTCGTCGAGCCTATCCGCGAGCCTTTCCACAAAGACAAAGAGTGACCGCATGGTACAACGCGATATATCACAGATAATTGCTGTCTCAATTGGCATTTCGCCGAAAAGAGCGCCGAGCATTTGCACAAACGTTGCATTGGATACAACTGGTCACTCGCATAATAATCTAGGTTCCATATCGGTAATATAAAGCCAGCTTTTTTGTTGCTAAAATTATTTAAATATTCGCCTTTACGTCCAATGCTGGGCGTCCCAGGTAAGTTGGTTAACCCCAAGGCTAGAAGTAAGGATTATCTATACCTGTGTATAACTGTCACCCGTAGCACTGGACAGTTCGTCTATAGTGAGTATTTCTGGATTGTTGATAGAAGTAGTGCTCGATATCGCGCCCTGAGACTCTTCCTCCTTTTGGTCTAGTATCTCTTGTAGTTTCTGGAATATACACAATAACTTTTTAATATTGTATTTTATTATTAAGCTCACTAAACTTGACACTGTAAGGGCGTTCGGTGCGTTAAAATAATGTTGGTCTCCAACAGGTACATTTATATCGAATGGAATGCCATGGATTATTTGCAATCAAGCGCCAAAGAGCGCTTCTGGTACTATTTATCTATATATATATCGACTGCCTCGGTGGCTCAGTGGTATGAGTATGCGACTGCCGTCCCTGAGGTCCCAGGTTCGATTCCGGGTCGAATCAAATTATTTGTGTAATCCACAAATGTTTGTTTCGGAGTTTGGGTGTCTTCTATGTATATTATGTATGTATATTATGTATGTATTTAGAAATATATAAGTATGTTTATCAGTCGTCTAGATCCCATTACACAAGCTTATATTAGCTTAGTTTGGGCTAGATGACAATGTGTGAGAATGTCCAAATTTATCTATATGAAAATGAATCTCTATTTCCCTTGGTCACGCCATCACGCGTGAACGGCTGGACCGATTTTGCTAATTCTTGTTTTATTGTGTTCGTTATTATCAGGAGAAGGATCTTATGGAAGGAAATAGAAGAAAGTTGTGCGGAACATTAGAAAAATTAATGAGGAACAAAGTTTGTCGAAACGGCTAGTCTTTCAATACTAACACTCACCGCCGCGTGCCAAACTTAACTTAGGGAACGGCCTAAGACGAAACTGAAACCTCTTATTTGAAAATCAGTTAAAACATAACATGATTTTTCTGATCAGAGATAAGCCGATACAAATATTTTAAAAAATGTGTTTTAAAGTAGTTAGGTTAGGTTATAATTAAGTTTGCGTAAGTATAGTAAATACTTTCAAATTATTATACGAGGGTGGATTGAAAAGCAGCAGTAGACGCATATTTTGACTCTAAGGAAGAATACATTTTTTTCAACGGGCTAAATGCTTGGAAGGGAAGATGGCAAAAGTGCATTGAACTTGATGGTGATTACGTTGAAAAATAAAAATATATTTCATTTATTATGTATTTATTTTCTTGGTTAGGCCGATTACTTTTCAACCCACTCTCGTACATTTAAGTAACCGGCGAGCATGTATGAAGACATGAATGAAAGTTGAGGAAGCGAAAGAAGTATGCCAGGATCGTAGCAGGAAATCCGCGGTATCTTCCCCCACTGGGAAAGAGGCGTGATTTTATGTATGTATGTATGTATAAATGTATAGATTTACCTTAGCTCTTTTATGTTTGTCTTTGACCAACTCAGCAAATAGACTTGTATCGCTAATTTTTTCCCTAAAGTCTATCCTGCGCTGTAGTATGGTTGTTGATGGCGGGCTCGGCGACTCATGCTTCCCTCTGAAACAACAATATCAAACTTAATACTTTTGCAATATGTCTTCAAATTCGATGACAAGCCGGGACTTGGTGTATTATCGAATCTATAACTGTGTGAGATAAAAAATCTATTTTTTTTGTAGTTGCATTCGTATAAAAAAATATAGTAATATGATTCCGTTCGCAACGATAAGATCCAAAGGAGTACAAGGGTCACTAACACAAAGATTGTTTTATTCCGAACCTGACTCGAAAACCTGACCCGGTCGCGGGCTAAGTTCTCTTGAGGTCTCGTTCCTATCATAACCCGAATTGCGCAGATAACCTAACCTAACCGAGAAAATGACCAATCTGCGCAATTCGGGTTATGATAGGAACAAGACGTCGGGTCAGGTTACGAAGAGGGTATTTTTCGGAACAAATATTAAATTTTTTTTTCAAGTTTCTAACCTAACCCGCGACCTGGTCAGGTTCGGAATAAACCAAAGATTCGCCAAGATAAGTGGCAGTGGACAGGGAATATCGTTCGTAAACGCAGCGTGGGTAGGCGCCACCAGGTGGAGGGACGACATAGTATAGTAAAGGTCGCAGGAAGTCACTGGATGCGGGAAGCTCAAGATCGAATGTTGTGGCGTTCGTTGGGCTGGGGAGGAATGTAATATCCCATTTACACGCTTGGAAAACTTCGACAAACTTCCACAAACACAAGCGTGTAATCGGGCTTCTTTTTTTTGTGCTGAAGAATGTTTGTCTCAATCCGTGCTAGTGTTCGGTTTTTGAGCACAGATCAAAGGGAGTTTGCGGCAGCGCTTGGAACGTGTTTACATATAGGCGCAAATTATGTGTCTTGCTCACAAGCTCTCACTGAACGTATGTGTTTACGTTGTGCTGCACTTCCTATTATAAAATCCTTTTAGAATTTCCCATGTCAAAGACATGTTTCCGACATACCATACTAAGATTAGAGTTTATAGGTAGTTTTCATAGCATTATATTACAGGTCTTCATTATGGCGCACACGTCTGCACAGCATCATTGTCCCACAGCAGACTGACGTGGGTGAATGACATACAAATGTTTGTGAATGTTTGGTGTTTTCCAACCTTGGGCAAGCGTCCGCACGCGCTCAAACTAAGCATCGCTGCAAGATACCCAACATCAGCTAATCATCTTATACATATACTAGCTGATCGCCGCAGCTCCACCCGCGTGATTTCCCGGTTCCCGTGGGAACACAATACCGGGATAAAAAGTAGCCTATGTTATTCAGGGTGAATGTAGCTTTCCAATGGTGAAAGAATTTTTTTAAATAGGCGCAGTAGTTTTTGAGTTTATTCATTACAAACAAAAATATAAATCTTTCTTCTTTATACTCGTAATAGTAGTATTGATAAAATTATCGTGTCACAATGTTAGTTACCATAATCCTTCCGAAACAGCTCGATCGGTTTTTATAAAATTTTATACGCCTACGTTTTTTTTTGGACATTTTTTTTAATAATGTTCCATTAAGAAATACAACCATTTTACTTTTCTATCACCAAGTTCACTTTTCTATCACCAACCCTATTTTTAAAAGTCCCTATTTCCCTTGGTCAAAAATAAATGCGTTAAGAAGTTCACTGGGACAGCTAGTATGTTATTTGATTAGCTGCTGTGGCTACAAATGCGAACATATCACCACATTTGTACGAGATAGATAATCTTCTGTTAGCCACGTACAATACAATATAAATTGTAACACAATGTAAACGAAACAATATTAAAAAAGAAAATGGATAATCTACCTGAGTTTCTTGCTGTTTTTTTCTCAGGAGAACCAACTTACCTAACCAGCGGCAGAATCATTTTGAAATGGTTATTTATGTACTTAAATTAAATATTTTTATAATATTGCTTGACATGAAATTGTAAAATTTTGACATTCATATGTGCCTAAACTGAATAAACGAAATTGATTCTTTGATTCCTTGATTCTTTGACTCTTTGATAGGGGAGAGATGCTGTCAAAGAGACAAAAATCTTTAGCGAATGATTTTTAAGAATATTTTACTATCGTGCAGTGGACATAGTAAAATATTGCCCCAAATAGCAAATTAGAGCCAATTGTGATTTACTCATATTTTGAATAAAAATATTTTAATTTGATTTGATACCAACCCATCAACCACTGTTGTGATAGAACGTTTCATTAATAATTCTTACTATTTTCAAAAGACGAAAAACGGTAAAAACAAGACGTTATGAAGTAATACATGAAAAACACGAATCTGAAATTACATGCGAGAGTACCTCAGTATCAGAAACGTATTTAATTGAAATGAATTTATCGATAATGCGGTCTGATGGCGGTTAACTATAAAATCATATCGCTACTGTTTTTCGGATAGCATGGATACAAAACGCATTTGGCAAAAAACTAACAAATTTAACTGCAGCAATAACTTATTGTTCTGATATTTTGTTTTATTATACTAGATAAGTGAAAAGTTACCCAATTATTATTAAACAAGTTAAAAATGTGGCAAAAATTTGCCATATATTTTAGAGTTTTCGAAAGTTTTTTTCATAAAATCTAAAAAATGACACATGACATGAAGTTTAACATCATTTTAGAGGTATTTGACCATGCTGAGTTGATTGCAGCTGGTCTAACTATTACCGTTCCCGATTTGACCTCGTTTTGACCATGACCTTGAGATCAGAGGTCAAAGGTCAAGCTCATTTAAGAGGTCTTTGACCATGCTGAGTTGATTGGCGTTTACACTGAGTCTACCTAGCTCTTACCGTTCTCGAGTTGAAAGTTGTTCACGGACGGACGGACATTACTGTTGTATAAGAGATTTTCGTTTCGAAAACTATAAAAGAGACTATTCAAAGAATTATATTAATGTGAGATGAAGGAAAAATATAATGAGATATGGTAACACAGAATGCACCAGGCACCGCAGGTTGTACGTACACCAACTTACACTTAGGGGTCTGTACGCCGCCGCCGCCGGGCGCCAATGAAAATACCTTCTGCGTGCGTACCAGAGACGCCCGGCAACTGACATGGGAGCGGGAATTGAAAAAATAAAAGAAGTCTGTACTGTGACGTTTGGTATTTTGACGTTACCAGAAATAGTGATGTAATTTGTGCCTAAAAAGTTAAAAATTAAAAACCAAAGGATAAGGGAGAATTCCCAAAAGTGGGCCAATTTTACGTCGGCGCGCGCGCGTGTCAAAGCTTCAAGATACAAAAAAATTAAGTCAATTTTTATTTTTTACTATTGAATATCAAATAAATATTGGTTTAACGGAGTCATTATTTCCGCCCGTCAACTGTGTTTCGTTGGCCATGTTGTGAGGCAATATCTTTATTGTTGTTAAGTGAGTTCTAAAAATTTGACTCTAGAAATATTTGAAAAATTTAAGATGGCTTAGAATTATAATTACCATATAAGCTTAGGTCGGCTGTTTGTATCCCAGAATAAATATTTTTTCATTTATCAACCGACAAAAAGTATTTTTTTTATGTTTGTTACCAATCTTTGGTCTGGGTGAGCCGATTTAGATGTTTTTGAAAACTACTACTTTCCAAGTGGTCCTATTTCAATTTGGTCCCATTCCGGCAATTATTTGGTTCCAGTTCGGTTATTCTAAATCGGTTGTTGTGACAATTTTTGACGTGTATTTTTTTTTCATTTCATTTAATCGAACTGATACCTTCACCAACGACGGTAATGACGTGGATCGCATCGAATCTAATTGGATGAGATGATGATGATGAGACGTAGTTCATGTGTGACCCGTGTGTGCACGAAATGTATTTATTATTTACAAAAACCCGTCACATTATTAAATCGTAATTTTCAAACTAGTCAACCCCGTATTATTCCCTCAAATTCAGCAACAGAAAAAGAAAGATTTCTCTTAAACCTGGGTATAATACAGATTTTTTGTACAATATGTAATGGTTATGAACTTATAAAATAAACTTACTTGTACACATGCTCCACAATTTTTCCTTTGTCCTGTGTTAGTCTTAAGATTTGTTTGGCATTATGTGATAAATGTACACTATGTAATGGAAGTGAATAAGTGAGATAATGCCGTAAGGCGTAATCGGTCAGGTGTTGGAAATAAACAAGTTAAACATATGGCAAAACTTGCCATATATTTTAGAGTTTTCGAAAGTTTTTTTTTATAAAATCTAAAAAAATGTCACATGACATGAAGTTCAACATCATTTTAGAAGTCTTTGACCATGCTGAAGCTCTAACTATTACCGTCTCGATTTGACCTCGTTTTGACCTTGACCTTGAGATCAGAGGTCAAAGGTCAAGTTCACTTTGAAAGGTTTTCGACTATGCTATGTCGATTGGCGTTTACACGTGAGTTTCTAGCTCTTACCGTTCTCGAGTCGAAAGTTGTTCACGGACATTACTGTTGTATAAGAGATTTTCGTTTCGAAAACTCTAAAATTGTGAAGCATGTGTACAAGTGACTTTATTTCATAATGTATGATAGTTACTGATTTGACAGCAAATAAAAGTGGCGTCATTCACTTCTATTTCATATAATTTTCTATGAGACTTACAGTTTGACATACATAAAATCAGGCCTCTTTCCCAGTGGGATAGGCAGAGACCACAGATTTCCACCTGCTACACGATCCTGGCATACTTCTTTGGCGTCTTCAACTTTCATTAATGTCTCCATACATACTCGCCGGTTAATGGTACTTTTAACCTGGCCGTTATTCTCGACATCTGCTATTTAATTCTGCTTGCAGTATGTTGGTCGAGCCTTACTAGCTTGTCCATTCACACTCACTTCATATATCTATTTTGTCAGTCTCCCGTCATCCATCCTCTCTACAATATGACAGTCAGACCCTATTAAACTATTAAAATGAAAGAACAATGGCAAAAATTGTCTCATTATTTAAAAACGCCCATAAATATTATATATGCCAAAGTAATTTATTGTTTATTTTGCCATTTTACAAGTATCTAAATGTTCCAATAGAAGCCGGCATTAAATCTAGATTTTATAAGATTATCAACGATTATTATAACCGTGAGGTCCGTGCGCCAGCCAATCACAGCTAATGATGTCGTGCGACACTACCTAGACACTTTGACAGATCACAGAATACTCCGCGCTTTTTTGTCGATGGTGTTGTTTTGTGTGCTTTTTCTGTTTTTATGCAATAATTCGTACTCTGGGACTGTTTTATGGACTCCGATTTATTTCCTCGTGTGACTATTGCATGTCTAAAGGACTCTGATATTGTTTTGCGCGACCTTGTGCTATTTTATCTATTACAACATAACCTACAATATTAAAACACAATAAGTATCTTTATTTTCCGGCTTTCTCGATGGAAAATGACTTCACTTATGGAGTCTACAAGTGACGCTGAATCGTTCGACATATTATTATTTTTCGTTTATGTGCGCTCATCTTTTGTGTCAGACAATTGCTAGTATGGGCAACTGCCATTGTTCTTTAATAGTTTAATAGAGTCTGACTGTTAGATACATGAAATTTTCTAGTCTCTCTTGTATATCTAATGTTACCTGTGTCTGTCGCGAGGCACATCCGGCACCTTGGTCCGGTGGCGCGGCGGCGAGGCGGTGGAGCCGCGCCGTCTGCCGCGGGAGGCGCTGCGGCGACGCTTCAGGGACCCGCGACTGTGGGACCTACAGACAATAACACCGTACTTACTCGCCTATTACGTGGAGTGGAAACAACTGTGGCTGACGAAATGTGACGAAATTTTTTGTTATTTTTACACGAACATTTCAACACGCCTATATTTCCGAAGGCTGTGCCAATAGACAGAGATGGATACCCACTAACACTCTGCCAGTAATTTTGTTGGTACCATGTAATAGGGGGCAAGCCTAATACCGTAGCCGGGCACCATAGACAAAATATCAAACCAAAATTTCAACAGCCAGGACAGATGTCAACATACCTCTAAAGTTCTGCAGTCTGAGCAGTTCTAGACTGAGCGAGTGAAGCATCTACATTTACATACATCTACATTTTCATCTACATACTGAACAATTGCTTTAGTCAGTGTCTGTGTTCCGAACTCAGTGGCCACATTTTTACCAAATCTCCATGGAACTTCCTCCTCGTCCAAACATAAAAACCAAGTTCAGTCATTTTTCACCGTAAAACAAAAAACTCTACATAATATTTTTGAAAGTTCGTGATGTCTACTGTCCGAGCATAATATGAGCGACGAGTAGGATATAGGTATATTACCGGTGGCTAGGCTTCATCTCCTTGTGCTTGGTGCGAGTCCTGGAGCGCGAGCGCGTGCGGCGGCGCCGGTGCGGCGAGTGCAGGCGCCGGCGCCGGTCGCTCGCACCGTACTCGCGCCGGACCTCGTGGACCGGCGAGTCTGGACAGTGGACACATACATCAATAATACGGTACATGCAAACAACTCATCATCGACTCAGCCGTTTCCCAACCCAGTTGACGTCGGCTTTCCAGTCTAACTGCGATGCAGCCGACCTGCACAACCCATAGATATCAAGTTCTGTAGGATTACAATAAGCCATAACGACTGCCATAGATGGTCGTTTGACAAACGGGACTGATGCGACGCGACGGCTTAGTGCTCTTCGAGGCATGAAGTGCCCCTCCGTGCCATCAAACCAAGAAATATTCACGGTACCCATCCTAAGACTAACTTGGCTAGTGTTTGCTTAATCTTTGCAATTAGTTAACCTATCGATAAAATGCACTCACTCCTTCAGAAAAGTTCAAACGTTTGGTTCAAATCGAGCCTTAGGGTGCCTTTCGACCAGAGATGTGCTACGTAGCTAAGTAGCTATGCTGCGAGGCTGTGCTTGTGGACAATGAAAATGATTGTGCTATGAAGTGCTGTGTGGACAAATGAATATGATTGTTAGATGTCAAATACATCCATGGCAACGTACTACAGTATATCTCTGGTCGAAAGGCACCTTAGAGTTCGGTATTCACGATTTATATAGAATGCAGTGTTTCGAGTGGTGATTGTAATTGTTACTCACCCGAGACCATAATTGGCGACTGTTGTCGTTGTTGCTCCATCCAATACTCCCGCTCGCGCCGACTGCGCTCGTAGTCCTGCTCCGTGTCCGAGTCTATCGTGACGGTGTCGTGGTACGGAGGCGCTATAGGCGTGTGTGGTGTCGTCGATTTCTGACGACGCCTGTAAGTTACAAAACAACAATTATATTTCATCATCATAATAACCCATTTGACGAGGGAATTCAGCCTACTTATACCACGGTGGCCAGACGGGTTGGTATATATTTATGTAAGAGTTTTCTCTAAACATACATACTTATTTCGATTATTATATTAATATTGCCCGGTGACGGCATAAGACTTACCCCTATTACGTGGGACTAAAAATACTGGCAAATTGTTGGTGTGTAATGCACCTTTGCCTACCCCTACGGGGATATAGGCGTGATATATGTATATGTGTGTGTGTGTGTGTGTGTGTATATTAATATTTTATCTAATGGTATTCTTTATCAACCCAGAAAGCTAAATGTTTTAAATTGTAGGTTAAGAGCATCAACGCCTACGTCACCGAGGAGGTAGGCACTCTTTCTTTTGATCCTATCTTTTACTGTTGTATTTTAATGATAATGATTGAAAAAGAGTGGCTGTGAGATTTCTTGCCAGATTCTTAGTAAGCTAACAGACTTAACACGAGGGCGCGGTGGCGGTCTAGGTGCGGTGGACCTCGCGGGCTAGTGTTCGCGAATCGCCGCTCCGCCCGCTAGTTCAGTGTGAACACTCACATCATTTCCATACATTTGAGATTTCGTGACCGCGCCCGCGATGTCTGTTCGGATACTCACTCACAGGCTCTACCTGTTGCTTTGCGAATCTACATCTAGAATCACTCCTTTTAATTTTAATTTTGACATTCATTAGTATTTTTATAACCCAAATGAATAAACGTTTTGAATCTTTCACGCCTAAACCACTAAACCGATTTCAATTAAACAGAATAAATGGAGGTGGGTGAAATACTACAAATTAGCGATAAAAGCAGTATTTGTGTGATGTGTGTGTGCAATTATCTAAATCAAGAAACTGTCTTCAAATTTCTTAAGTAGCCTATCATCATCTCAGGGTCCAAGTCATCATCACTATAGTCGGGCAAGCTCGTGCGCGACCGTCCTGCGTGGTGACAGACGGTGGCGGGGACGAGGTACTAAAGATGTCAGCGGGTAGCAGGTGGTGCAGCGGGGAAGGGAAACGCGTGCATCTGCGCGTCAAATACGGCAGTCTCGGCCGCGCAGTCGAAGCGGCAACACGTGCTTGATATTCCCTACTACTTTGAGTTCGACGCACACGAGATTAAGATCTCAGGATGAGTAAGGCTATCTCAAGACAAGTTAAGGAAGTTGTCCATAAAATGTACCAATTTTTTATACGGCGAAAATACTGCCGAGAGGTTAAGAGTCCGTATGCAGAATCGAAACGGGCGGAATTAGGTATTTGACACATTTTGTGCGTGAGTCCGGAGTTACCGATGGTGGTCAGCCAGTAGGTACGGCGATTACATGGTTTTGATCTTTTTTTTTTCATTTTATAATAATAGTGTCTTGTGTGGGGGAGGTGAAAAGAGGGCTAGGAGGGGGGGTGTTTCTTTTCTCTCCTTAAATTCAAGAAAAGACCCTCTATACTCGTATGATCCCGTAATCAAAACTCCTCTACCTTTCCTCTGTCGTTGCACTCTCAAAGGGGGGGCGAGGGCTAAATTTTTTTTCCTAATCAAAATCATTTGACCTCCTCTATACAAAGGGGCTCTACCAACATATTTAGGGCCCCAGCGAACTCATCTGCTAGTGGCGCACCTGCTGATCAACGGATGAGGCTCGTTAATTTACGGTACCTATGAAGTGGCTTCGGTCCCTATGTAGGTACCGGGTGTTGGTCCGGGGGGTGCCACCGTGCAACTGTGCTAAAGCCCCACAAGTAACCCAGCCCAGGCTGGTTGCGTAAGGGGTTCAACAGCTGCACCGCCGGGCCCGGGGCCATGTATGGTGCAGCAGGCATGGAACCAGTGGGGGCAAAGCGGAGTCTAGTGTGGGTGGTGTGGGTCGATTCGCTGGCCAGGGAGACCCTTAGCAACGGCGTTGCCGCGGCCGCCCGCAACACAGTCATGGGGCCCGCCTGGGACCAACCACACCAGGAGGCTGCCCCACATGTTCTCGCGCATAATCCTGATGTGGGATCGCCGCTCCGGGTGGTAACCGGTGTGGGATAGCGGCGGCCTTGCACCAGGGGGGTTTGGTAGCCCTTCCGTCCGGCGGGTCGGCTCCAACTTAACCACAGGGTTCCAGACGAAGTTAGCCCCTGCGCTTTGTCACTTATTACTGCTGCACCAAATGTCGCCCTGTCTTCACGCTTCTTCTTCAAATTTATAATGGCAGTGCAACAGAAATAAGTAAACGTTCCACAGCGGCCCCAGGAAACCCCACAGCTTCACTTTTCGAGGTGGAGTTCACCAACATCCGTGGACTCCATGCGAACCTCGATGCCGTCCACCATACCTTGAGACGGCTCGGCCCGCTGTGACGTTCCTCACGGAGACACAAATACGCCGCCCTGACAACACGCCTTACCTGTGTTGCCCCGGTTATGTATATATGTATCGAGGAACAATACCGGGGCGCCGCAGGGGTCCGTGCTGTCACCAACTCTTCCTTCTGCAAATCAATGATATGCTATCCCTCGGGAACATTCATTGTTATGCAGATGACAGCACATTGCAGGCGAATTTACAGCGAAGAAATCCCCTTTCCTTCCCCTACCCTCTCTTCAGAATGCATTATTACCAATGAAGGGCAACCTTGAGATCCTTGACATAGACGTTCGTCAAGAGCTCAATAATAAAAACTACATCGAAAGATGTATAGGGCTAGCTTCGTGGAAACTAGGAATACTGAATAAGGTAAAGCGATTCTTTACACTGCATCAGAGGTGTCTGCTGTACAAGACGCAGATTGGACCCTGCGTCGAATACTGCTCTCACTTCCGGGACGGCTCCGCGAAGTATTTGCTGGACGCTCTCGACGCTATGCAGCGTCGAGCTATCCGTATTATAGATTGTCCGGAGGTAACGGGAAGCTTTGAGCCGCTAGTTCAGCGCCGAACAATAGCTTCCTTGGCCGCATTCTACCGTATTTACCACGGCGAGCATTCTGAAGAGCTCTTCAATCTGATCCCATCTTCCTTCCGATCCCGAACAACGCGTGCCGGGCAGAGATGCCACTCCCACACAGTAGGTACATGTTCGCGAGAACCGAACGTTTTAAACGTTCGTTTCTGTGCCGAACGATACTGGCCTGGAACGCCCTGCCTGTGCACGTGTTTCCTCCCACATATAATCCTGGGTTCAGTAGGTCGTCAAGTTGAGGGCCACTCTCTATAGTATAGTGTGCTGTGAGTGACCCACAATCGCTTGACGTCGTCACGACTTACTACCAGGCGGGTGGCGTCAAATTGGCGAACCCAATACAAAAAAATAAAATAAAAACTACCTCTATAAAATTATTACTCATTTTGACTCTACTCGGGAGCCCCCCTTGGGGGACTGGAGGGCAAATCTCAAAAACTCGGAATTTTCCCTAGGTCCCCGAACCCCCTTTACATTTCTGCAAAAAAAACATAGGTACCTTCCCCTCCACCATCAAGGAGAACAATAAAATTGTGTCAGTGAGTGAGTGAGTAATCCAGGTTTATAAAATATAACAGCTTTTTTTAACAAAAACAATGATAAATACATTCTACATAATCACTTGTTGTATTTAAAAAGAAGCCTAATCATCACAAAATAATAACTAATATTATCAAAGTATCAAAATCTCACGCCACACTATATTCGTCTGTAGACGGCGTCGAATTTTGGCGCGCAGAGCGACACGTCCTCTCCCTGTAAGCGCTTGGCGCGTTCTGCTTACTTGAGGCATGCGTCGAGTATTATAAAGCGAAATTTAGGTGTTTTTAAAAGATTATTTACAGCCTATTTTTTATTATTTAGCTTTCTTTTTTTTTTGGAAATGGATTGATTTTGAACCAAGGTTTATTTATGTTGTTTTAATTTTATGAACGAGAGTTTTATGTAGCCGAAATAAGAACCAATTCATTGCCCATTTTCTCTACTACTACTTAAATATTTGTTTACTCAATTTTTTTTTTATGAAAGTGATAAAAAGTAATCCATACATTTGATAGATGACTTTTACAAGAATACACTGTATTTTTGTAATACTTTTTAGACGTCAAAACGATTAGTGAATTTGTGATATTCTAGACCTCTTCCAGCAAAAGATACGAAAAACTACCGATTGTTTTAGGTCGATTAATCAAAATTTAATGACAAAAATAAGAAAGTAGCTCACTTATTAGATCATTATTGAAATGATATTTCATGTTGTGCATTAAAACTTATAAAAATACAGTATTTTCAGTGTAAAAACATGTCTGTAAAATCAGCGAAAACGGTAAAATTTAATAGGAGGACTCTTAAGTCAATTATTTTCCTAGATGAAACCTACGTGAATAAAAATCACGTGACACAAAAATGCTGGCAGTCTAATACAGAACGCGGGGCTATGCAAAACATCGGTAAAGGACCTCGAATTGTAATTGTACACACTGGCAGTCGCAATGGCTTTGTACCTAATGCTTTATTGATGTTCAAATCGCATTCCAAGACCGGTGATTATCATAAACAACATTGATTATCATAACAAATTTTCGAAAGTGGATCGATGAAAAACTGTTACCAAACATTCCTCCGAATTCTGTTATTGTAATGGACAACGCCGCTTACCATAGCACTCAGATCGATAAAAAACCTACAATGAGTACCCTGAAAAGCGAAATGCAGCAATGGTTAGAACGGCGAGGTGTTCAGTATGATAGCGCTATGCGTAAATGTGATCTAATGAAAATAATTAATGAGCAAAACAAGGAGAAACAGTACAAAATTGATGAAATATCGTGCTTCGCTTACCCCCATACCATCCGGATTTAAATCCAATTGAAATCGTGTGGGGGTACGTAAAAGGCGAGCTCGCAAGGACTTCCCTTGATTCGAACTTAGATAAAAAGTTAAAAGATTTAGAATTGCTTTTTTCTAATTATTCGGTTGAACAGTGGCGCGATTGTGATAATCATGTCATAAAAAACGAGGACGAATATTATAATTCAGATCGAGTATTTGACGATGAAATGGACAGGTACGTTATTGTTTATTAACATAATCGATTATTATTGCTTTAACTTGGCAGAGTGCTCAAGCTATAATCTCGGAATCATGTCATTGTACGTGAAGTTGTTTATTATTTCTATAGTACATTTTTGTCTTTTTAGATTCATAGTTCAACTGGGTGAAAACGACGATGATGATGACGACGAAAGTTATGAAGAAGATCAAACAGAGAGTGAACATGAAAGTGATATGGAAATTGATTTATAATAAAATCATTATTTTAGTTTTCCTAATAATTTGTCCTCAAGCATAATAAAAAAATGTAAACAATAAAAGTAGTTCTATCTTTTTATTTACTCCTATATTACGTCACAAGTAAGTACAACTTATTGCAAGATTTATCCTGGTTTGGATTTACTTATTGCAAACTTCTCTTCGTGTGTAGCCGTGTGCTAGAATGACGCGCTACCTCGTCCCCGCCACCGTCTGTCACTCCGCGGGACGGTCGCGCACGAAATTGCCGGACTATAGCACCTGCTGACGGTCGGACGAGGCTCAAAAGAACACTAAAGAGCCCGGAAATGGTGTGAGACCGACACTGGCTGGCGAAATGTGGACGAAACCTCGCTATACTGTCTACCCCTTCGGAGATAAAGGCGTGATTTAGTCTTGTGTTGTTATCTTCAAATGAAATGCCACATGCACACATCTAAGGAGCCTAAGGTCACAGAGTTCATCAGGAAGATTACAAATGTAAGAGTACATTATCGTGTCTGCCAAATAATTACAATCGTGCTGTGAGTTGCAAGTTGCGCATGTGAGTCGCGTTGTATGAAAGTGCGAGAGGCATAAAAGAAGAAATGGTATGGTACTAGAGGAACAGAATGAAAGATGATAGATAATAAAAACGACGTATTTGCAGGTGGTACCGTGGGGCGCGCGATGCCATGCGCTGTCAAAACACAATGTTTTCCCAGCGTGTGGTATCTGCGCGCCTCACGGTGCCATCGGTAAATACAGGTGTAAGCCTAGTTAATTAAGAATGAGCCCTAAGAGGGCTGTCGATTTAATAGGCAGACTAGTTACATATAACGATGTAGAATAGGCTCTGCCATTGGTAGAGGAGCTTAAAAAAAAAATCATACTGTGAGAAAATTATAGTAAAAAAAACGACTTCAAATTGTTGGAATGGGACCAAATTGTAATTGGACCCACACGGGAAGCACCTGCTACCAATTGAAAAAATAATTTTCAAAATCGGTTCACCCATAACTAGTCTTTTTGAGTTTGGTTAAAAAGTAAGCACCCAATACTCAAAAGGAGCTGTTTAAATGCTTGAGCAGCACTTTTTCATACAAAAGCGTCACTTTTGAGTACCGCTTATTTGAGTGACGTTTCAGTATTCAGCTGTAAGTCTCTAAGGAAATAGCCATAATATGGCTTATTTATTATATACTATGCTTTTACCTGTGCTAGAAAGAATGCGTCTAACTAATAGGATATAATTAAATCGACACAGAGTAAATTTTATAATTTCCGTCAGTTTGCATACAATTAAAAAAATTGCTTTATCACCTCTTTATCAATCTTATTTTTAAATATGAAACTGTTAATATATATTCTATACTAATAGTGGTAAACACATTTTGTTTGTAAGTATGTATGTCGTGTGGTTAAATCTTTGAAATGAAACCACTGCACCGAATCAGAAAATTAATTTGCAGTTGTGTTATCCCTGAGTGGTAATTTGGTTATATTCTCATGCGAATTAAGAATTAAATAATGCGAAAAAATATGTGTGTGTGTGTGTGTGAGTGTGTGTGTGTGTGTGTGTGTGTGTGTGTGTGTGTGTGTGTGTGTGTGTGTGTGCGCGCGCGTCTGTGTGTGTGTGTGTGCGCGCGCGTCTGTATGTGTGTAGGTGGCTCTGTGTGCGTCTGTGTGTGTGCGTCTGTGTCTGTGTGTGCGCGTCTGTGTGTGTCTGCCTGTGTGAAGTATATTCTAAATTCCCAGATCACATTTGGAATATACTATAATAGAAGGAAAGCACAAACCAATTAAACTCTAATAGAAAACAACCAGAAATTTACTTTTTAACATAATCCATTATATATTTAACTTCCTTCATAGAAATCCTGAACACACTGAACTCTTTTAAAATTCACAACATAAAAATTCAAGAAATACTAATAATGAAATAATACTGTGTTGCTAAGCGAGTTTCATAGCAACCAGATATCACACCAAACCCCTCAGATGCACTATATCTGAGGGGTAAAATGACATATTCGATCGTTAAAAAAAAATCGGCTAAGTGCATCTCGGGCCTCGCATAATATAGGGTTCCATAGTTAGCCATTATTGAATGGGTAACTATAAAACTATAATTATTATACTAGCTGATCGCCGCAGCTCCGCCCGCGTGATTTAGTTTACTTGTTCCCGGTTCCCGTGGGAACACATTACCGGGATTAAGTAGCCTATGTTACTCAGGGTGAATGTAGCTTTCCAATGGTGAAAGAATTTTTGAAATCGGCCCATTAGTTTTTGAGTTTATTCATTACAAACATACACAAAAAATAATGTAAATAATAAATAAAATAATACAAATCTTTCCTCTTTATAATAGTAGTATAGATGGTTACTTTGTCAGTTTAGGAGTTATAGAGCCTATGCTTCGTTATAGTTTATTTTCAAAGTTCATCATGGACTACCATTATGAATTTTTTCAGACCCTTGGAGCTAGCATTTTTGATAGAGGTTACTCTATGTTTTAACAAAAAAATGCGCTTTGAAGTTGAATATCTCGCAAACGAACTATAAACTAATGAACCTAAATCAAAAAAGTGTCTTAGCAACCTCCTAATGTTTTAAAAAACCAATATAATGATATCCCCACGCAATGGGGTAGACGCGAGTAAAAAGAAATCATCCCCATCTACTTGTAGAGGAGGTGCCCCAGAAAAAATATATTTCATAATTTTATTTTAGCACTTGTTGGAATTGTAAATACACATATCCGTCCAAAATTTCATCTTTCTAGCACTAACCGTTGAGGAGGAAAGCCGACGATAGACGGACGGACATGACGAAACTATAAGGGTTCTGAGACTTTTACTACGGAACCCTAAAAACAGGCCAACTGCGAGTCAGACTCGCGCACAACGGGTTCCCTCATATTCATTATATTCTGTTTTTTAGGATTTTTTGTTATAGCGGCAACAACAATTCATAATCTATCACGGCTCATGAGATCCAGTGAAGACAGACAGCGGAGTTCTAGTAATGGACCCCGTTTTGCCCTTTGGGTGCGGAGCCCTTATAATGAATGTAACTTTATAAAAATAATTGGTTAAAATTTTATTTTATTTTTTCCGAAACAGTTACACCACATTACACATACATCTTTGAATTTTGAGACACCCTGTATAAAATCACGCCTATTTGCCGAAGGGGTACGCAGAGGCGTTAAATAGAGCCATGGAAGGCGCGAGCCTACTATCAATAGCAGTTAATTGGGAACCTTGTTGTTACAGTATAATACACTATTACATAGGCTATAAAACCTAGTTAATTTGTTGAAAGTACCCTTTTCCCATTAGCAAATTAGTAACTATATTTAACATTTGGGGAAAGAGTATTAAGGCTTGGGCAAACCAAAAGCAGTTGCAGTGCGGTAGCAGTGCGTCTATGTTAGTAAATAATGTAGTTATATGAGGGATGACACACTGAACAAATGGGGACCGCGTTTGTTACTAACATAGACGCACTGCTGCCGCACTGCAACTGCTTTTGGTTTGCCCAAGCCTTTAATGACTCTTATACATGCTTTGATTATTGAGTAAGAGTACATAGGGGTACCCCATAGATCATAGCGACCCAAGCCAGCCTCATGACTAAGCAGCAAGTGGTGCAATTTCCGATAAACAGACAAGACTTGCCCTCTATTACGTGATAAGTACTGATAACTAACAAAGTTACTGCTAGAAAATCCGCACCTAATTATGTTTTAATTAGTCAATAGTTTAAGAACTTATATATAATACAATGTACCTCAAAAATAAAAATTAAACTCACCTGACTGGTGGTGACCTCTCTCTATGTGGAGGTGGAGAGTAATGCATGGGATTGTGATGCAGGTGTGGATCTCGTAGTACTGCGCGCATCCTGCCCGCCGGTGACTCGTGGCGGACCAGCGGAGGGGTGCTCGGGGACACGGGCGAACATGAGCCATTGCGGAGAGGAGACGAAGGCTTCTCCCACTCGCTTACAGGCACCTGGTGATACCGCTTGGGCGATGTCACCCTCACAGGCGGCTCCTCAGGCACATTGTCATCTGCTGATACACTTTCTAAACTCGCAGATCTAGACCTATTTTTAGACTTCTTTTTTTTCTTCTTCTTCTCCTTCTTACGTTTGTCCTTTTTCTTCTTGTATCTACTGTGCTCGTCGTACTCTGGTTCCACTTCAATATATTCTTGTAACCTCCTCTTTCTACCCGAGGAGGCATCCCTCAGGGCATACTCGTCTAGGGCTCGACGACTCGTTGTTGTGACAGATATAGTCTTGTTATCTACAAATGTACGTATGGAATGGGATTTTCTGGTTCTATCGAGGTCATCGGCTATGTGCCTGCTGATTGAGCTATTCTCACTATCAATCTCACCAGCCTCTGGTGCTGACAGTGCCTCGGAACTGACATCTGAGTACTCCACCAGGGGCTTGATAGAATTAACTGTAGCATAAGATTGTTCATGAGAACTACCTGAATGTGATTTATGTTTCTTATGGCTATGCTTCTTATGTTTCTCCTTGTGATGCTTGCTGTGCTTCTTATCGTAAGCTCGGTCCATTTTCAACTGGGGCGGCGCCCCCGCCCTTGTTCGACACTTCACATCACTTCAACTGAAATGTTATACAGAAGTGTTAAAAGTGAAGTTTTATAAAAAAAACTGGACAAAGTTCAATGTTCACTTCATTGTGAAGAATAATAAAATAATTAGCTTTGGTTAGTACATACCTACTGAGCTTACTGAAGTTCGGGTAAATAATGTGTGTAGTTGTCAAGCAATTTTATTTTGATTGAATGTACCCGCATAAAAAAAATCTGAGGGCATAGTGCAAAATCTGCAGGTACAAAAATATAGGATTTGTTATAGCATCTTGATAAAGTACAAAATTATTCACCAAAAACTGCAACACCGTGCTCGGTAGATAAAAGTTGCACTTGCAAAATCATTGTAAAAATAAAGCAGTCGTATGCATTCGCAATTTCTATATTCTCAAAATAACGTAAACAAACGACTGCATAGGTAACAAAAGCACATGCAATAAAAATATAGAATAAAGCACTTACCTAAGTAACAAACCGACGTGCGTCCGTCACACGCACTATTAGTACTTTTGAAATATTATATTAGGAATTGTGTAAGCTAAGGGGTACTGAAATCTACGATTTTTACAATTTCAGTAGGCTTTCTGCCTCTAATATATAGTAATCTTAGATCTTTACTATCTTAATAATGTTATTTCGCTTATCATGTGCATGAAGAGCGCATAATTCATGTAATTACATCGGATTTATTTAGGACTAGGAACGTCGATTTTAGTCAGCCATTTGCTTTTTCATTCATTTTCTTTCATCATCGTTTAGTGTTGCGCTTATCTTCGAATCGACAATCGACAGTGAGTGAAGTAGTTTAGTAAGCATTGCTTACTTTATTGCTATCGATTTGCTATATCGATTTGAATAAATGAGTTGAATATTGTTAGAGAAGTAATTTACTTCGAAATTATTTTTCTGAACTCGAACTTTAAAAACATAATAAAATAGAAAGTCGTCTTTCATTTCTAATATGCACCCATGTCATGGAACGGAAGAACTTCAAATTGGAAAATTTTAAAAATGTAAGCGTACCTACGTAATTAATTATTTATTAATTACATAATAACTAAATAATTTCATAACTAAAAAATTTCGTAATGTTGCTAACCAGTTCATTTTACGATTTTCTTAATTTTTATCAATACTAGTGAGAAGAGGGCCATTCAAGAATAAAAGCGAAATTAAAAAATGTCTTTTAAACGTCAAGCATTTTGTAGATATTTATTAATGAATAGTAAGCTTGTCATTGCTTGTGCACGTTTAACTGACCTCACGTACGGACGTGTATAGTGCGAGCTAATTCAATACCTAGTTAATTAGTGTGATGCGTGGCAATAGCCTAGCTGATGACATTTATTCAAAATGCCATTGACACAATGGACAAAGTTAGCATCCTACAGATTTTCAGATCCGATTTCAAAGAAGAGGAAAAAAAAGTATTCAAAGAAGAGGATGTGAGTATCCAGAGACTACTGTTCCAAGCGCTGCCGCTGCCTGGGTAAACTCGACGAGATGCCATCTTGACAGAGGGATGGCACCGATCGAGTATCCAGGACACCGTTGCCTTGCTGAGTGACCGACCCGAGGATGACGTGATTTGAACAAGGTGCTCCCCATCACGTTTAATCACTTCTTTGTCAACAAGTTGCTCGGATAGTATATTACCTTCTTAAAGGTAGCCCTGGCAGCGATGGAGTTAAAATAGGAGTTTCGGATGGCACCATAGGTGAACTACGTGTCGTAATATTGAATCAATAATCAATTTCGTTTATTCAGTTTAGGCACATAAAGAGCACAGATTAATGTCAAAATTTTACAATTTTATGTCAAGCAATATTATGAAATTACTAAATTAAGTATGTATATAAATCAAATAATTATTTTATAATAATTTATAATTAATTATATAAGTACCTATATAATTATTAAGTACATTTGAAAATGATTCTTTCGCTGGTTCGGTAAGTTCGTTCTATTGAAAAGATACCGGCAAGAAACTCTGATAGATTATCCATTTTCTTTTATTTGTTTGAATACTTATAGTTTTGTTTACAATTTATATTGTGCGAGTGGCTAACAGCAATAAATTTGGATAACCATGCATTTTTATCATTAAGATATTCGTCTACTTATATTATGATTCATAAATATTTTTTCACTTTTATTTTAAACTTATTAAGAGGCATGTCAACTAAACCCTGAGGAATTTTATTAAATATATTTATACATTTGCCTACAAACGAATTACCAACTTTATGAAACTTAAGTTTTGTCACTGCAAGATTATATTTATTTCTGGTATTAAAATTATGGTTGCCAGATTTTTTTAAGAGATCTATGTCCTTCGTACTCATAGGATGCTGTCGTAAACATATTGTGAAGCGACTGTTAAAATATTAATTTCTTTAAATAATTCTTTCAGCGAGTCAGGGGTGAGTCTATAGATTACTTGAATAACTCGTTTCTGTAATATGAAAATAGTCTCAATATCGGGAGCTGAGGCCCACGGCAGCAGACAATATGACATAACGCTATGAAAGTAGCTAAAATAAACTAATCGTGCCGTTTTCTCTTCAGTCAGTCACTTTAGGTTTCTAACTGCATAGGCAGCAGAGCTCAGGCTCCCAAGGATGTGATATGAGAACCCCAATGCAGTTTACTATCTAGAGTTATTCCAAGTAAAACTGGAGTACTGACTATTTAAACAATTTCATTATTCATTGTAAGATGAGTATCTGCCTGTCTTACACTGGGCATAGTAAATTTTGCACATATTGCTTTTTTCGCATTGAGCCTGCTCAATGCGAAAAGTTGTTACTTGTAAACCAATGCGGCAATGCAGTATTTCAAAAAGGGTATTATTTATATACAAGTACTACTTTCTGTCTATCAAGATTAAAAATTAATAATGTGTCATCACATCAGCAATTAATACTATTTCACAAAGATTTTAGTGAAGTAAAGAAGATCATTGACATATAATATCAAGAATTACACCAAACCAACACCAGAATAAACTTTAAGAAATATAGTAGGTACATACATACATACATACATTCCTACGAATACGAGGCAGGAATTCGATAAATTTTTACCGCAATAATAATGGCTGCCGAGGAAATTGGCATGGAGAAAACCATGAGAAAACTATGCCACATGTGGAGTCATAGGAATAATTTAGTTAAATTTTATTAAGTGTTCAATTAATTGATCGATTTGATTTTTATCGAGTTTTATAACAGGAAGTGGTCCATAACTATAATACAATTATAAGGTTTAGCGCGAAATTCAAATTAAAGCAAAGTTCAACGTAAAAGGGGCAGATGGAAGTTTATCCTAAAATGTTATTATTTTGAAAATGTTAGATTTTTATTTTTAATTATCTAGTTTTAATCAAACGAATTGTTGGATTTTATTTTCTATAAAAGAGTTGGAATTCATGTTTCAGTGTCCACTGAACAGAAAAGAAGGCCTCTGAATTGCGTTTCTTTCCAACCTAGCCTATTTCATTTGCAAAGTAAATCATATACATGACATAGTATAAAACAAAGTCACTTCGGAACTATGTATGCTAAGATCTTTAAAACTACGCAACGGATTTTGATGCGATTTCCGCCAACGGATAGAGTGATTCTCGAGGAAGGTTTTTGTGTATATAATTTATCAAGTGGGCGAAGCCGCGGGCGTCCGCTAATATTTTATAAAACAACTAGGTATGCAATACATTCTGCTGTTGCAATAATTGAGCTGAGTTTGTCGATCCGGGTCGAACTCCTAAACGACTGGACCGATCTTTATGAATTCAGATATATGCAGTCACGGTGATGGTCACTATGACCGTGCCAAATTTCAAAAAGATCTGTCCAGTCGTTTAGGAGGAGTTCGATCACGAACGAAAAACACGAGTGGTCTAAGAAAGAGCTTCGTAAACTCAGCTCAATAATAATGGTCATTGCTTCTATTTATGATTTAATTAGAATGGTTTTAAATTCCAAATTCCGTGTCCTATTTAAATTGGTTCATTAAATTTTCAGTTATGCAACTGTTACGTCATTTTGTTTCGTTATTAAACTTTCTGCGTGAAATGTATCACATGGATAAACAATTGCCAGAAATAAAATTTTCAAAACATGGTATATTATTATAACATGGATTCATGGTGTAAATTTATTGTCGTCATTATCTTGGCTCTATTATAATTGTATTTTTTTATTTATATATGAAATTCCACAAACTGTTTATTCATGTTTTCATAATATAGTTACTTTTACTTTTTTATTTTTATTTATATTAATTTATTAATTACATAACTATGGCAACTTTGCGTAGTTCGCGTGCAATTTGCGTCCTTGCGGTACCTACCATAGCATTATTTTGTTGAATAATAAATAGGATACAAAAATAGGTTGCAATTAGAAAATATATTTTTATATTAATAACGAAATAAGGACAGATTTGAAAGAAACTACATAATACTATTGTCACGTAATTAGTTAATGACCGCCGAGTTCACGGCTGCTTTTGCTGCTACATCGTGATATTACCCAATAAGGGAATTGAATTACAAATAATTTAGTTACAAACCGGTGTTACTTATTTTTATAATTAACATACATCGTGAGTACACTTCGCATTTGGATGAACTTCTAATTATTGTATTGTGGTTATATCTACTCATATTTAAGTCATTGAACCTCGGCGTGGTGACACTGTACAGTGACTTGTGAATCGGAAATATGTAAATAAACATGAATGATACAAGCTTGAAATCAGTGGAGTCGCCGAAGAGTCCTGGCGAAGTGGAAGCTGCTACGAATGTGGAGGCTACAGTTGACAATGAAGTAGATCCGTTGGCTCTCGACGATGGAGAGTCGGGCAAGTTGAAGGAAGTATCGGCACCGTTGCCGAAGGAGGTAATTGTAGAGAAAGCTGAAGAAAAGTCGGGAACCTGTGATGATAATGCCAAAGAAAAAAGTTCAAGTGAGAATTTGAATGAAAGTTGTGATAACTTCGTAAATGTAAATGCAGTGCAGTCAGAAAATGTTAAAGGTAAGATTATAGAACAATAATATTTCTACTATTTTCATCATCCACCAATTTTCCCAACGCTCTTGGGGTCGGCTTTCCAGTCTAACTGAGATTCGGCTGAACTTTTATATTTTCCGTGAAGCGACTGCCATCTGACCTCCACAACCCATGGGCGATAAAGTAATTGCATTGAATGCAAAATACTAAGTGAAACTGGTCAGGTTGAGTTGGCTTTTAATATAATCTCATATAAGTATATGTATCATTTTCCGTCAGGTTGATTACTTCTACTAATTGCAAAAGATTACAGCAATTGACTAAAAGAAAATGTCTCAAAATGTATCGTAACTTTTCCATATTCTATTCATAGTGTTTTATATATGTATACTGTATTAAAAATAATGTAAGGGAGTAAGACACATATTTCCTAAATAATATTAGGTATATCCACTCTTGGATAGGTAGAATTGTGCTTATGCATCCAAATACGACCTGGTGGTGCAGTGTGTACTGTACACACTGTCTATGCAGGGTCTTGTGTTCGATACCCAACCAGGACATAGACTTTCAGTGATGGTTGACATATAATATATGTGTCATCAATTCATCACGCAAAGATATGGATCTGGAGCTGGGTGTCTGGGTGTTTACTTTGTACAGTATGTATGTGTTTACAAAAAAAAGTGTATCTTAACAGTAAGTTATAGTACCTACTTATGTCAAAAGCTCTGCTTACTTTGAGACTAGATGGGTGTGCCTATTTATTTATATCACCAATCACTTCCTTGGACTATGGTACTTTCACCTATCGTCATAGGCAAAGAATTTTAGCAATAAATACAATCTACTAGCATTCCCGTTCACACCGAACAGCCAAGCTAAAAGTGCTTGTGTTAAGTGGGTTCATGTAGTAGTGTGGTGACCGGGGATCAAACTCACATCTTCAAACGCAAGTACCACCTAATAGCCACTAGGGATCTTTAAACCACTGTGTTAGAGACATTTGGCTTGATGTTTCTCTATTATAGTATTTACCTGAAAAGGAATTTTTTTTTTGAAAGAACCTTTTTAGTGAGCTTTATAATTAGTGGGATATGTTATATTTACCATTGCATTTTATACTTGAAAAATGATAAAAAATTTGATTACAGTATGATAAATTCACAGAGCCTTCTTCTTCTTTTTTTAAATGAGTTTGCCATCGTTCACCAATGATTTTGCCAATGTCAAGGTGATGTTTGATAGTTCCAGGTGTGGGACAGGTTATGAAACCACTCCTCGGTATAGCATGTGAGCGTCTTGTTTGATTCTCCGGTGATTCTACCAACGACATGGTGAAGAGTAAATGTAGCTTTGTTTAAATTGATAAACTAGGTAGCTCGTTGAACTTGCTTACTGAAAATGATTAGGAGTTAGGAAACAAAACATATAAAACAATCACAACACAAGTCTAGAGTGATCACATACATATATATTTCAATTTATTTCTAAACAGATTATTAATATGTCATTAGTTTCACATTATTACTACCCACTTTTAATTTAATAATAGAAACTTAAGAGAGCCAACTTATTTAAAATTGTTTACCTACCTACAAGATTTCAATAATTAGTTACCTAATTATACTGAAGATGAATTATGAAAATAAAAATTGATCGAAAAGAGTATCTATGGTCTTAAATAAAATCATACAATACATTCTATGGATAGATCAAGAGGTATGATGGCTTTTTACTGTAATTCGGAATTTCATTAACCCTTTTGTTGATAACTAAAAAATCCAATGCATTTGTTTTATGTTAAACCTATATATTTTCAGTTATTTTCTATAAAATCTATTACAAAAACTTGTATTCTAAGTAGATATACTACATACTCCATGTTACTGGAATGGTCAGCACAAGAATGTGTCCATGCAAGTCCATCAATGTGTGTGTGTGATGAAGACAAGTAAAATACATTTTTCAAATAATCAAATATATTAATTATCTTAACTGTGTGTCTGTGTTAGATCCCCTATGAGTTCTATATTTAAAACTATGCAACTGATTTTGATGCCGATTTGCCAAATGGATAAAGAGGTTCTCAAGGAAGGTTTTAGTATATAATTTGTCAAGAGAGCGAAACTGTGGGCGCCCGTTAGTGTCAAATGAAATTATTTTCAAAATCAATGATGAATAGCAATATTTTTACCCGCATCAAAGTGTTCAATGGGCACCTACAATTCCTAAACTCAGTTTTTCATTAAGTGTCAATGCTGAAAGAACCTTTACCTACATAACAGAATTATCTGGCTATCATCATTATCACAATAGGTATGTCTGATTTGAACAGGACAGTTGTGTGTGATAACAATCTGAGGTTAATGACTTATCATATTACTTGTGACGTTCTCTCATACATACATACTTATCATCATGCCTATATCCCCGAAGGTAGTATGAGGTCATTACACACCCACAGATTGCTAGTAATTTTGTGGGTTCCACGTAAGAGAGGGTAAGCCTATTGCCAATACCAGGCTATAGAAAGTCCATAGCTGAACTCAAAACAACCAACAAGTTCCAACCGCCAGGACAACAGATGTTACATATTGGGATTTGGGTATTGTATTGCTCTGGGAATTGGGTTAACCTCTAACAGGTTATCACTTAGCCAGCAGCCCCTCTATATACATATATACTAGTAACTCTATACAAGTTGTACCTACAATTATCATCATGCACTGAACCTTTTCCCAACGTAGTTAGGGTCGACTTTCCTGTCGAACTTCAATATTTTCCATGGAGTAACTGCCATCTGACCTCCACAAGCCAGGGGTGATATCGAAGTAGTAAGACCAGTCGGATTTTTGGTTTAGGGCTCCAATTACCCATTTTACAACATTTTTTTTTTAAATATGAAAAATTTCAGACATATTAAATGAAGAGACCACAGCAGTTGCAGCAGACCAGACTGCTCCGGAGCCAAGTCAAGCGATAGATGATGCAGTTGAATCCAAAACGGTATCTAATTCAGAAGTAGAACAAAAATCTCCCAAAGATGATATTGTAGAAACATCAACTGCTAAGAATGATACTGGTGCTCCCAAAAGTGATAGTGAAAGCAAGAAGCCAGAAAAAGAAAGGGTTGCGGAAGTAGCAGTGCCAGTGGTTGCACCTGTTGCATCCGTTGAAAAGAAGGCGGAGACTAAAATTGAGAAACCTAAATCCCACTCGATGAATGGTGATATGAATAATAAGGTAAGTCTTTAAATAAACAAAAAAAAACGGCCAAGTGCGAGTCGGAGTCGGGCACGGAGGGTTCCATACAATTTTAAACTTTTTAACCGACTTCGTAAAAGGAGGTTCTCAATTAGACTGTATTTTTTTTCGACTGTATCTCTAGCCTGGGTGAATCGATTTTGAATTTGTTTTTCATTAAAAGCTTACTACTTTCCAAGTGGTCCCATTTTAATTTGGTCCCACTATTTGGTCCTATCCCCTGGTAATTGGATGGCGGTTTTTTTCAGTTTTTGTGTCAATTTTTGACGTGTTTTTAGGGTTCCGTACCCAAAGGGTAAAACGGGAACCCTATTACTGAGACTTCGCTGTCGGTCCGTCCGTCTGTCTTGAGCTGTATCTCATGAACCGTGATATTTAGAAAGTAGATATTTTCATAGATGATTTATTACTGTTGCCTCTATGTATGTTTTTTTTTGCTGTTTTGGTACGGAACCCTTGTGCGCGAACCCTTATTTAGCTTAGCTCAGTTTAGGCAACAATTAGAGCACTGTTACACCCGTCTGCGAGCAGCCGCACGAGTGCTGCCCGAGTTGTATTATTTCACACAATAATGATGCGTGTCCAGTCACGCGGGACTCACGCACGCGGGTCGCGAATTGATTTGACATTGACTCAATGCGGACCGCACCCGGGTCGAACAGGAGTCATGACAGGAAAAGTGCCCTTAGACATTGTTTCATCAAAATCAAAAACAGGCAAAAGGTTATCGTCAAATAAATAAATACACACTAACAAATGAATCTTTTTTACTGACACTTCGTTATCTGTCCGTCTGTCTTGATGGTTGAAATGTTCACAAATGATGCATTTCTGTTGCGTCTATAACAACAAATACTAAAAAAACAGAATAAAATTAATATTTGGGCTCCCATACCAAACGAGACTTTTTTTGGCATTTTCTATAAATAATGGTACGGAACCCTTCGTGCACGAGTCGCACTTGACCAGTTTTTATTTTTATTTGTGTGCTTATGTTTATAATAATGATCTCAAATAACTATATCAGCCAGTCAATCTCATTTCAGCATGGCAAAATTGTAGGTATTCTGTCCGTAACGTAAAAACTAGTATTGCAATATGACCTTCCATGACCCTTGATCTTAGCCAAGGCCACATTACCCAAGCCGGCACACAAAACGAACAATACGACTGGCGATAGTGTAACTTGGATACTTATTTCAAACTTCAAATAAATCAAGAACATTATATCCAGACATTATAGATATGTAACGTCCTGAGGGTTACCAACTTAGGGGGTTTCCCCCCAAATTTAGGGGGTTTATAAGTGGGATGGGATTTTTTTAGGGCGTTGAAAGTTGTTACAAAATAACTAATTATTTTCAGGGTTATTTTGTTCAGGGTAAACAATTTTCTATTGTATTTAATTGTTGATAACGGTATAATATGCTTGCCAATCGCCATGTGCCACTGGCAACAAAACTACTGATCGAAATATGGATTTGCGGTGAACATCTGCTTGCTCCACCGGGAGTAAAGGCGTGATTATATATATCATGCTACATTATCATAAACTAGCTGATCGCCGCAGCTCCACCCGCGTGATTTAGTTTACTCGTTCCCCGTTCCCGTGGGAACACATTACCGGGATAGAAAGTAACCTATGTTACTCAGGGTGAATGTAGCTTTCCAATGGTGAAAGAATTTTGAAATCGGCGCAGTAGTTTTTGAGTTTATTCATTACAAACATACACACAAAAATACAAATCTTTCCTCTTTGTAATAGTAGTATAGATGGGCGAATATCGTCATGGTAATAAGCTTTAAATTTTTTTTTATTTTGAACGTGTCAGATCTGTGATCATTATTGACTATTTTGCATTCACTCCGTCTGCGTCACCAATACAAGGGATAGTTTTGTTGATACTACTTAGAGCCTACGGGTTATTGGATGGCATTGAAACCGTATCCTTTCCGTGTTCTCTTTCTATATCTATACTAATATTATAAGGCTGAAGAGATTGTTTGTTTGTTGCAACGCGCTAATCTCATGAAGTAATGGCTCGATTAAAAAAATGTATTGAGTAATGCATTTATCGAGGAAGGCTATCGGCTATATAACATCACGCTACGATACGAACGGGGAAAGCTTATTTCTGTTGAGATCTTCCGTTGCGTGCGCTGGTCACATGGCTAATGTTATGTTAAAATGATGTACTAAGGAATTGTTCCTCTTTAAAAGTTCTAAAAAGAAGTCCGTGGTAGCATTCATATATCTGTTAAGGTTAACTCACTATAACAAATTTTATACAAATCTAAAATAATTATTTGCGAAGCTAGATGTTATTACGGGCGACGCCACGGTAACAATAATTATAGGCGACGGGAACGGGATAAATTCCAAATTACCACGCGGACGAAGTCGCGTGCGACCGCTAGTTCTTAAATACCTCCACCAATGCTATATTATGTACAAAACAACCATAAGAGCATGCCAGAGTTGATATCAGTCGATCGACATATTCATCCAATTATATCGCAGAAAATTGCGATCATGTCACCAAATTAGTACATTATTAGATTTTTTGGCGATATCATTCATTACAGATTCTTAACCCTTACTAACATCTCCTGGGTGCATCCTCGCCACCTATAGAAATAAGCTCGTTGGTAACCCTCTCTGGGATAAAAGACGTGGTTTGTGTCTGTTGGTCAATCATTCGTCGACACTGGCACTGGTTGGGCTGCTACATTATTTTCTTGGTAGAATTTAAGGGTATTCCAGCAGAAAAGGAATATACAACTTACTCTACTAGAGGTCATAGAGTCATAGCATATCTGCCCATTAACTACTTTGTGTTAAATATCTGTCCCATTTCCAGGACGACCACGCAATAAAACGGCGTGCAAGCGACGATGTAGACGCGGAATCCCCTCTCAAGAAACTGTGCGGCGAAGTCGAAAGAAACTTTCCACATCACGATTCAATGATCAATGAATACATACAAACAGCCACTAGGAACAATGTAGACGAAATACAAAGGCACACGGAACAACTCCTATCTGAAATACACACGTTAAGAGAACTAGCACAGAAGAAAGAACACGAATGGAATAATATTCTACACCTGAAGAAGGTCAAAGAAGAAATCTTATTACGTTTGCTTAGACGAAAGCAGGTTATATCATTCGAAAAAGCAGATACCACCGGCCCAGATAGAACAGATCCATTTGAATATTTAAACCAACCCAAGAATCTAGCGATAGATAAAAGCGATGAGTTTTCCGGTCTGTCTTTGAAGCAGCCAGGCACATCCTTAATGAATCCAATGATCCAACCTACATTAATGCCTAGCACAAGTCACTATAATCCTATGTCAGGTCTTCCCCCACCGTACGACAAGCCGCCACATATGCAGTCAATGCCGAAACCAGTATTTCCGCCAGCTATGATGATGCCTGGCCACTTACAGGGTTTTCCTAGAGACATGAATGGGCAGCTGTCGAGTTACGGGCTTCCTATGGGCCGACAGGGGCCAACTAAGGATGTCAAGTCCATAATAGCCGATTATAGACAAAGAAATCCTGAGATAACACCTAGGAGAGGTCGTAGAATGAAGTCTATATTGAATCCTAATATAATGAACCCGCCGAGAGCCATCGCGCCGAAGGTCGACGGTATGAATAATTTGAACGCCATCAATATGGTGTTTAATAGTTTAGATATGGTGAGTATTGACTATTAATTATTTTATTTTATTTTTCTTGCTGATGCTTACTTTTATAGGATTCCGTACCCAAAGGGTAAAACGGGAACCCTATTACTGAGACTTCGCTGTCTGTCCGTCCGTCCGTCTGTCTGTCTGTCTTGGGCTGTATCTCATGAACCGTGGTAGATAGAAAGTTGAAATTTTCACAGGTGATGTATTTCTGTTGTCTCTATACACAATATTTACAGGGCTCACATACAACATACGTGATTTTTTGTCGTTTTGGGACGGAACCCTTTGTGAGTGCGAGTCCGACTCGCACTTGGCCAGTTTTTAGGCCTTTTTTTTTCAATTAAGTAGGATGAAAAAAAGTTATTATCGCTGGTAGTCCATCGTGAACATTGAAAATGCAACAATAAGTATATTGGACCAAATAATTGTCGTAATGGGTTCACCCCAGAAGTAGTAGCTTTTATTTAAAAAAATAATATTTCAAAATGTGTTCACCTAGTCGAAAGATACGAAAAAAAACCTGCAGTCGAATAACCTCCTTGTTTTGAAATAGGTTAAAAACATGAATTGTTGTTGAGTATTGCAGCGTGAATAATCTCGGACACAAATTGTTGCAAAGTCTATCGTTGTGAGGTACGTCGATGTCAATAATCTAATTTGTGTAAACGTTCCTTGACCCCAATTGTCTACCACTGCCACTGTCTACTGTTCTCCATGTTTAATGGTGACGAACTGACGAGCTCAAGGGCCTTGCTGTTTGCATTCTGTACACCGTTATTTAATAAACGACTTTGAAAAGAGGTCATTCCTTAAATCATTTGTGTTCTCGTTCGGTAATAAATTTTTGAGTTCATTTTGATAATTGTTATGGAGATAGTATTAGAAGTCGGAGAATATTTTATGCAGAGATTATGTTTAGCGGTATGTAACATCTGTCCTGACTGTGGGTAATGGCACGGCAACGTGTGGGTGTGTAATGCACCTCTGCCTACTCCTTCGGGGATATAGGCGTGATGTTTGTCTGTCTGAATATTTTAGTCTACTTTTTATTCCTAAATAAATTCGTAAACAGGAAACAGGAAACTTAAACGATACGCTTTTAGGCGAATATGCTTTTAGTAGTTCATCACTTATCACGACTGTATCCCCCATGGGGTACACAGAGGTCTTAATTACGTCAAAAATCTCTCTCCGAAACAAACATTTGCTGAATGTACAAATTATTAACTCAACCCGGTACCTCAGAAGCCCGTGTTCGGCATCGGAGCCAGTTATAATGTATTCTATTTAAACAGCCACAAAGAAGGGGTCAATTGAACCCAACTGTCATAGACTAAGTTGATTCAACGACATCTATAATAACGTTCTTAACAAGTTAATGCATTAAGTATAACGGATGCCTATTCATAATTTTACCCTCATCCAGTGTATACGAAACAATATTTACATTTTTACAATTCCTTTATTACTTTTCTGTTTTGTATTTCTAACGTTATGTACCACATTTAATTCAAAATGGGGTACAGAATGGTTAGAAACACAAAGGTAAAATAATTATTAAATAACTAGTACGGTGTCTTGCACCACGCCATAGGTTTTGGCCTATAACTTTTGAACCCTTAGGGCTAGGTCAAATTTTCGATTTTTTGGCTTGACTCCAGATCGAGAGCCATCCATAGAGGGGTCAACCATCATTGGAGCATAAGCAGTTCTCGAGAGCTAAGGGGGGGGGTACATTCACCATTTCTATATATAGATGGCGGTTCAGATAGGTTGACTAACTGAAGCTAACGGCTTCGCCTTCGGATGGAATAGTTTTCTAGTCCCCACTTCCCATGGGAACACTTTTCCGGTATAGAAAGTAGCCTAAGTTAGTCTTTGTAACATCAAAATCATCATCAAATATCTTTATTCATGTAGGTCACAAAGTAACACTTATGAACGTCAAAAAAAGAAAATGCTTCTACATTTACCGCCAGATTCGCAAGGCAATAGGTAGAGCCTGTGAGGAAAGAACCTGGCAAGAAAAACTCACGGCCACTCTTTTTATTCGCCAGTAAATACAATGATTCTGTTACAACAATAAAAACAGGGCAAGGGCAGTACGTGACCATGTGTGGATCAAGTGAACTTAAAAATTATGGATCTCTGTTATTCACAAAAAAAGTCAAATACTAGTTAAAGGTGCCACATAATCTCAAAGTACCCATACCTAACAATATCATAATAATAATAATTTAACAATAATAAGTGAGTTTCAGCAATAAAACAACATTTCAAACAGAAGTAGCCCCTATGTAGCTCGAGTGATGAGCAAGCAACTCATTGCCATTTCTCTGTATCGTTTAGATAATCCTTAATACGATACTCGTAGTATATATATATATATGCCTTTTTAGGAGATGTGTCTTAACAGCCACTTTGAATTTATTCAAAGGAAAGTTCATAATGTTTAGAGGAATTTTGTTATAAAAACGCACACCAAATCCTGCAAAGGAGTCATGAACCTTCTGTAAACGATAATACGTCCCAACCAATTTATGCTTATTTCTAGTATTTATTGCATGTATGTCACTGTTCACACTGTACATGGGGCACACTAAAAGTTTTGCACTTCTAGCTAATCGGAACTATTTGAATTTCGTATGTTATATTTTTTTAAACGTTGCAACCTTCTCAGTAACAAAAAAAAACAATTGGCGGGAAATCATTTGTCAGTGTTTTTTATCACACATCAAAGTTCTACGTATGCAACGAAAATGGAATTAAGTCGAAAAGATTTTAGAGCGATGATTTTTTATGATTTTAAAAGTTCTCTCTCTCCGCAAGACTGTGCTGCTCGTCTTCAAAATGCTTTTGGTAGAGAAGCACCTTGAGGCGATGGTTTGCTGAATTTGAGAGAGGTTCTTTACATGACGAATTTCGTGAAGGGCGCCCTTCAACTGCCGTCAACGAAAATAATGTGGCTACTGTTAAGCGGTTAATTGAAGAAAACCCGCGGATTACCTATGAGACAATTCGAGGACTATTGGGGATTGGTATGAGTCAAATCCAGAAAATTGTACACGAAGAATTGAAAGTTCGGAAACTTTGTTGTCGTTGGATCCCTCATGAACTGACAGCAGAGCAGAAGCGGGCTCGCGTGGAATGGTGCTCACAGATGCTACTGAAGTACGACCACGGACATTCTAATGCTGTTTATGACATTGTCACAGGAGACGAAACGTGGATTTATTGTTTTGAACCCGAAAAAAAACAGCAAGCTTGTGAATGGGTGTTTGAAAATGAGAACAAGCCAACAAAAGTGAGGCAGGCGAGAAACGTTGGTAAAAAATGATCGCATTTTTTTTCTCAGCTACGGGTCCCATATGTACAATTCCACTTGAAGATCAAAAGAGTGTTAATGCCGAGACCACTCGGCATTAACACTCATTTCTACCATTTGTTTACGCCAAACATTCTACCATTTGTTTACGCAGGGTGTTAGAAAAAGTTCGCGAAAGACGACCCGAAAGCCGCGTTCTCCTACATCACGACAACGCTTCTTCACACACGGCCAACAAAACAAAGTCATTTTTAGCTTCCGAAAAAGTACAACTCGTCACCCATCCTGCGCGTAGCACCCTGTGATTTCTGTATTTTCCCCAAAATCAAAGATTTGATGACAGGTTTCACTTTTACCAACTCCGAAGAGGCAGTGATAGTGTTCAATCAGCACGTAGAAAACATGCCTTCAGATCTGTGGTCCTCCTGTTTAAAAAAATGGTTCGATCGCATGAAAAAATGTTTAAAACGTAAAGGAGAGTATTTTGAAAAGCAATAAACATAATATGTTGGTTTTAACATGTTGTTTTTTAAGTTACGCAAAACTTATAGTGTGACCGTACGTATAAATATATATTCTGTCTAACGAACATAATATTCGCATATATATATTGTGATGCAACTGTTCAAATGCCTATTTCTTTAAATCTTTCTCTAAGAGAAACTCGTGCATTCAGTTTATAAATCGCACGTATAGCTCGCTTTTGGAGTATAAAAATTCTCTATCAGCTGCCTTGCCCCACAGTAAAATTCCATACGACATGACACTATGAAAATAGCTAAAATAAACCAGACTGGCTACATCCGTGGACTGTCTGACTTTACTAATAGCAAAAGCCGCAGAGCTAAGTTTCCCTGCAAGACCCTATATTTGGGCGTTCCACTGTAATTTACTGTCTAGAGTAATACCCAAAAATATGGTTGATTCTACAAGATTAAGGGTATCACCGTTCAAAAAAATATTAGTACCGTAGTTCTGAACATTAGGCATACTAAATCTAACACACTTCGTCTTTTTTGCGTTCAGAAGTAAATTGTTGGTACAACCAACAATTTAACCAATCCAGAACTAGTGCAAGTGAACTATTTACTTCGTCAAAATTCCTCAGCTTGCGATCAACTTTAAAAATAAGTGATTTACCATCGGCGAATAGATCAATGTCGCAAATCAGCCATCTACAAGTGAAAGTCCCGTTAAAACCGGTCCTGCCATTTCAGAGATTAGCGGGAACGCGGATTCATTGCAAACGGGATATATTTACTACGTAATGTTGTTTTTTTTTGATTGTCCGATATTTCGACGTCATTGCAAGGGCATCACTGGTGCTAAGAGACCCACCAACAAGTCAGGGCCAGGGACAGAGGCTCTGGCAAGAATACTCTTGTTCATCCGGACAAGAGTATTCCTTAGTGTGCTAAATCCTTAGCTCGTCCCCTATTACTTGAGACCAACAGTTACTGGCAAAATGCGGGCGTAATAAACGCCTCTACCTACCCCTTCAGATATAAAGAGGTGGGGTTCACTGATATATGTACTTGTACTACATATCGTACATATTTGTTAACATGTCGAAACCAATCGTCAAGGATAGACTGTGTGACAGATAATCAACCTGTAACTACGGTTGATGCAATCCAGTCGAAACTTCGGGTAACCATATACCTATATACCTGTATACCTACCTATAGTACCGGTATACCTTTCATATCTTCTCGTCTTAATATCAGTTATAACCTCAATAATTCCAAGCACAGATAGAAATTTAGACAGTACGAAACTTCTAAGTGTTAGGTAGTACCAAGGTCTCAAGTCTTCGAATCAAGGCGGAACTAACACTACTATTATAAAGGTTAACGGGTCGGCTTACCGTTGCTCTTATATTTATTTACCCGAATGAAGGTGCTTAATGTTTTTCAAAGTATTAGTCTATATTAATACTGATCAGCAAAAACGAGTTTTCTCTTTAAAAAGAAAAACACATTAGTTTGTCAACCTTCGAATTCCAAGTTACGTCATCTCAACGCAAGGCTACCCGTAATTCTTTATCTAATGGCCTACTGGTACTCCAATATATTTGTCTGGTTCCCCACAAGATTCTAATAGGAAATCTTGTTATGTAATCGTATACATACATTATGGCTATCATCTCACACTATTTCATGTTGTCTTCTCAGCATAATCAAAAGGCAGCGTTGGAGCGGCTACAACAAATGCAGGGTGTTGGAATACCGAACGGGTTGTCTTTCAAAGACGTACTTATACAATTCGCAAACATGCAGCAGACGAATGCTGGTCTAATACCGACCAGACCGCCCGAAACTATAACGAGTAGACCAGAACATCACGTGAGACCTGAAGGTAGAAGACGGCAACAGGATAGACTTCCACACGAAGAAGCTCATATATCAGCCAAACAGGCGGAGAGACTGGCGTCTTCCAGCCCAAGGCTTCCACCACCACCCCCGTACCCTGAAATATCCTTATTACCCGTCAGCTCTACCACCCAAGATACTTCACAACAAAACTCCTTATTACACGGTATACTAACCAAGGTAATTCAAATATTATCAACTCTATAGTATTGCTTGTAGAAATAATCATTACCCCCCAGCTTTCATTATTAATATTTTCTTTTTTTGTATATGGCAATAATTATGCTTGCGAAGCTTGAAATGAGTGTTGCCAACCTTCCAGCAGGGGACACCTGCGACACAAAGTTACTCGCCGACGTTGGCTAAACTCCTCATGTCGCCGGAAAAGAAACCGAGTGGATCGAAATTCGGTCAGGCCAAGGTACCACCTAAATGTACAAACAATTATAACAAATTGGTGTGCTGATTGGCCTCGATCTGTTCCAAATTCAAAATTTAGTTTTTAAGAATACTTTATAGCTGTTCTTTTTTTTTAAAGAGTTGGAGCTGTTATGATTCGAGACTTTATGGTTTAACTTTCAGATGTGCATGACTTATCTATGACTTGATTTGATTACTGGGTCTTTTGAGTTGTGGGCATTGAAAGTAGTTATTAGTTAATCTATATTAACAAATAAACAAGTATCTACAAGTATATGTAGTTAAATGTAATGGAATTTATATTAGATATCTAAAAAGCCATAATGTATTAGAATCTTAACATTAATATATATTTATTATATTAAAACAGGATATTTGTTACGGTTGTCATGTTTTATCAATCAATAATATATTTATTGCCTTTATCAAATCAATACACGGTTTTATGTGTTACAAAATTTACTAAGCTTCAACTTTTTAAATAATTACCATATGAAATTTATTTTGAGACTGGCAATACTCATTGAAAATGCCACCTCATATTCATATACCTTCAATACATTATCAAGAAACCTATTTAATTATATAATAATTAATAATAATAAACAACATAAAAGAAATGTTCCTTTCGTCTTTCATATTGAATATAATTCATTCTAGCAATAGTTATAAATGGAGATTATCTGTACAGGATGTTTCATTCTGTTTAATCCTCGCTCTGAGTCAATAAATCTAATATTTTTATCGATATTTCATACACAATATATTACATATTATATCATATAAAAATGCTTAGAAGCAGATTCAATTCCTAACGAGATGTAATCTATTCGATATGGCTGTCTAGAAAAAAGATTGATGCCTAAAAATATATGCAAATAATTTTAAACAATCGTTAGTGTCAATTCGATGTGCTTTTAATAAAAATGTATTAACAGAACTGTAGTTATTAGATTTGCTAACATAAGTAACTGGTTTGTGCTGATGTTGGTGAGTCGATACAGAAACAATAATGCAAACGTTATCGTCGTATAGAATTGTGGTGAGATAACTATAACACCGGTGCAACCGACGCCGCCGCCTCAGGAGACAACTGTCGAGAAGCCTGAAGAAGTTGTACAGTTGGTAAGTTGGCTATTATCTGTATGTACTAATATTGTAAAGAGAAAAGATTTGAAAGATGAACCGATAATTTTTTTAAATATGTTAGGACAATTCACAATAAATCATAAATAAATTGATATAAAAGGTCATTGACACCAGCCCACCCCATCCCGTAGTGATAGTTTGTTTGACGGGTTGTTCCTGATGAAATCAAAGATAATTGACACTGGTCAATTATCTTTAATTTCAATCTATTTGGGATAGAGTATAGTCAAATAATCTATTTAAATAAAAATGTATTGGTATTTGTGAAGAAATAGCATCACACCTAGCAGAACGGCTGGACCGATATCCCTAATTTCTTTTGTTGTGTTCGTTATTATCAGAAAAAGGAGCTTTTAAAAGAAATGCTACTAAATGTTTACTTGTATCATGAAACACGCAACGACGAGCTTTCGTCGACCAACTTTACGTCATTACTGGGTACGAGTGATAAGGATTTTCGTAACTCCAATTTAGCTTAGTAATAAATAATAATAAATAAATATTTTTGACATTCTCACACAACGTCATCTAGCAATGGTCCTTTTGTTTAAGTTCTTTGCTCGTTGGCCCTTACTTTACACAGAGCGATGCGCCCCGGCAAAGTTAGCGCGCTTTTCAATATTTGATTTGATTTTCAGGACGACGAGGAGAGTCCAGCGTCGGAGGGCGAGGCCTCGGGCTCTCCCTCGGGCTCGGGCTCGGGGCGGCTCGTGATCGACGAGGGAGGAGCCGGGGAGGGAGGGGAGGGCGTGGCCGGGGAGGGCGGGGAGGACACGCCGCTGTGCCAGGGGTGTCGCAAGCGGGACGCGCAGTTCGTGTGCGCGGGCTGCGCCAACCAGTGGTACTGCAGCCGCGAATGTCAGGTGACTACCACCACACACACACACACACACACAAACACACAAGCATTACACCTCTTTCGATGCGGTGTCAATTAGTCTGCGTTCCGCGTTGTTGGTAACCGACGTCAACCCCGAACATAAAAAAATTCCCAATTGCGCTGTACGAAAAGTCGATATAATGGGCACATTTTCTTGCGTCGATAAGTAGTTTTATTAATGAAATTGCGTGTCATTTCTTCACTGATAATTCAGAGCCTGTGCACCGCGACCAAGTGAAGATGACTTAGAGCCTGGAGATATTGATAGCTCCCCTTAACACCACAAATAAATATTGGATAGAATCAGGCGTTACCTGGCGAAAATAGATGTAAGTAAGATGTTCAAACTTTTTAAAATAATTGCACAGCCGAACAGCTGTTCTCTCTGAGACAGTCTTGAGAATGCCTCGTTTAGAGGTGAAACATTTGTCGACGTTTTAATGTCTTATATTTTTGCGAGAATGATGCAATTATTTTAAAAAGTTTGAACATCTTACTTAACATTACCACAAATAAAATTTTATTTTCTGTTTGTGATGTCAAATCTACAGCTTTTCACTTTATGCATAATGAAAGTTTAAATTTAACTTTAGACATTTATTTACTATAAGAATTACAATATACATAATTATATACTAAAAATATTTACATTACAAAATATCGTTTAAAAAATCATTGCCGACTGGGAAGGTTCCCAGAATGCTGGCTGTGTTGCCACGTTGGATGGCGATACTTATTATTTGGGCCAGAAAATAGCCAGCCTTCTGGTCCTGAGAAGCATCGATTAAGCGTTTAGCATTGTCTCTATAAAGGCGAGCACTTTAATTATAAAGCAAAGTTTAAATTATACTTACCTATTATTCAAAGGATGTTGTCAAAGTTATGACCACAGGCTCGTATATATACTCAAAACAGGAGACTGTTTTTCTTCGGATAGATTTTTATACGCTTCAAATTACAGATTACGGATGGTCTGAGGAACAAAACGCGCTATATGAGCATTGATTTTAGACAGCACTTTTTCCAATTTCCATACAAAAGTAAGCACTGTCCTTTTCAACCGACTTCCAAAAAAGGAGGAGGGTTCTCAATTCGACCGGACAGGGTGAACGGATTTTGATTTTTTTTTCAATTTGGTCCCATTCAGACTACTATTTTGACCCATTTCGGTTGTTTGAAGTCGGTTGCTGTGTCAATTTTTGACATGTATTTTTCTGTGTATGTTCCGGCTTATGGTTTAAGCTTCTAAAATCTTGGTACGACCCATACATACATAATGTTAGTGAACTAATACTTCCAATTATCGTTCACAGGTGGCAGCCTGGGACGATCACTCGGACATGTGTACCGGTTAACATCTAAGTTACATATATACATTAAGTATACACAACGCAGTATACAGATATTCATAGAATAATTGCACCTAGTGACGTCACTAGCCCTTATCGAACCTGGGATCTCACAGTTGGCGTGCGCTAGTGGTGCTTACTCTTACTATATACAACGATATTTTACAAGTTGTACATTAATTTGTTTTCAAACGAATGTGTATTGTTACTTTTATCAAATATTTCACAATATATATCGCAAGAAAAAACTAGTTAAAAAAAAACTACTTCAAAAAATTTGTTCAAAAAACTAAATAATATCGCAAAAAAACTTATTCACGAAATCGCTTCTATATCCTAGAAGGGATGGACACAGGAAATTAGTACTACGTATTTTTTTTATTTCATTTGTTGAATAAATTCAACTAAAATCAAAATTGGTTGTGCTAGACCTCGCTGTGTCACAATCTCATGAAGTATGTAATTAGTACTTTACGTACAGTACGAATTAAATTTCTAATATCTATACACATATTTATCTAAGCGTTTAGTTCCTATCGTATTAGAGTATTTTTGTTTCAAAACTCATCAAAATTAATCTAGTAAGATCAAGTAATCGTTAGAAATGTAAGCTGAATAATAAAATCAAAGAATTTGATTATTTTTTGACATAATAATGTTATTCTTAGAAGATTGGCAGCTATAAAGATAGCAAGAAACATTACAATGAAATTATTATATACGGCGAGAAAATATTGAGCGAACCTAACTAATGTAACATCCAACCAATAGATGGCGTTGTTTCAATATAAGTAATTTACTAAGTCGCGATAATGCAGGAACTCCAATATCAGACGAAAACTTTTGAACTTTTTATTATCAAATTAATATGAATGTCATAGGTATACCTACTTTATTTAATATTTTTAATTTTTTTCGAGTCGCGTCTTCAATTTTGCATAAATATTATAGCAAACTGTAACACTTAAAAACATTGATTGACGGAATTTTCTATCAGAAATATCATATTATTGTATACTTAATTATAAAAAAAAATACATGTAAATTATAATGGACTGATATTTTTATCAAAACCCTTGAAAATCATTCAAATAATAGTTTTTTTATACCTACTTCTAAGAACATGAATTAAAAATTTAGAATCAAATGATTTAGTTAGAGATTTGTCTTTTTTTTTTTACTTTGATGACAGACCAAATTAAAATAATCTATATATAGAAATGGGGAAAGTAATTTTTGTCCCCCCTTAGCTCTCGAGAACTGCTTATGCTCCAATGATGGTTGACCCCTCTATGGATAGCCCTCGATCTGGAGGCAAGCCAAAAAATCGAAAATTTGACCTAGCCCTAAGGGGTCAAAAGTTATAGGCCAATACCTATGGCGTGGTGCGGACACCGTACTAGTAAGAGAAGTAAACAGTACAATGTAGTACAACATTTGGCCTGTGATGCCCAAATAGTAACGTGTACATTCTGAAATATTATTACTTCTAAAACTTCTCTTGTAAGTATAAACAAAAATGGCTTCGTGAAAAAATTAAAGTGATGTTTGCTTATATTTTTAAATATGGGCAAAAATTACTATTAATTTTTTTCTAAAACTTATTATCAACATTATTTTTTGGTAGTAACGCACATCATATCACCGGACTCACATTATCATGGGTTATATCCAAAATGGCCGAATGAATTTAATAAAAAGTTTAATAAAAAAAAATTGAAACCCTTTACCTTGCGATGATATGTTGATGAAAGGCATAAAATCTTATGTAAATCATATTTCATAAATCATCTAATATATAAAATTTTCGTGTCACAGTTTTCGTTGCCATACTCCTCCGAAACGGCTTGACCGATTCTCATGAAATTTTGTTTGCATATTGGGTAGGTCTGAGAATCGGATAACATCTATTTTTCATCCCCTTAAATGTTAAGGGTAGTCCACCCCTAAAGCAAAACAACGTTTTCCGGGTCAGCTAGTATTTAAATAAATGAAAAGCCTAGACGATGCACTCGTTACTGAACTTAGCGCAGATAAATCGAACCATACGAAATTATTTCAGTTTTAATGTAGTTAAGATTTGCATGCTAGTTGTTCCTATATCAACTTCTTCCATAATTTTCAAGTCGGTTGGAGTTGAGTTCAAAAGACATGCCCTAACTAAAAATAAATTAGTCAGAAATATTCTGTCAAGATCTATGTAGTGCTAGAGTAGTGTAACTTCCACGACAAAATACTATTGGTATTTAGCTTAATTGATGTATAGAGTTGACTTTAGTCGCTCTATTTATTTTATATCTGTAGAAAAAGTTGGTTGTAAATCGATTGGTTAAAGTAGACTCCGCCATGCTCCAAGTGCTGTTAGTTCCATGATATCTTCAACTAAGCTTAAGACAACATTTTAACAATATTGTCTTTTTGTTTAATGAATATAATGAGTGTTACTCGATACGGCACGCATCATGAGGAAATTCCTATCCTTGGAGCCTTAACCACCGGTAGCTTAATCATTGTACCCGATGCCAGTGGGTCACTATTTGTAAAGTATAATAAAGGAAATAATAAATAATAAATATTTTGGACGTTCTCAAACAACGTCATCTAGCCCAAACTAAGCCATAAGCTTGTGCTGTGGGATCTAGACAACTGAGAAACATACTTATATATTTCTAAATACATACATAATTCTAAATCAGCCAAAGTTCTATATAAAATGCGTTCCAACTGTGGGTATCTGTTATAATATTACATTGAAACATACATTTTATACATTTATTATATATTATAAAACGAAGTAAAATTCGTTACAGATCTGATTTATTTTTATTTTTACAAATGTTTAAAAAAATTACACATTTTTTTTTGTTTTTCTTTTGATTACATTTGCTTTCAATTCAAATATACTATTTATATCAATAGATCATACAAGTTTAGAAGGACTATCTATATCAAATTGTCAAATAAAATCTAAGTATGTACAGTTAAATCTAAGACAGCCAAACAATTACCCGCCCTCCGTTTTTTTAATGTATAATCAGGCCGTTGCCTCGAAAACTAAAATAATAATTATTTATCTGTGGCCTGTGCGTTCTGAATTACCCATCATGTTTGTTATTGACAATAAATAGCTAAATAATAATTTCTTCAGAAGATATTTAAAATATCTCACAAAGAGCACTTAATGTATATATAATTTAAGTAAATTTCGGGTGACTACGATAATACAATTTCTATTACTATCGATCAATCGAGTGTTAATCGATTATTCGGATTTAGTCGAATTTTAATCGGTAATTGTACATTTATGTCCCTAAGTATTATTTTCTCTAAATAAAACGGTGTAATTCAGAACAACATACGTGTGCATTATATAAGTAAATATAATAATAAATAATAATAGTTAGTATATAATACTATGACGTTATTCATGTGAAAGTAGGTTCTTTGACATTATTTAAATCAAATCAAACTATTTTATAATAAACCTGCTTAATCGTAAACTCTTTAAATAGGGATGTTATTTAAAAAAAAAAGTAAAATGCGATAAAGCAGCATAATTATATAGTATATCATTATTATAAGAATTTATTTTCTACAACCTGTAACCAAGTATTATATTTTCTAATATGGAAAAGGTGTTGAAATCTAATTTTTACTCATTATATGCAGTGCCAAAATATATTTGTTTATGGTGTCGTCGCTGTTGACATTGCCCGGGCAAAGTTAAGTCAGTTAGGTAATACTGATTGCAATCATATAAAATGTAGGTATGTAAATATTTCTTCTCAATTTTTAGACTAGTATTAATAAATATTAGTGCCTCATATTAGTTTGGTAATGTGATGTAGTTTTCGCGTTAAAGAGTAACAAACAGTAGATTTAAAATTTCGTGCTTATAATATTAGTAAGATTCCATCATAAGATGGTCATTGGTTCGTTCAGTGACGGTAAAACCACAGTACACACATGTTGGCTTTTAAAAGAGTGCCCGCGATACTGTACAAGCGCTTAGGTGAATTTGGGCTTGCTTTTGTGCCTTGTATTAAATTTTAAGTAAATTAGATCTTTTTTGACATTGGGTTACATCCTCCATTTAGCAATTGGAGTCATTTGTAACAGATAGAATTGTAGAAAGAGGAACTCGCCTCGCTCCCACAACAGTTTAATGTTCTGACAATTTATGCTAAAGATAACTAACTCTCAAACCAAGACAAATTTAAATAGCCGAACTCCTGAAGGTTAGGGAAATACTTCGCTACGCGATAATACTGCGATAATGATCTTTACCTGTCCATGTAACAGTTCTTCACTAAAGACACTCATTTCAAAGTCGTTTTGAAAGTTCAGCTATGTAAATGTTAAATAAACGGTATGTCCTTTGCTTTATAAGCGTTTAGTTGTATATAATTATATTAAAAACGCACAGGATTTAGATAAATATCGTATGCTATTAAAATATTTATATCAATTAGTGGTAAATATGACATTACCCGGGCAATGTAAACATGGACTGTACAGTTTTTAGTTTGGTTATAACATTTTTTTTCAATAGTAAAATAAATAAATTTGACTTTGAAAACTATAAATAAATGACTACATATGTAATTAGTTATTACTAAACATCCATGTGTATTATCATTTCGTACAGTTTTGATATATTTTTATCATATTTAAGGTTAAAACTTACGTGTGAATATGTCTTCATAGAATTTTCTATAATTATTGTGTTGCAAAGTTGTGGGTATTTCTCAGACTTGATACTTTACTTTGCCCAGTAAAAGGCAATTTGATTTAATATTTTGGTTGGATGACAAACCGTGTCTTATCATATCATTTTGTAAACTCGCTGTTATTGAATATAAAAGAAACACTTAGGGCCGGTTTCTGAATTGAGAATTTCAAGTTGAGTGGTCGTTGAGTACGTGATATCACTGAGTACGTCAAATGTCAAAATTTAGGAACAAATTTTGACATTTGACGTACTCAGTGAATGCTCAACTTGAAATGAAAAAAAAACGGTAATACTTTCATTGTGTATTTGGGAAATTCTAGAAATCCTTTTTATAACTCCGAGCTTTTCTTTTTTTTAAAGGAGAAATGTTCGAAGATGAGACATGTGATATTCACACGGTCAGTTCTTCACATCATCGCCTCGTTCGTTCTTAAAACGCTAGTCAAGTGTTTTGTTACCTATAACTGTTTATGTATTGTAACTTATGTTTATATAAGAATAAAATCACTACTGTATATGATTTTTGAGTTTTATTCTGCGTACACTTCGCATTAGAGTAGGTAAGTAAAGCCCTAATGCAAGTTCATAATATAAGCTTGTCTTATGGAATTTTGTTTACGCTTTTTGTTTAATGTAGATGTTATATGAAATAAGGCGTCCATAATCACGAGGCGATTTTGGCTATTTTCAGACACTGGATATCATCCACCGATCCTTTTCCCAACCTAGTTGGGGTCAGATTTCCAGTCTAACTGCGATGTGGCTGAGCTTCCATAGACTTCAAGTGACTGCCATCTGACCTCCACAACCCATGCGATGGTGATATCGAGTTTTGTAGTGACGACCGGTCGGGTTATGATGTTATGTGCTCCAAATATATCCTTAACGACTGCCATAGATGTTCGTATGACAACCGGGAGAGACAGGTTAATTTGCACTCCAAGGCACGGAGGGGCTGGTCACCTATCCCTAGATTGGCTTGACTAGATGTTGTTTAACCTTTGCAATGTGATTCAGACAGAGCATAATATCAAACTGGAACCACCGCAGTGGTAGACAGGCGCTTATTTACACCTACGTTTCGCCAATTCGTTAACCCCACGTTATAGGTGATTGCTGTTACCGGAGACTTGGGCGCTGTTAGAGAGATGCAGTTATAATTAAATGGGAAATAAAATCGAAAACATATTTGAATATAATAATAAGTCATTTATTTCACACAAAATTTGACATAAAAATTAAAGATTTACAACTGATAATATGAATAGCACTTAATATAATATTAAATAGGTATATATTATATACCTACTTAATTGAATTAAATTTTTTTACCAAAGCAAGTTATAAATTCTTCTAAACTAGTATAGTTTGTTATGTTTGAGTAACACGCTGGAAGCGCTGTAACCTTAGGCCTAGGATTTCGTATTCTTACGCCTGTTAAACTGAACACTCGAGCTCTTAAATCGTGCTACCCGAACACATCGAAAGTATAAAAAAATATCAAGAAATTTTAACTTGTTTTGGCTTTACAATATTTAACTTAATATGAAAGAACAACAGCTAGCGGTGATAATCTCTATAAAAATAATAAATGACTAATATTATGCATTGATTGTAACAACTTCTGATAATAAAGAGAATAAAACCTTGTTCACACCTAGCGGGCGTCCACGCATAGACAATCAGTCTATTATCTGCTAGGTGTGAACAAGGCCTAAGGCACACATTGAACCTGACTAGTGGACGTGTTTAGACGAATCTAGTATAAAAAAGGTTCCTATAACATTGTCGCTTCTGTAGATCTTAAACTACCCAACGGTTTTTAATAGTTTTACAGTTATTTGAAAATATCTGCCTTTAAAAAAATTTGAATCTAAACACGTCTGAATAATATCAATAAAGGAATTTTTAGGTATTAAATGAGTGATCAATTCACAAAAGGTCCGGGCATTCAGCGTCAACAGTTGATGGTCACAAAGAGAATTTCCAAAGCTTGAGAAACTTTTGGATATGTACCTAACTATCTACAACGTGTCGAATTTATACAAAAAAAATAACAAAAGCATCAACTTCTGTCGATAATAAAACTATATTGCAGAAAATTTAAAAAACATAAGTTGGGTCACGTGACCGACATTTTCTGCGATATCATTGGTTAAATAAGTCGATCGACTTTAGTGGACATTGCCAAATGACATGTAGCTATAGCATGGTGGTGTGATCTACTTATTTAACCAATGATATAACAGAATTTCGCTGACGTGGCAAAGTTTAACACATTTTAGAAAATTTCTGCGATACTCTGATATAATATGTACAGAAAAACACGTTGCATTACAAAATTTACCCGCCTATGAGGTTTTGTAATTACATTTGACGCAATATAAAATATTATAACCTCGAAATTTCATCTATGACCATCGTACCTTTGATCTTAACAATAAAATACACTTGACAAACGACAAATTGTTTACAATAACACACGACTAGACAACGACAATATAAAAAACAATTGTAAAAACATACATGTGACAATTCGTTGCCAAATTGGTTCATATCATTACAATGAAGTAACACATTCGGTGGGTTCTCCATGATTATAAAAGTGAAAAAATAAAAACATTACAGTACTTCGTTATTTATAACCTATTTATTTAGACATAAAATCATGTCAGCGAGTCGACCGACATATTGAACATAATAGATATCACAGAAAATCTTGGTCAGGTGACTAAAATATTTTTTTAATCGATCGACTAGAATTTACACCAGTAGGCCCAGTACAGCCAACGTAGACTTTAGTCGATAACCTAAAGTCTACGTTGGCTGTGTAAATGATTTCGCAGAAAATTACAAAAAATGTGTTAATTTTGGTCACGTGACAGACATTTTCTGCGATATCATGAGTTGAATAAGTCTATCGACACTGTCACGCTCATAGGGTAGGTAGGTGCCTGTTAAGGTGGCCAAATTATCTAGACTCAAGAACTACTGTTTACTGACAAAACCCTGCGCGATGTACAAATGGCATACCTACTTCTTTAAAATTTTACTTACATTGATGTGTAATGCTTTTTTTAACCTAAACCTAAAAAATATTTGTATTATTATTGTGAGCATTGCGTTTGTATATGTTTTCTTCATCACCACAAATCGACAAGAGTAATAACCACGATCGTCTAGTTGACCACCCCTGGTCTATGAAATTCAGCGGCCTTTATTTTCTAATCCTCCTGCCAACACGTAGTCTTAAAAGTAGTTGCAGGACTTCAAAGATATATTGCAATCGTGTACCATACGCATTCTGTTCATAACAAAAAACTCTGAATTTTTTACAATTTTACAGCATTTAGTATAGTGTCCCACTTATTTTTCCAGGTTATTATTATATGTATTCATATTATCGTGAATTACATGTTACTTATTCTTTGTAACGGGTCATTCGACTAAGATATAAATAGAAAAATATTTTTTCAATAGTTCTTTACGGGATAATGTTATGTATTTATCAAGCTGAATAAAATGCTAGCAGCACCATCTAGATTGCAATCGTTTCAAAGGGATATTAAAGTTCACATTTCAACAAATTTTGCTAGATATTATTGATAATCATGAAAATTAATTACATTTTTATGCGCGATACTACAATTTGTTCATCTTTGGTTTTAAAAAAAATAGGCGAACATCATCAATTGTTTGGTCTCACTTAAAGTTAACATTCTTAAACACTACTAAAGCTCAAAAAAATTGTTAAATCCATCGCTGTGTGTAAAAATATTGAAAGCGTAGGAATAAGCTGATGGCTGTCCTCGTGTGCGCCAAACATGTTCACTATTTGTTTCGTGCGCGGCGGATTACGCATACGCGATACGCGATACGCCATGACTCAGCCTAATTAGTATTTATGCTATATGTATTTCATCTTAAAACTTACTTCTGTAAAATCAGTAGATTACAAAATATTTTACTTTACAATGCATATTGTTAAACGTCAAAACTAAATAATTGAGCAGTTTTTAACCTAAGCCTTGACCATAGCATAGATTTTCAACTACAATCGTTGCACAAAGAGCATGCCAGCTTCAACTTTAGTCGAATTGGTTGGACATCTAGTGATATTCCAGCTAACTTCGATCACGTGATCAAATAAAGACAATTTAGTCACGTGACCGTAATGTTCTGCGAAATTATTGATTAAAGTAAGTCGATCGATTTAACTGAGGCTGCCATGCTAACCTGCATGGTTCACTAGTTTTGAAACGACCGACACATGAACATAATAACTTTTTTTTATAAATTTTAGAAAGGATATCAGTAGACATCAATGTAAAAGATTAATAGGTAAAATTATTCTAAAAATAGTCAAATATGACCTTTCTTTTATGAGTAAGAAGGTTGTTGTCACCTAAATATATCAATATTAAATGTTTTTTTATAGGGCGAAATTACCTATATTTAGCTCATTAACCTAAATTCATAGAGTACATAATCAAATAGATTATTAATATTTTTATATCATTGCATTTGTTTATACCTAATAAGCTTGACTCACCCGTAAGAACATAGCAAACTACCACTGACATCGCAGTAAATGTTAATCACGTGACCGAATAGTGTCAATATAAACGTCGATGTTGCCATCCTCTTACGGCAGGTGAAACAAAGGATTCGCTTTATAACAAAATAACGTATATACATATTTGGCAAATAAGAAGATATTCATTAAAACTAATAAGAATTAAAGTGCTCAAAGAATAATATAACAAATTGAGAAAGTCAAAAAATAATTCAATATTTACAAGAGAATTTGTTTTGCATAGTGGTCACACCAACATCTTAGCGACTCAAGTCAACCTCAACTGCAGAGTGCACCTGCCAATCAACGGATGTGGCTCTGGCATAAAAATTCCCAGCAAAGTTAAAGGCGAAAAATCAACAGATAAAATGCTTCTTGCTTTAGGCGAGATTATGTATATTCTTACATAGACAACAGGTATTGTTTTTTTTCAATAATGACAAAAGCAAAGAGAAATACCTGTTGTCTATTACTTACAAGCCAGCACAATACTTGACTAAAAGCAACTTCTTACATACATAAATAGTAGTACATACAAAAAAACCACGCCTATTCCCCAGTGGGGTAGGCAGAGACCACGGATTTCCACCTGCTCCGTTCCAGGCATACTACTTTCGTTTCGTCAACTTTCATTCTTGTCTTCATACTTGCTCGCCGGTTATAGGTGATTTTACCTAGTGTTTTCAAAACATCTGCGACTTGATCACCCCTTACTAACTTGTCCATTCACACTCGCTTTATAAGTACATTTAATGAGTATTAATTTATGTATTTTATTTACGCTAAATAAAAAAGGGTAAAATTGGCACAACTGGCACCTTTATCTTCTATATATCCTAATGACATTATAAATATATAACAAATAGACAACTATACCATAATTACACACTTACCATAATTGATAGAATCTCAGATCTCTATCGTAACAAATACGGTTTATATTCTTATATTTAAAAAAAAAATAAACATTTATATGTATGTACTTTTCCAAATAATTTTTTTTAACGATTTTCCCGCACTTTTAGTGTTGTACTTTATTCTGCAGATTATAAAAAAAGAGATCAAAAAAGCAGCAATCTTCAACTCTTAATAAAAATAAACAATACAATTTATCAATCGTCTTTTAAAATATAAAACATATTTAAATATTATTCAATCTGTAATAGTTCAATTCTCAAAAAAATATTATTAGTATGATGTAGGTACATATATCATTTTGCTCCATTATTCGAGAACAATTACATTTTTTAAGTATTATTTAAACTTATAGCGTTATGTGTTATACTATAAGGTTACAACAGTGTGTTGGCATTTAAAAATATATTGTAAAAATGGAACCTTCTAAATATTAATATTTCTTTCTTATAATTCTTATTAGTCTTATATTATCATGCGTAAAATTTCATGTATTATTTATCAGGCAGGTTTATCTTCTTACAGTTTTACACTAAGCCCTAAATATTGATTATATTTTTCTTTATGCAATTTTTAGTCCATACAATTCATTTCTTATTTTGACATTTCTTTAATTTAGTATTTCGTCAACATAATAAAAATATATTAAATCCTAAAACTATTGACCGGAGGCATGTTTTCAATGGTAATAACGTATTGTATAACAATTATTTTAGTACAGAATAACCAGTGTTAACATCGGTTTTAATCTGAGTTGTGATTGACAGTTGCTTGTCACCTGTCAAAGAATTATTTGACAATAAACGCGACGTTGTTGTCCCTTTCTAGTTGTTCCTCGAGCTGTAAGGTTGATAGACCGGTCTGGCAACACAACTCGTCGAGACAGACCAACCCGTTGTATGTGGTTTTGACTAGAGGCTGGCTGTGGTCACCGAGTATAGGGGACGTGTCGTCATTGTGTAAAGTTATTGGGTACTGTAAAATATTAAATATAGGTGTTATAAAATTATTTTATATTAATAACACGAGACACAATCTTGTCTTTATCCCCGAAGGGGTAGATAGAGCCTCGTTCTTCGAATTGAGAAAGTCCCCCTTCTTTGAATTCGGTTAAAATGAATAGTTACCTTGTAAACTCTTCTAATAAGTCCTTCAAGCACACCGAACAGCACCAGTTTCCTCTCGTTGATGGCCAGGTCCTGCGGCTTCATCCTTCGACAGAGGTCCCGCACAGTACTGCCATAAGTCATGCCCGCGTACATACGAAACAGATCGTTGACTTTAGGCAACTGACGCGCTGGAATGTACAAGACACGTATGTGTTATACCGTAGAGAGAAGTCGGGTGCTAAGAGGAACTGACAACATCTATATTATAGCATCGATTTATATGAGGCTCTGGTAAATATACTTTAAGTTCTTGTGATTTTGTGACTGATCGTAGGTACAAGATCGCAAACATTCTTCGCGTATAGTTGTGAACTCGTGTCTTACGTGTGAAGGTGCGTACCCTGCTAGGCTCTATACAAACAGTTTTGTTAAGAACACTTGATTGTCAAGTCATCATAAAAGATTGCCGCGAACATGTTGGACGAACAGGGTGTTCGATGATGTACGTTAGTGATACGCACGAGCGAACCAAGTTGTTGCGTAAGATGTTTATATCGGCTTTACGGACAAATCAACAACAAGAGGTTGAACTTACGTGATCTAGCACAGAACTCCACACATTGCTGCTGCAGGCCAACGCACCTTGTTAGCTGTCTTAGCTTAGGGGTAGCACTGTACACCTGAAAATCAGAATAAGTATCATATACAATATACATAGGTACATACATACCACTATACACATACGAGATTATTGTATCTGACATTTACATATTACTCCAATTTTATTTATTGTAGACATTAGTAGTTAATTATGTGTGAAATCACAAGAATAAATTGCCAATATAGCACCTATTTAAGTATAACAATACTAGTGGTCGCCCGCGACTTCGTCCGCGTGTTAATTTGGATTTTTTCCCGTTCCCGTCGCGCCGCGTCATATTTTGAACAAATCACACAATATCTTTATAAATTGTAGCCTATGTGTTATTCATATGTATAAGCTATATTATTGTAAGTTTCATTAAAATCCATTCAGTAGTTTTTACATGAAAGAGTAACAAACATCCATCCATCCATACATACATACTCACAAACTTTCGCGTTTATAATATTAGTAGGATTTGTGTGCCAAACTCTTGGTTAAACATGTTGATACTGAAAAACCTTTACAAATATCTGTAGTACCATTGATACTCATAACACATGTTCTACAAATAAACTAATGTTATCTTATCACCAGCGGATGGCGACAGCTTCGCCCGCGGTTATCCAGTTCCCAATTTCCCGAACATATTCCCGGCTAAAAAAGTAGCCCAACTCCTTACAACATCACCTATCTGCCACTGTCAGTGAAGCTATTGTTAAAATCCGGTTCAGCCGCAGCAGACACAACAGATTTTTTTTTTTTTATTATTTTAAGTAGTAAGTAGAAGGTACCGTACTTTTATATGCACTTAGTAACAAGTTAAAAATATGACAAAAATTTGCAATATATTTTAGAGTTTTCGAAAGTTTTTTCATAAAATCTAAAAAATGTCACATGACATGAAGTTCAACATCATTTTAGAGGTATTTGACCATGCTGAGTTGATTGCAGCTGGTCTTGAGTCTATTACCGTTCTCGATTTGACCTTGACCTTGAGATCAGAGGTCAAAGGTCAAGTTCATTTTAGAGGTCTTTGACCATGCTGAGTTGATTGCAGCTGGTCTTGAGTCTCTAACTATTACCGTTATCGATTTGACCTCGTTTTGACCTTGACCTTGAGATCAGGGGTCAAAGGTCAAGTTCATTTTGAGGGGTTTCGACTCTGCTAAGTCGATTGGCGTTTACACGTGAGTCTCTAGCTCTTACCGTTCTCGAGTTGAAAGTTGTTCACGGACGGACATTACTGTTGTATAAAAGATTTTCGTTTCGAAAACACTAAAAAGCTGTTAATTTATATTCGCACGAAACCAAAAGCTTTCAAGATAAATCATTTTGCGAGCATCAGAAAGTAGAAGACAGACAGACACAGACATACTCCATAGCTATATCCCCGCAGGGGTAGGCAGAGGTGTATTACACACCCACAATTTGCCAGTAATTTTGTTGGTCCCACGTAATAGGGGGCAAACCTATTCCCGTTACCGGACACTATCATAATCATAACATTGTATAAAACAAAGTCGCCGATTCTGTATATACATACAGAATCGGCGACTTTGTTTTATACACAAATTATTTGAGCAATCTAAGCATACGCTTAGATTGCTCAGATAATTTAATACTACGCAACGGAATATGATGCGGTATTCACCAATGGATAGAGTGGTTCTCGAGGAAGGTTTTTGTGTATAATTTGTCAAGCTAGCTAGCAAGGCATTGTAAATCAAACTGCAGTCCGAGACGTAAGTAGGTATGTAAAATGCGTAGGTACTAACAGCACAGTATTGAAAGATGGGTACTAGAGTTACCACTCCGTAGTAGACGAGGTTCTGAACGCACGCGCGCACCAGGCTAATCTCCACGTCAGTCAGGGCAGCTATTTTTGACACGTGGTTGAACCCGTCTATGTACGGCAGAATCTGAAACAACAATAAAATATAATTATAGTAACTAGTTATCCCGACGAACTATATATCGCTTCATAAAAAAAAAATTAAAAAAAAACAAAAATAATATTTTAATATTTCATGCAAATGTATGTAAATTGAAAAACTTGATGGACGGACAGACAGATAGACAAATTGTCGTATTAAATATATAGATTAAAGTACTCGTACAATAACTACGAGTACTAGCCCGCAAATTCTATTTTTATTTAAATAATATTTTTCATTGCCTTCTCGCTCAGCTCCTATTGGACACAGCGTAATGTTATGTTATTTATTTATTATTTATTTAAAAACAAAACAGAATAGAATAGTCATTTATTTGCATAGAATGTTAAACATTTTAAAGAGATAGTAGATACAATTATTAGCGCTAGTTCAGACATGCGGGTACCGCGCGTTTACGAATCGCGCGATTTGAACCCGCAAAATTGTGATGCTATTCAGACACCGGCGGTTATTATGCGATTTTCGTGCGGGGATAACGTCTTTTTGAAAATGGAGGTCGACGAAGAAGTGTGTTTACTGTGGTTGCTCCTTAAAAAAATAGAAAAAGGCGGTATTGGGTGCATTCAATATTAAGTGACCGACTAGTATGTACATGGTCAGTTCGTAACGTTATATCCCAATTTAAGAATATATGATAAAAACATTTTTGACTGTTTTTGACATTTTTTTTGACTATTTAGCTCGGTTCTTGATAATTTTATTTGAGTAATCTTCACACTGAAGATCCCATATTGTAGGTCTCTTCCTCACTTCATCAATAAATAGTTCAGTGTCGAAACGATCCATGGCGAACTCACGAGCTGTGACGTGCTAACCGCGCGGTAGCCGCAACGCAACTGAACGCGAAGTAAAGACTCCATAGTAATAGAAACGCGCGTGGGCAGCGCGATTCTATTTTCTGGCGGTTGGGTTGCGGTAACCGCGCGGTTATGTCTGAACGATTACTAACTAACTCATATAAATAAGACCCGCGCGATTTCCATGCGATTCTATAATCGCGCGGTTCCCGCCGTGTTTGAACTAGCGTTTAGTTTCCACATACGAGTACATTCTGCCGTTTGGTATACCAATATTTCGTCCGAGTATAAATTGAATTCGTGACATCAAATCTTAAACTCAAAATTAAGTCAATTATTAATTCCAATAATAAATAATTCAATAATTAATATAAACAACAATTCCAATTTAACACTTAATGATTTCTATTTAACAATCAATAATTCCAATTCTATGTACACACATGAAAATAAAATAACAAGATTATTAAATCTCTTTCAGTGGACCAACTTGGCTTTTCTCGCTTAATAAACGTATTCAATACAACTAGTTATCCCGACGAACTTTGTATAGCCTCAAAAAAAAAAGAATATTTTAATATTTCATGCAAATGTATGTAAATTGAAAAACGCGACTGACGGACAGACAGACAGACAAATTGTCGTATTAAATATTTAGATAATAATTTTTCGGTTCGGCAGGGCAGAGTAGGTAACCACTTGTAGGAGCAGATGAGGTTACCTGGGGTTCCTAATATCTTGGTAGAACCTACCCCTATGCCTTGCTTATTGCCACATTAATCTTCGAAGATAGGTACTGTACGGATTTTGTTATGTATGTATATCTTATACAAGCTATTATATAATAGCTTGGAAAAACGTTTTCGTCATAATAAGCTAGGCGAAGTGGCAAGCACCAGCTAGTAACAAATAAAAATAACAATCTGATTGTTTCAAAGAAACCTAATAAGTATAGTGAGGGTTTCTAAAAGCTTTCATATAATTTTATTTGAAATTTTTATTTTTATAAAGGTTCCGTAGTAAAAGTCTCGGAACCCTTATAGTTTCGTTATGTCCGTCCGCGGCTGTCCTCCCAAACGGTTTGTGCTAGAAACATGAAACTGTGCATGGGTATGTATTTACTACGTCTGCCGACAAAGTGTATAAAACTAAAAAAAAAAAAATTCTGAGGTACTTTCCCTAATAGTAAAGTGTAAAGTGTGAATGATATTTTTTTTCCCGCGTCTACCCCATGGCGTGGAGTATCATTAGATAAGTCTTCTAAAAACATTTAGAGGCTGCTAATATGATTTTTTGATTTTAAGTATCCGTTTGCGAGATATTTAATGGAATAGTAGATAAGTTAAATATCTTTTAACATGGTGTAGGTAACTAAATAATTTTAAATTATCTAATTGTATTGCAGTAGGTAATTGCTTAGTTAGTAGGATCATTGTTAAAATTAGCATAACATGCAGGCAGAGCTTTCAAGAGCATAGTAATAGTAAGTAAGATGTTAAAAACTTATTAAAATTATAATAGCATTATTTTTCTTTCAAGAGCATGTTTTTGCGAAAACAGGGGGTCGTAGTCCATATAATTTAAAGGAACACTACAACGGATGGTATAACTTTGTTAGTTCAGGAGTTAGAGACTTTTATGGGTAACTACGGAACCCTATCTTATGGGTGGCTCGACACGCTCTTGGCCGGAGTTTTTCTTTATTTATTTCCGAGGCTTTTGTTCTAAATAGGCACTTTGTTACCTTTAATAATTTATTTTGATCCTTGTTTTATTGAAAAGGAAAAACAATTACCATGCTTCATTTTCCCACCAGATTTCATATTACTTTATTTCGATAAATTATGCCGCGACATTCTTTGCCGTGCCGCGACGTTACTCGGCGCCGACCAATGCCTCACCATTTTCATCATTAATCAATCGCAGGAATAGACCGCGAAGCAAACAGCACAAACAAAACGATCGTACCTAATTTCGGTCAATACATACATCGACATTTTATATAAAGCAATAGGGAAGTAATTCCTCTGGCACTTGGCCACGGTCCGAAAGCTTTTACATCAGGACCGAGCGCTATAACTATTTGTGTGATCAAAAATAAACAGTAATGTAAAAAACTATGTATGTTTTTAAAACAATCAGTGAGAATGCTAAACTTTTTAAATATTTTATAAAATAAATCGAATAACCAAATTTCTTAGGTTGGATTAGAACCTACGTCAGTTCGAGATGCTCGTTCGACTTTAATTGGCTGTGCCACAGCTGCTAGCACGTAAGATTTTGTTGCATTTCATCAACATTTCATCGCAAGGCAACGGGTTTAAATTTTTTTTTTTCAAAATATATCTGCTACTTTTTATTAAATTCATTCGGCCATTTTGGACTTAACCCATTATAAATGTACCTGGTGACAGCAATAGGCTTACGTGGGACTAAAAATACTGGCAAATTGTGGATGTGCAATGCACCTATGCCTACCCCTTTGGGATATAGGCTTGATATGTATATATATGTGTATATATAGCCAGCCTAGCCCTCCGGGAAATCTTCTGACTGTTCATAAAGTTATGCAGAGCCCCATTCACTTGATGTAAAAAAAAAAAGTATGTATTAAAAAGTAATATTATTATTATAATATTAATTTATTATTATATCGTTTATTCATTTATATTCTTATTTTATACATTTTTAAATACATTTATAAAAAACACAAATACATTTAAAAATATAAAAAATAGTGACCCACCAGTAGCGGAGTAGGACCCAAACTACCGGTGGTGGAGGCTACAGACTAAGAAACCTCCTAACAATACGGCACGTGTCGAGGATAACAACCTTCTGAATCTGACTCTTGATCCAACAATCTAACGAGAGTCTCTTGAGATGTTGATCGAGACTCTTCGCTATTAATCCGTTTGCCGAAACGACCACCGGGACAATGATCGTCGAGTCTACGTCCCACATGGCGGTTATCTGGAAGGACAGATCGAGGTACTTACTAAGTTTGTCCTTCTCTGCCTTCACGAGATTCTCGTCATGCGGGACGGCGATATCGACGAGCACTGCCCGACGCTGGGTCCGATCAACCAACACGATATCGGGCCTATTGGCAACAATAGTCCTGTCCGTGATGATTGATCGGTCCCAGTAGAGCAATGCACGACCATTCTCAAGAACTGGCACTGGTGTGTACTTATAGTACGGTACTTCAGACTCAATAAGGTCATATTGAAGAGCAAGTTGCTGGTGGATGATCCTGGCTACTTGATTGTGCCTATGCAAGTACTCGGTGTTAGCAAGATACGAACAACCGGAAATAATATGGCGAAGTGATTCACCAGGACGGTGGCATGCTCGACAAATGTCGACCGTACCGTCCTTCATGATGTATTTCCGATAGTTGTTCGTCTTGATAACCTCATCTGCAATTGCACAGGCAAAACCTTCAGTTTCCCCAAAGAGGTCCCCAAAACGCAGCCAGGTCACCGATGCGAGCAGGTCTACATCGAGTCCTGTTAAGACTCGGTAGAACCGCCCGTGTAGCTCCTTGCTCTTCCATACGTCCTTACGGTCTTCAGTACTTAACACCTTTGGTTTACGCCAGTTCTCGTTAGCCAAGGAAAGAGGTGTAAGGCCCTTGTCAACTTTCACAACATCGCAATGAATGTCACATCCATTCTGTAGGAAGTAATCCCTGAGACTGCACACTTCACGGTTGTGGAGGTTCTTGGCATTCAAAAAGCCTCGACCCCCCCACTTCCGTGGAATGTACAGTCTCATGACAGACGATCGTGGGTGTAACATTCGATGCAATGTCAGTTGTTGACGGACTCGCCTATCCAGAGCGTCTAGTTCCGTTTGAGTCCACCTAAGTATGCCAAAGGAGTACAACAATAAAGGTATCACCCAACCGTTGAAAGCCCGCATTTTGTTACCACCGGACAAAGAACTGTTAAGAACTTTTGTCAGGCGGCCAAAAAAACGTTCTTTCACCGATTTCTTAATATCCTCTACCGCTATACCCAATGACTCTGACATACCTAGGTATTTGTATGTTTCGGTCTCGGTGAGAGATCTGAGAGTTATTATCTCAGAAAGTTGTAAATTCGGTGAATTTACAACCTTCCCCCGCTGTACATGCATAACCGCACACTTATCAACACCGAACTCCATCTTAATGGCATTACTAAAACCTTCCGTAGTTTTTAATAATGTCACTAAATCTTGGTGCTTCGGTGTGAATAGTTTGAGGTCATCCATATACATCAGGTGAGAAATAACCTCACTCCCTCTACGAAACCGATAGCCTAGCCCTGAATCCTTCAGCAATGTGCTAAGTGGATTCAGTGCTAAACAAAACCACAATGGACTCAAACTGTCGCCCTGGAATATACCACGCTCAATCCTTATCAAGTCATGCGAATCAGAGGCGTACCCACCACTACCTGGTTGACGAAGGACTGTGGTCCACTGCCCCATACACGAGACTAAGAAGGATTTAAGAGTCGGATTAATTTTATACAACTCTAAAATCCTCCTCAGCCATGAATGAGGCACCGAATCATAGGCCTTCTTGTAGTCAATCCAGGCAGTAGAGAGGGCGCCCCTACTCCGTTTGACCTGTTGGCTAATGGCCATGTCAATAAGGAGTAGCTCCTTAGTACCACGTGACCCAGCCCTACATCCATTCTGAGCGTTATCTAAAATATTGTTAGACATTATGTGTGAATTTAATTTACTTCTCAGAATGGATGTAAGGAGCTTGTAGATGGTAGGTAAGCAAGTGATAGGTCTATAGTTTTTAGGTTCCGTGGTACTACCTGATTTATGGAGCAGGAAGGTGATGCCAGTGGTCATAAAAGCGGGTAAGGAACCAGACTCGAGGGCTTCTTGATACTGTGTTGCCAAGCGTTCATGCGAGCTCTGAACCCACTTTATCCAAAAGTTGTGCAATCCATCCGGCCCAGGACTTTTCCAGTTCGGGGCCTTACGAATTGCACAACTAACATCTTCGGAGTCTATGGTAATAGACTCCATGGGTTCGATGATACTGCATTCACGCTCGACGACACGGATCCAGTCGCCCTCCGAATGTTCGACGGGCACCGACCATATGTCACGCCAAAATTGATTCATGGTGTGAGCATCTGGCAGTTGTCCGTCGCTCAAACGTTGTCCAGTTCCCTCCCACTCTCGGTACACCTTCCTTTGGTCACTTTGGAAGATGCGATTCTGCCAGTATCTATTTACACGCTCTCTATAACGACGGATACTTGCCCATGCATACACTTTCTGTTTCAGAAAGTCAATACGTTCCGTGACATTGGTTAAGTATTGCTGGGGACGAATACCGGTCCCAGCGAATGCCTGACTCACGAAACGCATGACCCGGGGACGACTATTTCCCCGGCTAAAACAGATAAGCTTCGCAATGAGAGTCCTAAATGTGCCGATACGTCGCTCGATTCTTGCCTGCCAAACGGGCACACCACCCGATCGTGGTGCACGGTTAAATTCAGGGAATTTAACGCGTGCAACACGACAAGCGGTAATAGCTCCACAGTAAAGAATCGAGTGGGTATCGAGCAAATCATTGCTAGTCCGTAAGTACGGAGCTAGCAACGCATTCAGGGCTCCCATCAACGCCAGATTTCGTCTATGCATGGGTAAGCGTGGTAGCCGTGGTCTAGAATTAGGTGCAAACCTATATTGAGAGATCACATCTTCTAAAGTACTCCTTAATTGCTTGCTTACCTGGACAGATATATCACTCGTATCATCTCCCACGTCGAGCACGGTATCAACTAAAGTGACATTAGTTGCAACCGTGTGTGTAGCAGGTGACGGTGCTCTCGTTGACGCTGGAGCTGGTCGAGTAGATAACACTTCCAGGCGTAGTCGATCAAGCACAGGTTGATCCAACAACTTGCATCGTTGGATAGCCCGCACTTGATCCGATAGTCGCTGGACGGCAACGGTCATTGTTGGTTCAAGAGCCTGAAACAAAGGGAGCATCCTTGAACGGTACGCAGTCAGGTTGGTTTCCCCTTCTGTAGCCTCATAATATGCCCGCATGACGTTTTCATTGATGGATGAAGTCCATCGCATGCGGTGCACAATACCACCGGTAGTGGGGACCCTACTCGAAGCTGGTAGGCTTCGGGGCCCCAAACTGCTCGGCGGCCGGCCTCTCCCTCGCCGGCGTACAGGTGTTGGCGACGTCGGCGGGGAAAAATACTCATCACTTGACGATGAACTCGACGCCTCAGCAAGCACTTGTGTCGCAGGAGTGCGGTCCAGCGCTTGCGAGGCGGAGCTAAGTGATGAGTCCGGGGGTGTTATCTGTGCATTTTTACTCCTGGCTCTTGTTATCATCGCTATCCATAATCATTCATAATATTTATTTTCTCGTAACATTCTGATATTTTGATAGTTGACGTTTGTCAAAACTTCGCTTCATATTTGCACTTTGGTATTCTTGTAATAAATTGTGAAATATAATATTTATGGACTATTTGGTGATATAATTTAGAAATCAGTAAGAATTTTAAAAATTGAGGAAGATATTTGAGATAAAAATATTAAAATATTTTATTGATGAAAATGACGTATGTACAGAGGTCCAGAGTTGCCAGTTTTATTATTATTATTTCGTTTATTCAATAACATTCTTATTTTATATATATTATATATTGATTATTATTTATTCCTTTACATTCTTATTTTATACATTTTTAAATACATTTATAAAAAAAAGAAACAAATACATTTAAAAATATAAAAAATAGTGACCCACCAGTAGCGGAGTAGGACCCAAACTACCGGCGGTGGAGGCTACAGACTAAGAAACCTCCTAACAATACGGCACGTGTCGAGGATAACAGCCTTCTGAATCTGACTCTTGATCCAACAATCTAACGAGAGTCTCTTGAGATGTTGATCGAGACTCTTCGCTATTAATCCGTTTGCCGAAACGACCACCGGGACAATGATCGTCGAGTCTACGTCCCACATGGTGGTTATCTCGAAGGACAGATCGAGGTACTTACCAAGTTTGTCCTTCTCTGCCTTCACGAGATTCTCGTCATGCGGGACGGCGATATCGACGAGCACTGCCCGACGCTGGGTCCGATCAACCAACACGATATCGGGCCTATTGGCAACAATAGTCCTGTCCGTGATGATTGATCGGTCCCAGTAGAGCAATGCACGACCATTCTCAAGAACTGGCACTGGTGTGTACTTATAGTACGGTACTTCAAACTCAATAAGGCCATATTGAAGAGCAAGTTGCTGGTGGATGATCTTGGCTACTTGATTGTGCCTATGCAAGTACTCGGTGTTAGCAAGATACGAACAACCGGAAATAATATGGCGAAGTGATTCACCAGGACGGTGGCATGCTCGACAAATGTCGACCGTACCGTCCTTCATGATGTATTTCCGATAGTTGTTCGTCTTGATAACCTCATCTGCAATTGCACAGGCAAAACCTTCAGTTTCCCCAAAGAGGTCCCCAAAACGCAGCCAGTTCACCGATGCGAGCAGGTCTACGTCGGGTCCTGTTAAGACCCGGTAGAACCGCCCGTGTAGCTCCTTACTCTTCCATACGTCCCTACGGTCTTCAGTACCTAGTACCTTTGGTTTACGCCAGTTCTCGTTAGCCAAGGAAAGAGGTGTCAGGCCCTTGTCAACCATCACGACATCACAATGAATGTCACACCCGTTCTGTAGAAAGTAATCTCTCAGACTACACACTTCACGGTTGTGGAGGTTCTTGGCATTCAAAAATCCCCGACCCCCCCACTTCCATGGAATGTACAGTCTCATGACAGATGATCGTGGGTGTAACATTCGATGCAATGTGAGTTGTTGACGGACTCGCCTATCCAGGGCGTCTAGTTCCGTTTGAGTCCACCTAAGTATGCCAAAGGAGTATAAGAATAAAGGTATCACCCAACCATTGAAAGCCCGCATTTTGTTACCACCGGACAAAGAACTGTTAAGAACTTTTGTCAGGCGGCCAAAAAAACGTTCTTTCACCGATTTCTTGATATCCTCTACCGCTATACCCAATGACTCTGACATACCTAGGTATTTGTATGTTTCGGTCTCGGAGAGAGATCTGAGAGTTATTATCTCAGAAAGTTGTAAATTCGGTGAATTTACAACCTTCCCCCGTTGTACATGCATAACCGCACACTTATCAACACCGAACTCCATCTTAATGGCATTACTAAAAACTTCCGTAGTTTTTAATAATGTCGTGGGTGGTGCATTCGATATGAAGTCAATAGACAACGCACCTTCCTATCCAGAGCTTCTAACTCCGTCTGAGTCCATCTAAGTATGCCAAAAGAGTATACTAAGACTGGCATGGCCCAGCCGTTGACAGCACGCACCTTGTTACCGCCTGATAAAAGACTTTTCAGTATTTTTTTTAGGCGGCCAAAGAAACGATCCTGCAACTTCTGTTTCATGTCAGTCTCAGCAATACACAGAGCTTGAGACATACCTAGATATTTGTAGGTTTCGGTTGCGGAGAGCGACCCAAATCGTGTGAAATCTGAAAGATTGACTCCTTCAGATTCCACAATCCCGCCCCTTTTTACATGCATGACCGTACACTTATCTACCCCAAACTCCATACTGATGGCCTTACTAAAAGTTTCAGTAACTTTTAGCAAAGTCATCAAATCGGGGCCATTAGGGGCAAATAACTTTAGGTCATCCATGTAAAAAAGGTGGGACAAAATTTGACCCCCTCTGCGCATCCGATAGCCTAACCCTGAACCCTCTAGTAACGTACTGAGAGGATTCAGTGCTAGACAAAACCACAACGGACTCAGACTATCACCCTGGAATATACCTCTCTCAATCCCTATTGGTACACCACCTCCTAGAACCTGACGACACCCTGGATAAACAAGAACCGTACTCCATTGTCTCATACATGACCCCAAAAAGGTGCATAGAGTTGCATCAACTTTATACAGCTCTAGCACCCTCCGAAGCCATGTATGAGGCACAGAATCGTACGCTTTCTTATAGTCAATCCAGCATGTCGCAAGGTTCTTTCGGTTGCGGCGTACCTGCTGGCAAACAGCCATGTCAATAATAAGGAGCTCTTTCGTACCACGTGCCCCACTTTTACATCCATTCTGAGAGATTGACAAGATGTTATTGTTTTGTACATGTGAATATATTTTTACTCTCAGGATGGATGTAAAAAGTTTGTATATGGTAGGTAGACAAGTTATAGGTCTATAATTTTTGGGGTCTGTGGTACTACCAGACTTGTATAGGAGGTGGGTTACTCCGGTAGTCATAAAAGCTGGAAGCGACGCTGACTCAAGGGATGACTGGAAGCAAGATGCCAAGCAAGCGTGTGAGCTACGGAACCATTTTAACCAAAAGTTGTGCAGTCCGTCCGGTCCAGCAGATTTCCAATTTGGCAACGAACGAACTGCACAACCAATATCTTCTTCAGATATGGTTATAGGTTCCATAGCTGGAATTGGTTCACACGCCCGCTCAACATCTCTAATCCACGCATCCTGTGTATGACTGACGGGCGTCGACCAGATGCTTTTCCAGAAGTTAACTGTAGAAACAGCATCAGGTAGACTCCCATCAGTCACATCCGAGTTAGGTCGCTCCCACCCTCTATATACCCACCTCTCATTTTTTTGGAACAAGCGATTCTGAGTGTATCTGTCCACTCTTTTTTTGTACCGCCTTATGCGGTTCGCCCACGCATAAACTTTCTGCTTCAGGTAATCGATGCGCTCTGTGACCCGAACAGAGTATTCACAGGGCCTAATATTAGTTCCCACGAATGCACGGGTCACAAAGCGCATGACTCTCGGGCGTGTATTGCCCGTCCTGAAGCAGTGTAGCTTGCCAATGAGCACCCTAGCCTCGTTGATGCGCCGTTCAATTCTGCACTGCCAAGCTGGTACAGCAGGCTTTGGTCGAATAGCTGTTTCTTGTTTAAAAAATTTAACACCAGCTATTCGACATACTGCAACAGCTGCACAGTACAGAATGGAATGGGCATCAGTAATGTTTCTGCAGTTGTTAAAAAACGATGTTAACATCGAGTCTAGGGCACACACTAGCGCCACATTTTTTTTATGTGTGGGCAAACGCGGAAGCCGCGGTCTACACTCAATAGGGACAGATTGAAACTCACCAATCGCTCGCTCCAAAGCGCTCCTTAATTCCTCATTGTATTGAGTACTTACAGGTATAGCAGCATCACTCACTTCTTCACCAACATGTGAGATGATGTTTTCTTGCGTTATTTCATTACGGTTACTTTGTAATGGCACAGGTAATGGTTGCAATGAAGAAGGCGTGATACCACTACACACTTCTAAGCGTAGCCTCTCAAGTGTAGCGTCATCTAACAGGTGACAGCGTTGTATGGCGCGCACCTGATCCGATAGGCGTTGTGCCGATACGTTGACATCTGGTTCAAGTACCTGAAACAGAGGTAGCATGCGAACACGGTACGCAGTGAGGTTAGTTCCCCCCTCTGTAGCCACAAAATATGCCCGCATCACGTTTTCATTCATACCGAAGTTCCATCGAATGCGGTGCACATTACCACCGGTAGCGGGGTCCGTAATCGAAGCCGGAGGGCCTCGGGGTCCCAAGCCAGTCGGTGGCCGGCCTCTCCCCTGCCGACGTACAGGTAGAGGCGACGTCGGCGGAGAGAAAAACTCGTCGCTGCTTGAGCTCGACGCCTCACCAGTAGTCACAGTTGTCGACGACTGTAAGGCGGAGCTGTGCGACAAGTCCGGGGTTGGTAATTGTGCTTTTTTGGCGCCAGCTCTGGTCAACATTATATTTTTTCTTGATTTTCATCTTATATTCATATTATCATTTTCAGTTTGTTACACTGACATAATGTGTCAAAGTGTACTATAATTTATAAAATATATGTTTGTGTTTTTTCCGGATTTCTTCATGCTGATTTTTTTTGTAATAGATATATATTTGTACTTTTATTATGTTTTGAATGATATTTTTGTATTATTGTAGATTAAAGGTAAAATATTTTAATAAATGCTCCTTAAGAAAAAAATGTGACTGTTTTGTAGCAGTGTTGCTTTAAGAAAGTTAATTTTTATTATTATTATTCCCTTTATTACATTTTATTACATATTTACTATATTTTTAAATAAACTTATAAAAAACACAAATATATTTAAAAATATAAAAAATAGTGACCCACCGGTATCGAGTACAGTGACCAAGCTACCGGTGGTTAGGGCTCCAGAGATAGGAACTTCCGCACAATACGGGCCGTATCCAACAGAACCGCCTTCTGCATCAAGCCCTTGACCCAGCTGCCTAACGCGAGCCTCTGAAGGTGGTGGTCGAGGCTCTTGGCTATTAAACCATGGGCAGATACGACTATCGGAACAATAATCGCCGAATCCACATCCCACATGTCGACAATCTCGTGAGCTAAGTCCAAATATTTAATTTGTTTATCTTTTTCTGCTTTCACGAGATTCTCGTCATGCGGTACAGTGATATCGACAATTATTGCAAGGCGTTTTAATCGATCTATTATCACTATATCTGGTTTGTTGGCTATAATAGTCCTATCAGTGATAATAGACCGATCCCAATACAATGTAGCATGGCCATTTTCAAGAACTGGGTCGGGCACATACCTGTAATAAGGTATCTCTAAGTCAACAAGGTTATATTTTAGAGCAAGTTGTTGGTGGATAATCCTGGCTACTTGGTTGTGTCTGTGCAAATACTCACCGTTCGCAAGACGGGAACAACCAGAGATAATATGTCTTAAAGATTCTCCGGGACGATGACATGCCCGACAGATGTCTAGCGTCCCATCTTTGACAATAAATCTCCGATAGTTATTCGTCATCATAAATTCGTCAGTGATTGCACAGATGAAACCTTCAGTTTCTCCAAAGAGATCACCGAAACGTAACCAGGATATGGAAGCTGTAAAATCAACATCGGGCCCGTGTAGAGCCCGATAAAAACGACCGTGAAGCTCTTTGCTCTTCCATATTTCCTTGCGATCAGATACACCTAGTATTACCGGTTTGCGCCAGTTCTCTTTAGCTAGGGAGAGTGGGGTCAGTCCGTTATCAATTGCCACGACATCTCGATGCAGACCCACATCCACCTGTAAGAAGTACTCTCTAAGGTTGCATATCTCACGGTTATGGAGACTCTTAGCGTTTAAAAATCCTCGACCTCCACATTTCCGTGGGATATACAACCTCATTACTGACGAACGTGGGTGGTGCATTCGGTATGAAGTCAATAGACAACGTACCTTTCTATCCAGAGCTTCTAATTCGGTCTGAGTCCATCTAAGTATGCCAAAAGAGTATACTAAGACTGGCATGGCCCAGCCGTTAACAGCCCGTACCTTGTTACCGCCTGACAAGAGACTTTTCAATACTTTCTTCAGGCGGCCAAAGAAACGGTCCTGCAACGTCCGTTTCATGTCAATCTCAGCAATACACAGAGTTTGGGACATACCTAGATATTTGTAGGTTTCGGTTGCGGAGAGCGACTCAAATTGTGTGAAATCCGAAAGACTGACTCCTTCAGATTCCACAATCCCGCCCTTTTTCACATGCATGACCGCACACTTATCTACCCCGAACTCCATACTGATAGCCTTACTAAAAGTTTCAGTAACTTTTAGTAAAGCCATCAATTCGGGGCCATTAGGGGCAAATAACTTTAGGTCATCCATGTAAAAAGGTGGGATAAAATTTGACCCCCTCTCCGCATCCGATAGCCTAACCCTGAACCCTCTAGTAGCGTACTGAGAGGATTCAGTGCTAGGCAAAACCATAACGGACTCAGACTATCGCCCTGGAATATTCCTCTCTCGATCCCTATTGGTACACCACCTCCTAGAATCTGACGACATCCTGAATAAACCAAAACCGTATTCCATTGTCTCATACATGACCTCAAAAAGGTGCACAGAGTTGCATCAATTTTATACAACTCCAGCACCTTTAGAAGCCATGTATGAGGTACAGAATCATACGCTTTTTTGTAGTCAATCCAGCATGTCGCAAGGTTCTTTCGGTTGCGACGTACCTGCTGACAAACAGCCATGTCAAGAATAAGGAGCTCTTTAGTACCACGTGCCCCACTTTTACATCCATTCTGAGAGATGGACAATATATTGTTGTTTTCTATATGTGAATACATTTTGACTCTCAGAATAGATGTAAAAAGTTTGTATATAGTTGGTAAACAAGTAATGGGTCTGTAATTTTTGGGGTCTGTGGTACCACCAGATTTATAAAGAAGGTGAGTAAGGCCGATACCTCACCGAGACGCCATGGCGACGTGGCCAGCGACGTCGCCAACTAGTTCTCATTGAGATATATGACGGCTAACTCACTTGGCGACCGACTGGCAACGTCGCCAGTCGGTCGCCAAGTGTCATATATCTCAATGAGAACTAGTTGGCGACGTCGCTGGCCACGTCGCCATGGCGTCTCGGTGAGGTATCGGCCTAATGCACGGATATCAGCATTTTATACTAAACATTTACATTTTAAACTACCTAAGCTATTAATTTGTGTTAAGTACTTACGTAATTAACATTAATAATTCTTTAAATTCCCACAGCCGCACTACCTATGTTACGACGTCGCTGGCCACGTCGCCATGGCGTCTCGGTGAGGTATCGGCCTAACTCCGGTAGTCATAAAAGATGGAAGCGACGCTAACTCAAGGGATGACTGGAAGCAAGATGCCAAGCAGGCGTGCGAGCTACGGAACCATTTTAGCCAAAAGTTGTGCAGTCCGTCCGGTCCAGCTGATTTCCAATTTGGTAACGAACGAACTGCACAACCAATATCATCTTCAGATATGGTTATAGGTTCCATAGCTTGTATTGGTTCACACGCCCGCTCTACATCCCCAATCCACCCACCCTGCGTATGACTGACGGGTGTCGACCAAATGTTTTTCCAAAAGGCAACTGTAGCATCAGCATCAGGTAGACTCCCATCAGTCACATCTGAATCAGGTCGCTCCCACCTTCTGTATACCCACCTCTCGTCTTTTTGGAACAAGCGATTTTGTGTATATCTGTCTACTCTCTTTTTATATCGCCTTATACGGTTTGCCCACGCATAGATTTTCTGCTTCAGGAAATCAATGCGCTCCGTGACCCGTACAGAGTATTCACGGGGACTCACGTTAGTTCGCGCGAATGCCCGGGTCACGAAGCGCATGACTCTCGGGCGTGTATTGCCCGTCCTGAAGCAGTGTAGCTTGCCTATGAGCACCCTAGCCTCGGTAATGCGACGTTCAATCCTGCATTGCCAAGCTGGTACTGTAGGTCTTGGTCGAGCAGCTGATTCTTGCTTATTAAATTTAACACCAGCTACTCGACATACTGTAACAGCCGCACAATACAGGATTGAATGCGCATCAGTGAGATCATCACAATTGAGAAAATAAGATTTTAAAATCGAGTCTAGGGCACACACTAGCGCTATATTTTTTCTATGCGTAGGCAAACGTGGAAGCCGCGGTCTACACTGAATAGGGACAGATCTAAACTCACCAATCGCTTGTTCCAAAACGCTCCTTAATTCATCATTGCACTGGATACTTACAGATGTAGCAGCATCATTTACTTCTTCATTAACTGTTAAGACGGGAGGTATTTCATTTTCTACTGTAGTGGAGTTACGGTTACTATGTAATGAAGAAGGGATGATACTGTTACATGCTTCTAAGCGTAGCCTCTCAAGTGCGGCGTCATCCAACAGATGACAGCGTTGTATGGCGCGCACCTGATCCGATAGGCGTTGTGCTGTTACGTTGACATCTGGTTCAAGTACCTGAAACAGGGGCAGCATGCGGACACGGTACGCAGTGAGGTTAATTCCTCCCTCTGTAGCCACAAAATATGCCCGCATCACGTTTTCGTTCATAGAGAGACTCCATCGAATGCGGTGCACATTACCACCGGTAGCGGGGTCCCTAATCGAAGCAGGAGGGCCTCGGGGTCCTAAGCCAGTCGGTGGCCGGCCTCTCCCCTGCCGACGTACAGGTGGAGGCGACGTCGGTGGGGAGAAAAACTCATCGCTGCTTGAGCTCGACGCCTCACCAGTAGCCACAATTGTCGGCGACTGTGAGGCGGAGCTGTGCGACGAGTCCGGGGATGGTGTAAGTGCTATTTGCTTGGCACGTGCTCTGGTCAACATTCCTTTTACTTCTTCTCTTTGTTTTTTCTTGATTTAATTTATTTTCACTCATTATGCATATAGCACAGTGACAGTATATATTATGTCAAACTGTCAATGGTTTTAGATTTTCTGGATATTTCATGTTCTTGATTTTTTTCATGTTTTTCTTTTCTATTTCGAAATATGTGTATATTGATTTAAAATGGTATTGGTCGAAATTATATTAGTATTTATACGTAAAATATTTGAATAAAATTGAGAGTAAGAAAAAAGTGTGACTTGTTCTTAGCAGTGTTGCCATTATTATTATTATTATAAAGTATGTATTTACAAAAAAAATGTATTTAAGTATTAATATAAGTATATCTAGTACTCATATCCACACGCTCTACTTAGTTTGAGACTAGATGGCGTTGTGTGAATTACCCTAACATATTTTTATTGATTTATTATGTAACTAGCTGATGCCCGCAGCTCCGCCTGCGTGTTATAGCTTTCTTGATCACCAGTTACTGATTTATTATGAATAGCTGTTGAGCGATATTGTATCTTAAGATAAAATATTTTAGTATCTTAGCCGTGTGCAGCGCCCCTTAGTGAACTCCACTGCGGGTGACGTAACCTACGACAAACTTATTATTTGCGGTTGGTACAGTAATCGGGTCTAGGGATCGAACAGCAAAATTAAGTTTGTTTTTTATTGTATATACTTTTCCGTGATAAAAAGTACCCAGGGTGGTGCCCAGGATTTTAAAGAATAATTATACCAAGTTTCATCGTAATCGAACCGGTAGTTTTTGCGTGATGCATGAACAAACAGAGAGACAAAAATTTTTTTAATCACATTTTTATGTTCGGTGTCGGTCTAGTAACACCCCCTGCCATTTAGTTTTTTGATATTTTCAATGTACAGAATTTTCACTTCTACAGAAGTATAGATATCATTGCCTACATTACTATCAAGATCTTAGAACCCTAAGGTAAGCTCACCTGCAAGTGGTGCACCTGCCGATCAACAAACGAAGCTCTGAAAAACACCTTAAAAATGACTCGCCCTCATCAGTTTTTGTGATCTATTTATTATTTCTTTCTTAATATTTTAAGAATAGTTTAAGCAAACTAATTGCTTTGAAATACAAAAATACATACCTAATTATGAAGTTCAACTCTATGACCATGTGTCGACTAAATGATATCGCATGAAATGTCGGTCACGTGAACCAATTAACACATATTTATTTAATTTTCCGCGATATAATTGGTTATCAGCTGAGGTCGACTGGTGTTTCAAGCATTTATCAGCAGTGGGCTAGTTTCCTAACCAAGTTGTATAATAATAAATAAATAATAATAAATAAATATGTTGGGACAATTCACGTAACGCCATCTAGTCTCAAACTAAGCAGACCTTGTGATATGAGTACTAGATAAACTAATATAAAAACTTATGTAAATTTTTTGTAAATACATACATTTTATACATAGGAAACATCCAGGCTTCGGTACAAATGTATCTGTCTTCACACAAAGTTTGTCCCGACCGGGAATCGAACCCGAGACTCCGGCGTCGAAAGTGGATGCACTACCGACCACGCCACCGAAGCAGTCAAAAGTATAAAAAGTAACTACAGATTCAATATAAATAATACTTTTGTCAGTGGTTATAAACTATTTATGTATCTATAGTCCACCACGCGCAGATAGGGGCATGCCACATGCCAGTCATCTACACGTAGCGTGCATCTTAGATTACGTTTCTGTTAATACGAGGAGCGACAAGCAGAGCGGAAAGCGGACATAATAACTGGAGCAATTCTTTTAGTTCTAATCATTATTGAAGAACAGGCCAAGAACTCTGGCAGTCTTCTTAAAAAAATCCTACCATTTGATTTTGATTACCCGGTAACGGCAATAGGCTTGCCCCCTTCTACTAGGACCGACGAAAGCATTGGCAAAGAGTGGGTGTGCATTGCACCTCTGCCTAAACAGGCGTGATGTATATCTATCTGTCGATTTTGATGAAACAAAGCCGTAAGGGTTTACTTATCTTATAATTGATTTCATTTATGTACCTACACGCAGTATACATATTATACAATGATAGGTATTAATAGAATACAATATAAATATGTATACGAGTAGTATGTATACAAAAGTTAATTATCTTCTTCAAAGATATCGCTACCCGTGTACCAGATAAATGTCAATCAAATTATTTATAATAATTATCAGGTATTTATTATTAAGGGGCTTGATGCCTAAGCAATATTTATATTATTATGTATTCTTAGTTTTAAGGTATATATTCTATGGGCCGTAGATTAGTTTATAAGATCTGTAACTAGTCTAATTTAACTTTATAGGAGTCGGAAACTAGGATAAGGTCTATAAGGGAGGGTTGACAGTTAGGCTGTCTGTGTGTAATGTCTAAAGGTAGGATATGCATGTTACAAGACGTGACAAGGGAACGCAGGCGAGTGCTACGTGAGTCACCATTCAAGAGGCAAGTGTTGAAGCCCCCAGGAACCAGGATAACTCTGTGCTCATAAATAGTAGATACATTTTTCCAGGAGAGTTTCGAAGCTAGAGAAGTAATCGATCATCAAAGACGGACTGTAATAAACTCCCAGTAAAACCTTTACACGTTTGAAGCCAAACTCAAGAAAAAGGTGTTCTGCAGAATCAGAGTATGCACTCGGGGAATGATCAACAATCCTATGAGAGATATCACCACGAAGATATATTGCAACCCCTCCACACCTCTTCCCAGTCCTATCATTACGCACAATCTTAAACCCCGGAAGAGAAATTTGAACAGAATGGTGTGCTTGAACGCTTTGAGCATTAATGTGCACGACGTTGAAATGTTCAGGAAAAGGAGAGAATACGAACGGCATGTATACCTAAGTTTATAATTAAAGGAAGATAAAAGGTCAGAATGGTGTGCTTGAACACTTTGAGCATTAATGTGCACGACGTTGAAATGTTCAGGAAAAGGAGAGAATACAGAAGTGAGTTGGCTATCAAGACTTATGGAATCTCCTCCATCACTAACACTAGCAAAACTGTCGCTGGACGCATAGGAAGAAGAGCAAGAAGCGTATTCATCGCTCGAATCATCCAACATAGAACCAGATAGTTACTATAAAAATAAAATTAAGAAAAAAAACAAAAAATGTAAAATAAATTAATAGGCTAATAATAATAACAAAAAAACCAGCGTCGGGCAGTGCTCGTCGATGTCGCCGTCCCGCATGACGAGAATCTCGTGAAGGCAGAAAAGGACAAACTTAGCAAGTACCTTGATCTGTCCTTCGAGATAACCGCCATGTGGGACGTAGACTCGACGATCATTGTGCCGATGGTCGTTTCGGCTAACGGATGAATAGCGAAGAGTCTCGACCAACAGCTCAAGAGACTCTCGTTAGATTGTTGGATCAAGAGTCAGATTCAGAAGGCTGTTATCCTCGACACGTGCCGTATTGTTAGGAGGTTTCTCAGTCTATAGCCTCCACCGCCGGTAGTTTGGGTCCTACTCCGCTACTGGTGGGTCACTATTTTTTATATTTTTAAATGTATTTGTGTTTTTTATAAATCTATTTAAAAATGTATAAAATAAGAATGATAATGAATAAACGAAATAACAAAAATAAAATAGAATTTAAAACTACAAAGTTATTATGCGTGACTGTTTTCAAAAAACATCACAGTCGCTTCGCCCTCTACGCACTTTTAAGTCGAATACAGCACATAACTAACAGAAAAAAAACAATAAAATTAAATCAAGACAAAAAGCTATCACATAATTAATTACACAAAACAAAATCAAGTAAATACAAAATTTTTGCATATAAACTGTTTCTGAACGAATCCCACAACATCAAATGTGGGAGAAACAATCCATTCATAAATATACGCGATAAGTCATAAGAGACACGTAAATTCCCATACCACGCTATATTTGTAGAGAGTCGTACACAAAAACAACACATATTTATTTTACGAAAACACATTGATATTTTATTCTGTCCACATTTTGCCAGTCCCTTCCCGGGCCTTTACGAGAGTCCTAACAGCATCCAGGAGGCCTACCACCATGTCTTAAAGCAGTATTATTTTAATGTTATTTTGTTCTATGACGTCCACACAAGAGTCGGAGTAACGCTACGTATAATAATACTGCTTTATGACGTTGTGGTAGGCCCCCAGGCCTACTAACATCTCTAGGGCCCCAGTCATCCTCATTTACACATGGTGCACCTGCTAACAAACTACTCTTGTAAATCTACCTAATCAGTCCCCGGAAACGTCAAAAAAGTGTTGGTTGTCGATAAGATAAAGAAATGATTTGTATGTTGTATGTCTCTTAACCCCTTAGATCAAAAATACTATAGATATTGGATTCAGTACAAATACAACGCGGAATCTTGGCATACTATCATTCACCGAGCCTTTTCCCAACTTAGTTGGGGTCAGCTTTCCAGTCTAACTGTGATTCGGCTGAACTTCGATATTTTCCGTGAAGCGACTGCCATCTGACCTTCACAACCCATGGGCGATACCGAGTTCTGTAGTTAGACCGGTCGGATTTTTAGGGCTCCAACTACCCCTAACGACTGCCATAGATGTTCGTATGACAACCGGGACCGACGGCTTAATGTGCTCTCCGAGGCACCATCCTAAGACCGGCCTTACTAGATGTTGCTTAACCTTTGCAATGTATTAAAATTGCCATACTATATAGGTAATTATTACATATACCATCTATAAAATAAACAAGATTGTACATTGATCGTTGACATAGAAATAGCATCAATGTACAGCGCCGTTGTCGCATCCCTCGAGAGTCAGCAAGCGGAATAGGAACTTAGTACGGAAGCAGCTGAAGCGCCCAAGTGTGCAATTTTCGATAGTGGACCGAGGTGAAGTGGTGCCGTTTTTAAAGCACTGATCGGCAATCTAGGTATTTTTGATCTAAGCTTAACCTTTAGCACTTATATTGTAGAATTACAGTATTGTAATACATTCTGACGAAAACTGACTATTTACATGTCGAATTGAAATAATTTTAAAACTATGAATAGTAAAAAAAATTAATAGTAAAAGTAAACTATGTATATACTATTACAAACGTATTCAGCTTTTCTATACTTGATACATTAAATAACTTAAAATAAATATACGAAAGTGGATTGAAAAGTAGTCGGCCTAACACTGATCCATTTAGTTCTAAAAATCAAATCTACCCACATTATTTAGTTCAGTTCAGACCTGTTAATTGTGTGAAGTTTGAAACAGTGCGATAATTAGTTTTAATTTTATAAATTATTTTTTTTATTTTTTATGAATTTTTATTAATTAACAAAGCAATCTGACATCATTTCCGCAAATGGAGCAAATCGAGCAGCGTGCCGTCATTAAGTACCTCCATAAGAAGGGGCTGTCACCAAAAGCCATCCATGATGATATGGTCAGTACATTAGGGGATTGCGCTCTTTCATATTCATCCATCAAAAAATGGATAGCAGAATTCAAGCGTGGTAGAGAGAGTGTGAAAGACGAACCCCGCTCTGGAAGGCCTTCGACGTCCACTACTGACGAAAATGTTAAAAAAATACTCGACTTAATTATGGGAGACCGCAGATTGAAAATTAGAGAGATAGCCGAGATTATAGGCATCTCTTATGAACGTACTCAAAACATAATAGTCGACGTGTTAGGTTTTCACAAGGTGTCTGCGAGGTGGGTTCCGCGACTGTTTTCAGTTGAGCAAAAAAGGATGCCATTGACTATTGCACGCGACTGTTTGGAGTTATTTGTAGCTGATGAATGTGATTTTTTGAATCGTTTTGTTACTATGGACGAAACATGGGTTCATTACTGTACACCGGAAATAAAACAACAATCAAAACAGTGGAAACAACCTGGTTCACCACCCCCCAAAAAGGCTAAGTCGATTTAGTCGGTAAGTAAGGTGATGGCTTCAGTATTCTGGGACTCGAAGGGTGTGATTATGGTTGATTATCTTGAAAGGGGTCAGACTATAAAGTCTGATTATTACTGCACCTTACTACGTCGTTTACGAGAGGAAATAAAAGAAAAACGTCCAGGAATTATCAGAAGAAAAGTCCTGTATCATCAAGATAACGCTCGTGTTCACACGTCTGTCCAATCAATGGCAGAATTCACAACTGTGGCTTTGAACTGTTACCGCATCCACCTTATTCACCTGATCTGTCACCGTCAGACTTTTTTCTGTTTCTAACCTAAAAAAGCACTTGGGAGGTCAAAGATTTTTGACAAATGACGAGGTCAAAGCAGCAGTAGACACATATTTTGACTCTAAGGAAGAATAATTTTTTTTTAACGGCTAAATGCTTGGAAGGGAAGATGGCAAAAGTGCATTGAACTTGATGGTGATTACGTTGAACAATAAAAATATATTTCATTTATTATGTACTCGTATTTATTTTCTTGGTTAGGCCGATTACTTTTCAATTCACCCTCGTATTAAAAATATTTGTTATATTAAATTAATCGCTACCGCTTATAACTTATGGCAGCGCTCTACACGTGGAGCCGAGCCGTTAACTAGCTACCAATTTGCGCGTGCGCCGATTACAATTAACTGGTCTGTTTGTTTACTTAAGTTATGTCAAGTATGTATCTAACTGTACTGCTTCGATATGAGATTAGTTTGAGATGTTATGAAGGTTGATACTTAGATACTTCACACGTTTTATATTTACAAGTAACTCATATTAATGTGGACTTGAGTTTTTGCGGAGCGCGTGGCAGGTTGCCTTTTAGGTTACCTCTGGCGCTGGGCAAAAATCCAGGACCAAACGCTCAGTTGCAATACCGAACAACGTTTCCTTGTCCCGCACCACGAACTAGTTCAGAGTAACTAGTTCTTCTGTGCGGGAAAAATCGAGCATTACCTTGACCTTGACATTCCATCTTTGGGGTATTTCAACCAATATAATAAAATGAATTATCGTCACGATATTATAGACGATATCGTCACGATATCGTGCAATGTGAAAACCGCCCATTGTTGTATATTACTTTTTAGGTAATCAAGCGAGCGAAGCATCTACATTTCGAGACCATAGAGGTCAATTTAGCTTTCATCTGTTTGTCCGTTTGTGTGTTCCGGGCTAACGAATACATATTTTTTTAGGTATCGAAGCTTCCTTGATCTAAAACTTTTTTTTTATCTTTACTACTATTATAAAGAGGAAAGATTTGTATTTTTGTGTGTATGTTTGTAATTTTTGTTATTTTTTTTGTTTCTATCTGTTTCTTTTTTATTAGTAGATACTTGGTATCTTTGATTCCACTTTAGGCTTTTCATTTCCTACATTATTGGTCATGTTGAGTTTACAAGTTTAGGAACTCAATTTAAAACTGAACCTTGTTAAGTTATGTATTTTATGAATGTTTGTATTGTTTTCTGTTTTGTGTACCTAAGTAAATAAATAAAAAAATAAAATGAATAAACTCAAAAACTACTGTGCCGATTTCAAAAATTCTTTCACCATTGGAAAGCTACATTCACCCTGAGTAACATAGGCTACTTTTTATCCCGGTAATGTGTTCCGACGGGAACTGGGAACGAGTAATATATTCATACGGGCGGAGCTGCGGCGATCAGCTAGTCGTGATATAATTTGATTGTTTTTAATGTTCGCGAGATCTAATCTGGTTACTCTAATGTCACTATATGTGGACAACTAGTGACATTATGTCAATAGGTTAATGTAATATAACAATTTCATAGAGTCGACCTTGAGATACGCGTGTTGTATAATGTATTTGTTGCTCACCTACACCATACACGTGTAGCTACAAGTTGTGTGATAAATTACTTAATATACTACAGTGGGTAGGTTTTGTGCTTGTTTATAATCTATATAAATAAAAAGAACCGGCCAAGAGCGCGTCGGGCCACGTTTAAGATTCGGTTCCGTAGTTACCCATAAAAGCCTCTATAACTCCTGAACTAACAAAGTTACGGACAGACGGTTAACAGAGGGACGGACATGACGAAATTATAAGGGTTCCGAGAGTATTAATACGAAACTCTAAAAATGAATCGCCGTTCGTTTCTCACTAAAACTGGATTAGCTGGATCGATTTCAGGCGCGGATCCAGACCTTAAAAAAGGTTGTGGGCATGATCAGTCGAAATTGGTCAAGTGTAAGTCGGAATATGAAAACGCTTGTGATCAGTATAATGCATTATGACACGTCTAATAATATTTGGTGCGTTCCAAACGCACGATTCATTTTAGACTTCTTACTATACTGACAAGTATACTATGTAAGAGAAGTCTTATAGTCCGGTCCTGTCCTTCTGTCCGCACTTTTCAACTCGAGAACTACAAGTGCTAGAAAGTTATGATTTGGCACATAGAATTTTGGTACAGAATAAACACCATAGCCGAAATAATTTCGATCGGGGGTCAAGTGGTTCCTGAGAACCATGGACCTAAAGTTTCTGAAATTCCCATAGAAAATGTATGGGTAAAAAATTCTATTCTTACTTGAATGTCTTACAGGTGAAAATGGTATTGCCTGCAGACATGTGATATCACATAATAGTAAGAAGTCGTCTTATGCCTTCACTGCGATAGTGAAGGGCGCCTTGCTTGTTTTTCTTTTTCCAAATCCAGAATTAATCTCAATACCGATAATGAAAGTGTGACGTCATTTTCTCAATGAAGGTGGTCGGCATACCCATACTGCCCACCACGGTGGATCCGCGCATGATCGATTTGACTAATTGTGTCCTCCTGTCATCCAAAATGAATTGTAGAAGTTCAGGGAAGGTTTAAAAGTAAAATTTTAGTCAGTACGAAGTACGCCGGTGCAACTGGTATATAAATATTTTAAATTATTACTTAAGATAAGTTTCAGATTAAAATTATCTATATATATATATTTATATATATATATATTTTTTTAATATTAAGGTCGACAAATTGACGCCACCCGCCTGATGGTAAGCTGTGGCGACGTCTGGTGATTGTGGGCAACTCTCACAGTACACAGGAATACTATAGAGAGTGACCCTCAACTTGACGACCCAGTAATGTGCCTCTTCACGCTTCGCTTAAAGAACCCAGTGTTATATGTTGGAAGAAACACGTGCGCGGGCAGGGCGTTCCAAGCCACCATCGTTCGGCAGAGAAACGAACGTTTAAAACGCTCAGTTCTCGCGAAGACGGTTTCCACTGTACGAGAGTGACATCTCTGCCCGGCACGCGTTGTTCGGGATCGGAAGGGAGAGGGTGGGATCCGATTGAAGAGCTCTTCAGAACACTCACCGTGGTAAATATGGTAGAACGCGGCCAAGGAAGCAATTGTTCGGCGCTGGGCTAGCGGCTCAAGGCTTCCCGTTACCTCCGGACAATCTATAATGCGAACAGCGCGTCGCTGCATAGCGTCGAGTGCGTCCAGCAAATACTTCGCGGAGCCGTCCCAGAGGTGAGAGCAGCATTCGACGCAGGGTCTAATCTGCGTTTTGTACAGCAGACACCTCTGGTGCGGTGTAAAGAATCGCTTTACCTTGTTCAGTATTCCTAGTTTCCGCGAAGCTAGCCCAATACATCTCTCAATGTATTTAGTGTTATTGAGCTCTCGACGTACGTCTATGCCAAGGATGTCTAGATTATCCTTCATTGGTAATGTTGCATTCTGAAGAGTGGGTAGGGGAAGGAAAGGGGATTTTTTCGCTGTAAATGCACACGCCTGTGTTTTGTGGGCATTGAACTCGACCAAGTTCTCGGCACCCCATTGGGAGATACTGTCGAGGTTACGGTCGAGATCAGCCACGAGTCTTCGTCTCTCCTCCTCAATCTCAGATCGCCCCGCCGTCGGACGAACCGAGTAACTCCCGTGCAGTGTGCTGTCATCTGCATAGCAATGAATGTTCCCGAGAGATAGCATATCATTGATATGCAGAAGAAAGAGAGTTGGTGATAGTACGGACCCCTGCGGTACCCCGGCATTCACTTGCAAGAAGCGAGAAGCCTGGCCATCGCAAAGGACCCGCACTCGGCGCTCGTTTAAAAAGCTGGCAATCCAGCTGCACAGTTGAGGAGATAGACCATATGCCGAAAGCTTGGAAAGGAGCGAAGCATGCCAGACCCCATCGAAAGCTTTGGCGATGTCCAGGCTAATAGCCAAGGACTCGCCGTACTTTTCCATAGCCTCACCCCATACATGCGTGACGAATGCCACGAGGTCACCCGTGGATCGTTTTGGCCTGAAGCCATATTACCGATCATTGATTAGCGAGTGATCCTCCAGGTATCGCATGAGCTGCTTATTGATAAGGAGCTCAAGCACCTTGCAAATGACTGAGGTGACAGCTATGGGTCGATAGTTGCCTGGATCGGAGCGATCCCCTTTCTTGGGGATCGGTTGTACGTTCGCCTCTTTCCAGACCTCCGGCACGAGCCCTGTAGAGTATGACAGGCGGTACAGACGCGTTAGTACTGGAGACAACTCAGCAGCACATTTTCGTAACACCACCGCCGGAATGCCGTCAGGGCCACTGGCTTTCCGCGTGTCGAGCGACCGCAGCACTGCCCGTACATCACATTGCCTGATAACAATATCAGGCATAGTGTGGCCACAGTTAGCGATGGCGGGGGGCTGCAGGCCACGGTCATCGACGCGCGAATTAGCCGCAAAGAGGTCTGCGAGCATGTCCGCCTTCTCTTGGGCTTTGTGAGCCAGTGATCCATCAGGAAAACGCAGTGGTGGCAGCGAGGGTTGGCAAAAATTTGACTGTACGGCTTTGGCCGGTTGCCAGTATCCACGACTGCCCGTGGGGTGGGATGTGAGCTCCTGACCAAGCCGCGCGACGCGCTGGGCATCCGCTCTCTTGAAGGCTCTCTTGCTGAACCTAGTGGCCCTATTGTACGCTGCTTTGAGGCGGTTCACATTCGGGTCACGTGCCGCCCGAGCCCTGACCCAGGCACGATACGCCGACTGTTTTTTCTGGACAGCCTCGGCACATTCACGCCCGAACCAGGGGCGAGCTTTGCGGATGCTGGCGACATCAGTGAAAGGGATATAATATTCTATCCCTAGACTGATCTCGCCAGCAACGGCAGCAGCGCTATCCGAAGGCGCCTTCCCTACAAAGCAGCGTTGGCTCCACGAGACGGACGCAAAGTAATCGCGGAGACCGTCCCAGTCTGCCGACGAGTAGTGCCATAGTCGTCGAGTCATTTGCTCAGCACGAGCAGGCGGTGGCACTTGGAAGCTGGCGTGCACCACACAGTGGTCGGAAGTGCCCAGTGGGGCGCGTACCGACACACTGTACTCGGCTGGGCGACTCGTCAGCAGTAGATCCAGCAAGGCGGGCGTGTGGTCTGACCTGTCAGGTATCCGGGTGATCCCCTGTACCATCTGGGTCAGCCCGTGGGAGAGAGCGAATGCATGGGCGGATCGTCCCGCATGATCGGTCCTAAGGGACCCCAGCCACTCTACGTGATGACCGTTAAAGTCCCCCAGGAAAACCAGGTCAGCGTTCGGGAACCGCACCTGCGCATCGTCAGCCATTTCGCTGAGGTATTCGAAAAGCCTTGTTGTCCCAGTGTCCCCTGTGTGGGAGCGGTAGACGCTCACGTAGATCTGGCTCATAGAGCCATGATCCACGTGCAGCCAAAGGACGGAGTAGGAGGGGTTCTCTAGACAGCGCAACCGGCGGCAGCAGACATCCGCCCTAACGAACACGCACACTCCGGCTTTGTCGCGGAATTGTTCCTCAATGACATAACCCGGGTAACTGTGCCTCCGTAAGGAACATCACAGATGGCCGTGCCGTCTCTAGGTGATGGTGGACGGTATTGAGGTTCGCATGGAGTCCGCGGATATTCGCGAACTCCACCTCAAAAGGAATCGACTTTGTGGGGTTTCTAGAGGCCGCTGTGTACCGTTTATAACTTTGTTGCACTGTCATGATGAGATATAGGGAAGCGTGAAGACAGGGCGTCATTTGGTGCGGCAGTAAGTGACAAAGTGCAGAGGCTAGCTTCGTCTAGAACCGTGTGGCTAGGTCGGAGCCGACCCGCCGGACGGAAGGGCTCCCAAACCCTCCTGATGCAAGGCCGCCGCTACCCCACACCGGTTACCACCCGGAGCGGCGACCCCACATCAGGATTATGCGCAACATGTGGGGCAGCCTCCTGGGGTGGTTGGTCCCAGGCGGGCCCCATGACTATATTGCGGGCGGCCGCGGCAACGCCGTTGCTAAGGGTCTCCCTGGCCGGCGAATCGACCCACACCACCCACACTAGACTCCGCTTCGCCCCCACTGGACCCCTGCCTGCCGCACCATACATCGCCCTGGGCCCGGCAGTGCAGCTGCTGAACCCCTAACGCAACCCAGCCTGGGCTGGGTTACTTGGGGGGCTTTAGCACAGCTGCACGGTGGTACCCCCCCGGACCAACACTGTTGTACCACCTGGTACCCACGTAGGGGCTGAAGCCACCACATGGGTACCGTAATATACGAACCTCGTCCGTTAATCAGCAGGTGCGCCACTAGCAGGTGAGGTCGCTGGGGCCCGATAGATGTAAGAAGGGCCCCTTTGCACCCAATATAAAATATAGAAATGGTTAATGTAATTTTTGTCCCCCCTTAGCTCTCGAGAACTGCTTATGCTCCAATGATGGTTGACCCCTCTATGGATAGCCCTCGATCTGGAGGAAAATTTGACCTAGCCCTAAGGGGTCAAAAGTTATAGGCCAAAACCTATGGCGTGGTGCGGCGCGAAGTACCACGCAAGACACCGCACTAGTAAAACAAGAGACATCTGGGGCGCTCTGTCTATTAAAAATATCGTTGCTTATCTACGGTAAGTATCTACAAAATGAATTGGCGACCCAAGAAAATATATTAATGACTAGTTAATCACCGCGACTCCACTCGCGTGATATAAAATAAATAAATAAATATTTTTGGACATTCTCACACAACGTCATCTAGCCCAAATTAAGCTAATATAAGTTTGTGCTATGGGATCTAGAAGTCTGATGAACATACTTATATATTTCTAAATACATACATATTATACATAGATAATACCCAAACTCCGAAACAAACATTTTTGGATCACACGAATAATTTGATTCCACCCGGAATCAAATTAAAACAAAACGTACTGCGAGGGCAAGGGCCCTCTTTTTATTGTTGTAACAGAATCATTGTATTTACTGGCGAATAAAAAGAGTGGCCGTGAGTTTTTCTTGCCAGGTTCTTTCCTCACAGGCTCTACCTATTGCCTTGCGAATCTGGCGGTAAATGTAAATGTAGAAGCATTTTCTTTTTTTGACGTTCATAAGTGTTACTTTTTTTTTTTGTTTACGCAGGGGTGATTCCTAACGAATACCGCACGGTGCGAGGAGTGCGAGGACACCGCGCGGTGATGAATGGTTTGTACACACTAAAACCCCTGCGGTGTGCCGTACTCTGCGCCTGTTTAAGGGGGGGGGGCCGGGAACAATTTTGCTACTTCTTCAGCGACCCCCCGGCGCGTGCCCCAGGTGTGACGGGGCACCCTCTCTATATTCGAAACCTCACTAAGGACTCTCTAAGGGCGACGTCCAGGCACACACGGACGTCACCCCCTCGCGGGTGGCATGATGCGGGTGGAGAGCAGACCCCGACTCTCACACCCGCTGCCACGATCAGGGCGGCATGAGGCGTGCATACGCGCGTCTATTCCTTCCAGGGCGTCGGGCGCGAAGCGGGTCATTGCGAGCAAGGGCATTGCTCTCCCTGACCCGCTCCGCACTCTCCTTCTGCGAGACGACCTCCTCGCAGAAGGACGCAACTGCGGTGAAACATCTCTCACTAGCAACCATGGAACGTATGATAGCTGCCAGTGAGAGATCCGATCCGATGACTGCGACAAGGGCAAGGCGCTGCGTGTCCCAAGCTGGACAGACCGCCAGCGTGTGCTGCGCCGTGTCCTCGACGCAGTCGCAGTGGTGGCAGGCGAAACTCACCTCCTTCCTTGCGACCTGGCACAAGTACTTACCGAAGCAACCATGCCCCGTAAGCACCTGAGTCAGCCGGAAGATAAGGGTTCCGTGCTGCCGCCCCTCCCACTTAACAAGGACCGGTTGGAGCGCCTCCACAGTGGCAATGCCTGCACGTGGAGCCTCCAACCGGGACGACCACTTCCCTAAAATTTCAAGGTGAGCGGCTTCACGCCACCCGCGAATGACCGCGGACGGTGGCCGACAGCCGTTTACCGTCTGGTGCTCCGTGGTGCACCAGTACACTTCGGCGAGTACTTCAGCCTCCAAATCCCATGGGGGGGTTCCGGCCAATGCGCACGCAACCGCTGTCGACAGTGCGATAGCCACGTATGACCTTGACCGCCATTACCCTCTGGGGGCGCCAAGACGAGCCCTATTTTGGGCGGTCAAGGTCGCTGCCCACAACGGTGCACCGTATAATGCCATTGACCGGATAATCCCCGTGTATAGCTGACGGCAAGCAACACTGGGTCCCCCCAAGTTTGGCATGAGCCGTCCCAGTGCACCTGCAGCACTGACAAGCCTCGGCGCTAGCTGGATGAAGTGCTCGTCGAAGCGCCACCTCCCGTCTAACAAGAGCCCCAGATATTTCATCTGGGGCCGGATCGGTACGAGGACCGAACGTACATCCAGACTTGCGCCGCTGGGTGGACCGCGACGAGGCCCATGAAATAAGAGAGCCTCAGTCTTCTTGAGCGCCACCCGCAAGCCCAGCGCTTCAATGCGTTCAACCACCTGGGAGACGCCCAGGTTAGCTAAGCGCACCGCCTCTTCGAAGTGCCCCCCTGAGGCCGCGACTAGGGTGTCATCCGCATAGCAGATGACATCCACTCCGGGGGTATAAGTGTTACTTTGTTAACTTCATGAATAAAGATATTTTGATTTTGATTTTTTTAATCGAACCTGGGACCTTAGGGGCAGCAGTCTCATACTCATAAAACTGCGCCACCGAGGTACTCAAAGTACCAATAGTTTTCTCGTTCCCGATTGCTGTGCTGTGGGAATACATTACCGGGATAAAAAGTATCCTATGTTACTTTGATATAATGCAAAATCGGTTCAGTAGTTACGGAGCCTAGCGAATTCAAACCAACAATCAAATCTTTCCTCTTTATATAAGTATTATTATTTTTTTACGTCGTTGGGGTTTCCAAGTAGTAAATTAGTATCCAACTTCTTGACACCGACCTAAGTTGAAGACTAAAGAGAACTAACCCCTTTGAGTTGGTTTAGTGTAATAAGTGTTACATAGTGCAGTGAGTGCTAAGTATTCCTCAAGAACACAAGAACAAAATGTCTTTGCATTATAATAGAGACAATAAAAACAGTGCCAATGGACACATTCTTAACTTTGTAAGTTTTAGCAAATTAAGTCCAATTTCAATTACTTATTTGCCTTAAAGGTTTAGATTGTAATTGTTATGAGTAACCGTTATTACACATAACATAAATATTAACTAAGTAGGTACGATTTTCGTAGCCTTCCGATCCCGAACAACGCGTGCCGGGCAGAGATGTCACTCTCATACCGTGGAAACCGTCTTCGCGAGAACCGAGCGTTTTAAACGTTCGTTTCTCTGCCGAACGATGGTGGCTTGGAACGCTCTGCCTGCGCACGTGTTTTTAGTTAAATTAAATTTAAAAAAAAGCGTGGTTACGGAACAATTTGTTTGTGTTTTCGTAGCTGATACGGTGGACTTTCTTCAAGAACAAGTCTACTCCCACGGTTATCGGTTTAAAATATAAATATGCGAGAGAAATATTCTGCTTACCCGCTCTCAAATGTGCTTATCAACTAACTGTATGAGAGTATGACACACGAAGACCGTGACAAGATAATGATGACATAGGTAATAATGTCAGCGAAAGTGCGGTTATCAGATACATGTCACTTGTCATCAACAAGAGTAAAAGTAAATAAGTTAAATCATCAGTAAAAGAGCTCTCGATCGCGTGTTGTTGGCAGATAATATCAAATATCGTGTTGAAGGCAGCAAATGGTACACATACAAACATTGTTTGTTATTGTTTGGAGAATAAAATAATAAGGAAGTTGCACGAAAATTATTGTTTTAGGAAAACTTAACGTGCAAAATAACAAACTACGAGTATTAAGTTTTTAAACAACTTGCAAAAAAGGATTCTCAATTTTACTGTTTTTTTTTTTGTTTGTTTCCTCATATCTCTGGACTGGGCAAATCGATTTTGAAAAACATTTTTTTTAATTGAAATCTACTTCTTCCCAAGTCGTCCCACTTCAATTCGGTCTCATTTCGACAATTATTTGGTCCCATTTCGGTCATTTGAAGTCGGTTGTTGTGTCAATTTTTTACGCGTATTTTTTACTAATAAATATGTCACATTATTGACCGAGCTAGCGAATCCTCTACATTTCGAGACCATTCATAGGTACTGGACAATTTTGCTTTCGTCTGTCTGCTTGCCAGTTGCCTGTATGTGTTACGGGCTATCAGCCACATTTTTTATCGGACCTCCATGACAGTTGACACAGTATTCCTTGATTTACAATTATTTTTCTGATCGTGACTTTTTGATTGGGGGAAATGGCGGCTAAGTCACAGAATAGGGAAATTAAAGCACATTCGTTTGTTTACAGAGAACATCATTCGAGCGTTAGGGTTGTCAGGAAAGTTCCAGCATAATTTGATCAATAATTATGACGTTAATACCTCAATATCAACTCTATGGTCAATGTCGTGTCACAAGTGACACCCCTTACTGACTTACAACTACAAGTTGTAGCTGACGTCACGTATTTTTTGCGATTGTTAGGCGAGTGATCTACTATTTCACCATATGAACGAGAAAACTGCACGTGCACAAAGCCCCGGGTATCAGCTAGCTAGTAAAGAAATAATGAAATGAAGACACCAGACTGGAAACTTTTGGACAGATACCGTACGATAATTACAATAGGTATCATACAAAAAAATATTTTCGTATATCAAAAACATCATTTGATATACAATAATCAAGGTTACTGTCGCACTGTCTGACCTCCTATGGCCAACCAGGTACATACCGGGTGACCTTGAGTTTTTGTATATTTGTTAGCATATAAGTCGGCCAATTAAGCACGTTCATGGATGTAAATTATAATTATTTTTATAACTCGTTAAGTTGTTTTGGTAGTTTTAGATTAAATACAACGTAATAGGAGACACACTGATGTTTGTCGCCGACTCTATCGTTTCTGAGTGCGATTATTTGTTTGAAGTAAAACTTCTTTACGCACGCTTCACTTCGGGAGTAAGCTGGTGAATGCGTTGCGAAAAGTGTTATTGTTACCAAAAAGTGTGAGACAGTTACATACGTTTCGTATATTACTGTAGAGGCACAGATTAGTAGAGGTAACAGATGGAGGTGTGAGCACACATTACTTTAGTTGTGTGTTCAAATGAACACTTTTTTTTAAAGCATTTCCTTAATGTCCATTGTCAAATGCCTCGGGGTCCGGGCTCTTAGCTTCTGCAGCCGCCTATCATGGAGGCCGGAGACATACAAAAGTTTACTCTATAGTTCACCGTTCTCGAGGTTTATTGGTGCGTCGATATTTGCGTATTCTACTAATATTTGACACACACACACACATATTACGCCTATATCCCTGAAGGGGTAGGCAGAGGTGCATTACACACCCACAATTTGCCAGTATTTTTAGTCCCACGTAATAGGGGGCAAACCTATTGCCGTCACCGGACACATTTATAATGGATTATGTCCAAAATGGCCGAATGAATTTAATAAAAAGTAGCAGCTATATCGTAATTTTGAAAAAAAAATTGATACCTGTTGCCCGGTGTCCACTCCGACCAACTAATTGGATCGACTAGTTGATCCGTTTGATACTCTCGATACTTTGATAGAAAATGAAAAATGTGAAATGACAATAGCAAACGAATTATCACGTGACGTCATGTCGGAAGTCGCAAATGAAATAATTAAGTAGGTATGATAAAAATAACATTTTTATTTGTGATAAACTTTAATGAACAAATTTTCCTTAAACAAAAACTTAATGAGTATTTTTTTCTTATTTTATGTTTATCTTATTATTCTTATAGGTACCTACTATATTGTATATAACATTTTTTTCTAATGTTTATCTTAATTTCTCCATTGCATACCCAAGATTCTACTAACGGATCAACTATACCTACCTAAGTTATGCCGTTAGGATGAAAAAAAATTGACCCGTTTATTTCTTAACGAATCAACTAAATAGTTGAATCGTTAGGAATAAAAATAGTTGATTACTTTTAGTTGATCAGTTTTAGTTGGTCGGAGTGGAAGAAACGACCTGTTGCAATGCGATGAAATGTTGATGAAAGGCAACAAAATCTTACGTGCCAGCCGCTATAACACAGCCAATTAAAGTCCTGGGCGTCTCGGACTATGTAGTCGTAGTAGTATAGATACTAATATTTGTATTATACACATGTATTACAAATAAATATAAGAACATAATCTTATCTTCGAATTTATCCCTGCCCTTATCCCAATTATTTGGGGTCGGCGCAACAAGTCTTTCTCCTCCACACATCCCTGTCAGACGTCATCTCTTCAGTCTCTCCTCTCCTTGTCATATCCTCTTTCACACATTCCATCCATCTTTTCTTAGGCCTACCTCTACTTCTTAAACCCTCTACAGTCATACTTTGCACCTTTCTAACGACAGCAGCTTCTCAATTTTTTTATTCACTGGTGCAACTTTCAAACTACCTCTAATATACTCGTTCCTTACTCTATCCATTCTTGTCGCACCACACATCCATCTTAACATTCGCGTCTCCTCTACATGCAATTGTCTTTCCTCCGTCGCTTTTAAGGCCAAACATGACAGTCCATACAGGACGAATTCTTCAAATCTTCGAATTTAATAAGGTTACGAAATAAATGTAGGTAATTAGGTTCCTACTACTTTTATTTTACCAAACAGACAGTCTTTTAAATAATCGAACAGGTTATATTTTAAACGTTGATGTTGAAAAATGACAAAACACGCCAGATACATTTACCTAATCAATTTGTTGAGTTGACCGCCTCTGATAGTGGACTGTCACCAAGCGCATAATCGACCGAATTACAAACACACCATTCGCGAGATATACAATTCTGTCGAGATGGACTCTGTAATTTTGTAGTATAACTACAATGATTTTAAATACAATGGATTTCGGATCATCGCTCAAAAGTGTCCGAACTAAAAGAGAAACAAAACGCTAAAAGAGAAACAATCGCGCGCCAGTCTTGATTTTGACAACTGAACGACAACACGTTGCACAATGCCGTACTGTATTGTAAAAACGTGTAAAAACTACGAAAAAAAAGCAAATTGAAGACGGTGTATCATATTTTCAGTAAATAAGCTTTTGTTTTATTATTTGCAATTTATTATTTCACTTAAAATACAGTATTTCGTCGATAATAAATTAAAAGACAAAAGTAAATATTGCAATCCAGTCCAATACCGAAGTACCTATCTGTCTCTTTCGAACTCATCCCAAGCTCAGTAAAAAGAAAGAGACCATTTCATTTTCACTGTATAATGTACTAACAAAATGACCATTCAGATTTATTCGGATTACCGATAGCGATAAAACTATTTGGAACAAAGATTATAGTGGAGACGCCTTGGCTCTTTATGATTTTTTTTTCGTTATATGAACCAACATCTATTTCAGTTTTCCTCGGGATCCAGTACACTGTGCACAATGGAAAAATATTATTGCCCTAGCACGGCGAGAAGAATATTTTGATCCAAAAAATAACAATCTTGTTTGTTCGGCTCATTTTATGGACATAACAAAAAGAGGTCCGATCTTTATGAAACTTGTACAAGAATCCCTTGATTGAATGGAGGAGATAAGCCCAAAAATGTTTTTAATTTTCACAGGGTATCATTGTTTTGTCATAAATATAATTACACATGTCATTTTATTTCGTGTATGTACTGTTATTTTCTTTTTATTTGGATTCTCGGTAATGTATTCCCACGGGAATCGGGGCCGAGATAACTATATCTCGCGGGCGGAGTCACGGTGATCAGCTAGTAGCCAATAATTTCGTATCCCAAAAATTAACCATAAGATAAAAATAAATTAATGATGCGCAGTTTTAGCAACTAATTCAGTCACTTGAAACACGGCTATCTTGTAGTAGACGTAGCGACATAGCGTTATGAAAATAGTAATGAAAGCGGAAGAACTTTGACACCCGCAAGAAGTTTGGCATTTATAATATTATAATTAGTTAAATTCATTAATTCCCTTTTTGTTATTCATACACTACAGTTACTTATTATGAAACTGACTCGAAAAAAAAAATCTTTGTCAGTCGTTAATTAGTTTTTCAGCTTATTTCGTCTAACATAAACAAGTAATTACAATTTATAAGATTATGGAATTTATTGTAGTCTTACATTAATTATTACGCCTACGTAGGTACATATCATGGAATCCTTAAAAGACTTTAACAAAATAAACCTACTCCATTGTTTCTATGTTCACGTAGTTCAAGTATAAGCTGCATAAGGTGAATTAGTCAGGCGGACAGATAGAAGCTACGTAATGCGATAAATTAGTGCAAACAAAAGTGAACACTATTCCGTTGAATCAAGGTTTAAATTTTAATATGAAATTTGTTTATATCTATGTATGCCTATGTATAATGTATAGGTCGACTCGGGACATTATTTTCTTGCGATTTGTTCTAGATCCTATGTCCGTTGTATTATAAGGTCTTTGTATAACTAGTATAATCGCTTAGCAACACGCCCAGTTCGTTTTGATTCTGTTGGCATTTGGATGTCATCTTGTTCCGATTGGCAACGGTTTATTGCAAATTATATGTAAATTGCATACTAGAGATTACTAAAAAGAAAATTTGATTTTATTCAGATATTATTCTTTGACTAAGTATGTAGGTATCAGAGACGACCGGCAATTGGACGTTAGAGTGGCCGCGGAATTAAAAAACAAAAAAGTATGTAGGTATTTGACCCGTCTTTTCATTGCTGCTCCGCTCCTATTAGTCTTTGCGTGATGTTATCCCAATAAATGGAGTAGGTATTTAACACAAAACGAATTTTCCAAATTGAACAATTAGCTCCTGAGATCAGCGCGTTCAACCAAACAAATATACTTTCCAGCTTTACAATATCATTATAGATAGATAGTATGTTAGAGAAGAGTGTCCGTACGCATATATTAGGTTCCACTCACCACCAGGATTTTAGAGCAACTGCCCATCAACACTGACAAGCGTAAAAAACCCCAGTTACCGGTAAGAGGCTCGCCATCGAGGACGCGGGATCAATAAAGGTACTGGCGAAAAGTCTGCTATTATACGTCCACATTTTGCCATATATGGGGAATTACGCGTGATAACTAAGTAAGTACAACTATATACCTATGTGATGTAAATGAGACGATTAGTCTAAAAGATTAGGAAACCAGTAAAATGACTACATTTTAGAAGTAGAGGTCAATTTACCCATAAAAAATTATTACTAGAAAACTGAATATTAAACGTATCAAAATAGGTATATACCTATGTATAATGGCATTAATATAGCTATGTTTTAGAAACGTTTAGAAAGGATATGCTTATAAATCCTATAATCCTTATAAATCTATACTAATAAATACTATATATATTATTGTATATCACTATCACTACATATTATAATAAGTCCGTTCTGTATGTATGATTTTGATGCGGTTTTCACCAATGGGTAGAGTTGTTCTCGAGGAAGGTTTGTGTATATGTATTGTCTGTCAAGCGGACGAAGCCTCGGACATCCGTTATTTATAACATAAGCTTATGTTATGGGATCTAGATAGCTGATTACACCCTCACACAGAACAAATCATCGCGCTCATCACACAAAGTTTTGTCTTGAGATTCGAACCCTTTACCTTTAAACAGTGTCACTAACCACTGGACCACACAGACTGTCACCTTTGTGTAAGGTTGGGAATTTAGGATTTTTTTTTGAAAACGCCTACGCCTATCGAACTGGGGCATTTATCCGGATTTTACCCTACATTGTTATAGTTGTTATTTTGATATTCCAGCAACAATCAAACACCGGTTATTCGTAACTACGTATTTTTGTTACAACAACCGATAATTTGACTTATCTGTCTCATTAATGAAGACACACAAAGTTGATTGGCATGTTGTTTAGGTGTAATTTTGTATACTTATTCATAAACAACGGACAGTATTTGTTGGACTTGGGTTTTTACGAAGTGCGTGGCTAGTAGCCTTTTAGGTTACCTCTGGCGCTGGGCAAAAATCCAGGCCCAAACGCTTAATTGCAATACCGAACAACGTTTCCTTGTCCCGCACCGCGAACTAAGTTCAGAGTAACTAGTTCTTCTGTGCGGGAAATATTAGGCATTACCCTGACATTGGCGAAATCATCGATGAACATAGATGGAGCCACGTTTTTAAAAAAAGAAGAAGAAAACAGTACTAATTTGTATTCTCAAACCTAAATCGGAGCCTGATGTTCTACCGTTCTACCTAGGTTTTAGACATCCCTCCCTAGAAACCTCCTGAATTTTTTCGGTGTATATTTTTGCCTCATCTATCAAAAATCACTTGGGTTAAACCAATACAAATCTCGCGATATTTGTTATTTTGTTAATCAGTGAAGCGGTTTGGAAGATATGACGAAATATTGCGAGAAATCCTAACCTTTTCTTGGCAGTCGGGTAAAAAGGTGTAAGGGAGCGGAACGAAACCAAATAGAGATGGTACCTAACCCATTGGTATGTAGCTCCATACTAGATACAAAATTACTGGGCTAAATTGCTAAATTCCATTGAACACAGAGAGGACATGACGTGTAATAATTACTGCCACGGGTGGGGCCTACATTCACAGCTTTATACCAATTATACAGTGGAGAATACATTAGAATTTAAATAATATTTAGAATACTTTAAATAACAGACATACACATTCACGCCTATATCCCGAAGGGGTAGGAAGAGGTGCATTACACACCCACAATTTGCCAGTATTTTTAGTCCCACGTAGGGGGCAAGCCTATTGCCGTCACCGGGCACATTTATAATGGGTTATGTCCAAAATGGCCGAATGAATTTAATAAAAAGTAGCAGCTATATAGTAATTTTGAAAAAAATTTAAACCCGTTGCCTTGCGATGAAATGTTGATGAAAGGCAACAAAATCTTACGTGCCTGCCGCTGTGGCACAGCCAATTAAAGTCCTGGGCGTCTCGGACATTTTTTCTTTAAAAAATGCAGAGCTTGTGTCAACTCACAATTTTTGTAAGTGATATATTTCAGACATCACTGCTACACTACACTTTACTGTTGATTGACCGGTTTCCACCACCACGGATACCTACCTAAAAATGGGCTAAATCGCTTATCTAAAAATGCTCACAGAGAAATCATTATTTTAAAACAAAGTTTAGTAAAGATCGGATATAAAATGTGCCCGCTAGCCCGGAACACAAATACACACTACTCAATAAGTTCCATTCGTTTACAATCAAATTATACCACAACTACTCACAAATGGACACTAACCAGATAAGGTATAGGTTCCTTCAATCCTGTCCCTTTCCAAGGTCATCCATATTCCTACTTAGTGATGGCGGGGGTTACGAAACTTGTTCTACACAAAGCTTATCGCTTTCGCAACATTTGACATTTCGTGTCCCCATTTGACTAAAAATGTCACAAAGAGCTTTGCTGGGCGAGAGAAATATAAGAATGTTTAGTATTGTTTTTGTGTTTAAATTCCATACACACATATCACGCCTATATCCCCAGGCAGAGGTGTATTACACACCACATTAATAGGGGTCAAGCATATTGCTGTCACTGGGCACAATGGGTTATGTCCGAAATGGCCGAGTTAATTTAATAAAAAAGTAGCAGCTATATTGCAATTTTGAAATAATTTGAAACAATTAAAGTCCGGGGCGTCTCGGACTACAATTTAAATTCCAAACGTCTTTAACCTGTTATGGACAGACGCGTTTTTAAGATGTTATGGAAAACGATAATCCTTTGGCAACACTATGAACATTTAAGCGTTGGTGTTCTTTATATGAAAATGCAAACCCGTGGATTTTTAGTGTGAATGTGAATACCTTTGATGATGGCATCATCATATTGGGGGGAAACCGGTCAAGATTTTAAATAATAATGAAAATTGTGGAATTTATTAGTGAGTTTATTCAGAATGTTTTATTATGTCCACCAAGTGCCGACAATCGAAAGCATAAATAATACAGCATGAATGTTACTAGGTGTGAGTGCTTAAAATTTTTCTCACTTTTTTGCTTAAACTTCTTTAATTTTTAATTAAGGACAAAAAGGTTTTTAAACATATTTGTAGGCAAAACAATTTGCTACAAATTATGACTTCACAAATTTTTTGTAAGACGCATAGTTTACGAGATATCGCGAAAAAAGTGTTTTCACCCATTGCGGCCAGGGGACAAGGGTGGCGACCCCACAAACTTGAGGTTAAGCTTCTAACGACCCCCACACGTCCCAAAAATAAAATTGCGTCCCCTAAAAAATGCAAAACTCATGTAACATTTCAATGGACTATTTAGACATAGACTGTTGTTTCAGCAATTGGGCGTTTTCACATTGCACGATAGCGACACACGATATCGTCTATAATATCGTGACGATATCGTAAGTAGCAGCAGTAACTTTAAAGTAAGAATGCAAATTATCGTGACGATATCGTGCAATGTGAAAACGCCCATTGTAGGTTACAAGCAATAAGCTAACAGATATTAGAACTCTATTTGCTATACCGGACTTCATACAAAAATGCCCATCATTCTATATAAGCGTGTAGACTAGAAGAATATTAATTGTTAAATAAAATAACACTAGTGTGTCTAGTACCAGTTCCTTACGTTAATTTGCTCGAAATACGTTTTCGTATTCCCCATACATTTCACACCAGAGCGCCTCCCTTGTGGTATAACGTCAGGGAACTGTGTGAAATGTATGGGGAATACGAAAACGTATTTCGTATTTTGAAATCAGGGGACTTACTGCTATCGTAGATATCATAGGCTTCAAGATACCAGATATTATTTTGTTATAAGTAGCGGCAAAGAAAGTTGAAAGTCGTCCAACGGCAACAAAATTTAAATTCACTGTTGGTATTAGGTTGGTATTTGGATTTCATATTTTCTGCGAAAGTCTTCATACTTCTAGTAATATTTTGCATTAAACAATTAGAGACAAATATTTCCAGTGGCACGAAATCAAACAAAATTTGTAGGGAAATACAATGAAATCGAGTACCTAAATATAAATAGTAACCCATTAGCCTATATTTGTATTTTACAATTTTTTTCACAGTTTGTTTCGTCAAGACGTGGCGTTATTAGCGATATATTGTTTTAACTGTATAACAAAAAAAATCGTATTTAACTATCTGGGGTCATGGACATTGCAGAGAAATTAAAAAAAAACTATATAAACGAGAATAAACACAGTGATTTGTTTTTTTTTATCCGGGTAATAGATTCTAGTTGTAAAGGAGAATGAGAACAGTTCTACTTATTTTATTCTTGGGGTTTTTATGTACAACAAGGAACAACAGCTCTATACAAATTAATGCAACCTTACAATTTTGTTCCGAATATTTTAACTGGATAACTCTGCTAGCTACCTGATTTGAGATTTCTTTTTGAGATATATGTGGGAAACTCGGTAAAATAAAGCTACTTACGAAAAATGAGCTTGCTGTTAATCAATATTTTTCAATGTTCTACGGCCCGTGTACTAAGAGTGTTATCTTGACAACCTTTAAGATTAGATACTTACAAACAACGTACAGTCACGAACAATAACAGGGAAATATTGTTAAAAATTCAAATTCATGAAACATTATGAAATAACTCACTTGTACAGATATTTCACTAATTCACTTCATATTATACCGGTCAGGTCAATACAAATAAAGAATTTGTGGAATATCCGTAAAAGTGAGCTATTTCATAATGTACTCGTATTACTATATATTATGTTCCACCTAGTGACGACAATCGAAAGCATAAGTTATTTAATTCATGAATTCGCAAAAATTTGAATGCTAGGCCTGATAAATAATAATTTAAATGTTAAATTATGTTAAAATTAACTTGTTACATACTTTCGTATTTTATTATATTATTTCGTATATTATTATAGAAAATGTGACAGTTTATACATTATTGTTCGTGACTGTACAGTGAGATAAGTATTTGATAAAACAGTACGGATTTTAACATCGCCATACAGTCTATGGTTTCTTCCAAAGAGATAAGGTAAAGGGTACCTATACACGGTTTAAAACGGCTGTTCAAAACCAACGATGTTCTATTGAACAGTGTTGGATTTAAACCGTGTAGCCAGCAAAGCGCTCCTTTTAATACCATGTTTAAAAGCGCGTTTGCAATAGTGCAATTATCCCTCAAGGCTTATAGCAGACGAACAATCAAAGAATCAATTTCGTTTATTCAGTTTAGGCACATAAAGAGCACATATGAATGTCAAAATTTTGCAATTTTATGTAAAGCAATATTATAAAAATACTAAATTAAGTACATAAATAACCATTTGAAAATGATTCTTTCGCTGGTTCGGTAAGTTGGTTCTCCTGAGAAGATACCAGCAAGAAACTCAGGTAGATTATCCATTTTCTTTTTGAATAAAGTTCTGTTTATATTGTGTTACAATTTATATTGTACGAGTGGCTAACAACAGAAGATTAGGGTGACCATGCATTTTTATCATTAAGATCTTCGTCTACATTATATTAGCCTTTCTTCATCAAACGTTTTTTCACTACTACGAGTATTTTAAACTTATTAAGAGGCATGTAAACCAAATCCCGAGGAATTTTATTAAAATGTTTGTTTAATCCACAAATAATTGATTCGACCTGGGAATCGAACCCTCACTCCGGAGTCGAAAGCCGATGCACTACCGACCACGCCACCGAAGCAGTTCCTCTAATATCCTTAAGATACTCTTCAGGACTAGACGGCTGGTTTACTTTCTGGCTCAGAGTATTAGCATTGCACCGCGAGCCAATCACTATTACCGAATTTGGGTAAATTGGCCAGAACCTCGTCCATCATCGACGCCGGAGTCTCGGGTTCGATTCCCGGTCGGGACAAACTTTGTGTGATGACACATACGTTTGTACCGAAGTCTGGATGTTTCCTATGTATAATATGTATGTATTTACAAAAAAAAATGTATATAAGTATTTATATCAGTTTATCTAGTACTCATATCACAAGCTCTGCTTAGTTTGAGACTAGATGGCGTTGTGTGGATTGTCATAACATATTTATTTATTTATTTATTTATCTGTCACCAGAAGCACCAGGAGGCCTTGGAGAGATTTTAATTTTAATTTTCCTAATTTTGTAAACTGTCTGTCTATAAGTGAATAAATCTGGGTTCTGTATACATGGGGCACACTAAAAGTTTTGCACTTCTAGCTAATCGGAACTATTTGAATTTCGAATGTTATATTTTATTAAACGTTGCAACCTTCTTAGTAATAAAAAAAAACAATTGGCGGAAAATCATTTGTCAATTGTTTTTATCACACATCAAAGTTCTATGTATGCAACGAAAATGGAATTAAGTCGAAAAGATTTTAGAGCGATGATTTTTTATGATTTTAAAAGTTCTCTCTCTCTCCGCAAGATTGTGCCGCTCGTCTTCAAAATGCTTGTGGGAGAGAAGCACCTTGTTTGAGCCGTGAGGAGATGGTTTGCTGAATTTCAGAGAGGTCGAATTTCTTTACATGACGAATTTCGTGAAGGGCGGCCTTCTATATTATAAGGAGCCACAAGTCTCAGCTAGTTATCATTAAAATAGATGTATCAGTTTTATACAATTATCCATCCAGTTCACTCCTCATATGCCTCTGCGTAAGGTTCACAGGGCAACTGAAACTCTTATTACGAGTATCTAGTGTGTTATCGTTGAATGACCCCGTATAGACCAACAACATAGATATGAAGACGTTTATACAACGCCAAGTAATAGATCATACGGCACTGTACCTACTTATAAAGTTTATGGCATCGGGCAATAACGAAAACAGTATTATAATTATGTACTAACTAATTTATCTCATTGATCTTAATTCAGGTCTTTATGTAAGTACAGTTCGCGAGGGATAAGCTGAACTTTGCATTTGTGTGAGTGCAGTGATCGTGAAAGTATATGTGACCACTTTTACACACACGTGCTGTACACACAGTTACAAAAAGAGATTTTGCTCTACTTTTCGTGGTCACTCAGTATAATCGTACAGATTTCGGGAGCGACTTGGTTTTACCATGTAAAAAAATTATGATAACCATGTCAAAGTTAATCATTACTTATATAATAGCATGGAACTAAAAATAAAATATGGCAGAAAATAAAAACATTGTTCATTCACGGAAAATATCGAAGTTCAACCGCATCGCTGTGGAAAGTGGACTCAAACTGGGTTGGGAAAAGGCTCGGTGGATGATGAGAGTAATATTTTTTCATAATTCTATTTATTCCTTCCAATAGCGATGGACAAATTCAATCAAAGTGAGAGGAAACGTGAACTCCAATAACCTACCTATGTATACTAGGGTGCCTACCACCATGTCTAAGCAGTATTATTATAATGTCACTTTGACATTTTGAAAAGTCAAAGTAACATTATAATAATACTGCTTTAGGACATGGTGAAAGAAAGAATTGGCAAGTGTATAAGTGAACAGACATGGATCAACCCTAGACAGAAAATAATCTACCCACTATTTCACACATTTATGACGCGGTTGACCGCTACCACACTGGTTACATTCTCGTCACAAAACTCGATTACAACCAAGATTCAATCACCGACGGTTAAGGCTCTGGCAAACAAATTACAGTATTAATTTGACACGACTGAAGTACAACTTCTTGAGAGAAAGAAAATGTGTGCTCGCACCTCTCTATATTACCCCTACAGTCATAAACTAAATGTGACTCTCACTCTTTCTGTCTTCTCTAACTAATCACAACTTTCGTTCGCCTCGCCCAATAACATTTTGATTGTGAATTCGTAACGCTCTCGTCACTCATTCGACAGCTTCAGAAAGTGTCTGGTTGGCGGTAATAGGCTCGTAAGTTCCAGCTGAAAATCTTTTTGATATTAGCTAATGTCCGCGGTTTCGTCTGCGTGCTATGGTTTTCTCAGAATTCGATTTCTATTTTTTTTTCTCGTTTACACTTACATAGTCGTTTCGTAGTGTTTTCCATCTCGAATGTCGAATTTCGATTGAATTCAACCAACGGCCCATTACAACACAGCCAGCCATATCTATTTTAGACCACGTACGATGTCGACATGAGAATTTATTTATCATTTTTTATTTGTTGCTGACTGTTTTAGGAAGGAGTTGCAAATTCGTCCTCAGCGTTTCGTCCAAACCAAATTTACACGCCGACAAGGAAATAAAATGTTGACAATTTTTTTTTGGGGGTACCTCCCCGCACAAAGTTAAGATGTTTTTTTTTTCATGTCTACCTCTTAGTATGGGGTGGTATGGGATATCATTAGATAGGTATTTTTAAAAACATTGGGAGATTTCTACGACTATTTAATTTAAGTAAGTATCTAGAAAAACTATAGGTAACAGATTAGATACTGTTATAGTTCAGGAGTTATAGATACTATTATGTGTGACTACGGAACCCAATTCTATGCATGGCCCTACACGCACTTGACCGGTTTTTACTAATGTAACGCCATCTCGTAGCGAGTAATGGGACTACCAAATTCTTTTTTTTTTTTATTTTTTTTTTTTTATATTTAGGTCGACAAATTGACGCCACTCGCCTGATGGTAAGCTGAGGCGACGTCTGGCAATTGAGGGCGACTCTCACAGTACACAGGAATACTATAGAGAGTGGCCCTCAACTTGACGACCCTGTAATGTGCCTCTTCACGCTTCGCTTAAAGAGCCCAGGGTTATATGTTGGAGGAAACACGTGCGCAGGCAGGGCGTTCCAAGCCACCATCGTTGCGCAGAGAAACGATCGTTTAAAACGCTCGGTTCTCGCGAAGACGGTTTCCACGGGTGACATCTCTGGCCGGCACGCGTTGTTCGGGATCGGAAGGGAGAGGGTGGGATCAGGTTGAAGAGCTCTTCAGAACACTCACCGTGGTAAATACGGTAGAACGCGGCCAAGGAAGCAATTGTTCGGCGCTGGGCTAGCGACTCAAGGCTTCCCGTTACCTCCGGACAGTCTATAATGCGAACAGCGCGTCGCTGCATAGCGTCGAGTGCGTCCAGCAAATACTTCGCGGAGCCGTCCCAGAGGTGAGAGCAGTATTCAACGCAGGGTCTAATCTGCGTTTTGTACAGCAGACACCTCTGGTGCGGTGTAAAGAATCGCTTTACCTTGTTCAGTATTCCTAGTTTCCGCGAAGCTAGCCCAATACATCTCTCAATGTATTTTGTGTTATTGAGCTCTCGACGAACGTCTATGCCAAGGATGTCTAGATTGTCCTTCATTGGTAATATTGCATTCTGAAGAGTGGGTAGGGGAAGGAAAGGGAATTTTTTCGCTGTAAATGCACACGCCTGTGTTTTGTGGGCATTGAACTCGACCAAGTTCTCGGCACCCCATTGGGAAATACTGTCGAGGTTTCGGTCGAGATCACCCACGAGATGTCGTCTCTCCTCCTCTATCACAGATCGCCCCGCCGTCGGACGAACCGAGTAACTCCCGTGCAATGTACTGTCATCTGCATAGCAATGAATGTTCCCGAGGGAAAGCATATCATTGATATGCAGAAGAAAGAGAGTTGGTGACAGTACGGACCCCTGCGGTACCCCGGCATTCACTTGCAAAAAGCGAGAAGCCTGGCCATCGCAGAGGACCCGCACTCGGCGCTCGTTTAAAAAACTGGCAATCCAGCTGCACAGTTGAGGAGGTAGACCATATGCCGGAAGCTTGGAAAGGAGCGAAGCATGCCAGACCCTATCGAAAGCTTTGGCGATGTCCAGGCTAATAGCCAAGGACTCGCCGAACTTTTCCATAGCCTCACCCCATACATGCGTGACGAATGCCAGGAGGTCACCCGTTGATCGTTTTGGCCTGAAGCCATATTGCCGATCATTGATTAGCGAGTGATCCTCCAGGTATCGCATGAGCTGCTTATTAATAAGAAGCTCGAGCACCTTGCAAATGACTGAGGTGACAGCTATGGGTCGATAGTTGCCTGGATCGGATCGATCCCCTTTCTTGGGGATCGGTTGTACGTTCGCCTCCTTCCAGGCCTCCGGCACGAGGCCTGTAGAGTATGACAGGCGGTACAGACGCGTTAATACTGGAGACAACTCAGCAGCACATTTTCGTAGCACCACCGCCGGAATGCCGTCAGGGCCACTGGCTTTCCGCGTGTCGAGTGACCGCAGCACTGCCCGTACATCACATTGCCTGATAACAATATCAGGCATAGTGTGGCCACAGTTGGCGATGGCGGGGGGCTGCAGGCCACGGTCATCGACCCGGGAATTAGCCGCAAAGAGGTCTGCGAGCATGTCCGCCTTCTCTTGGGCTTTGTGAGCCAGTGATCCATCAGGAAAACGCAGTGGTGGCAGCGAGGGTTGACAAAAATTTGACTGTACGGCTTTGGCCAGTTGCCAGTATCCACGGCTGCCCGTGGGATGGGATGTGAGCTCCTGACCAAGCCGCGCGACGCGCTGGGCATCCGCTCTCTTGAAGGCCCTCTTGCTGAACCTAGTGGCCCGATTGTACGCTGCTTTGAGGCGGTTCACGTTCGGGTCACGTGCCGCCCGAGCCCTGACCCAGGCGCGATATGCCGACTGTTTTTTATGGACAGCCTCGGCACATTCACGCCCGAACCAGGGGCGAGCTTTGCGGATGCTGGCGACATCAGTGAAAGGGATTTAATATTCTATCCCTAGACTGATCTCGCCAGCAATGGCAGCAGCGCTATCCGAAGGCGCCTTCCCTACAAAGCAGCGCTGGCTCCACGGGACGGACGCAAAGTAATCGCGGAGACCGTCCCAGTCTGCCGACGAGTAGTGCCATAGTCGTCGAGTCATTTGTTCAGCACGAGCAGGCGGTGGCACTTGGAAGCTGGCGTGCACCACACAGTGGTCGGATGTGCCCAGTGGGGCGCGTACCGACACACTGTACTCGGCTGGGCGACTCGTCAGCAGTAGATCCAGCAAGGCGGGCGTGTGGTCTGACCTGTCAGGTATCCGGGTGATCCCTCGTACCATCTGGGTCAGCCCGTGGGAGAGAGCGAATGCATGGGCGGTTCGTCCCGCATGATCGGTCCTAAGGGACCCCAGCCACTCAACGTGATGACCGTTAAAGTCCCCCAGGAAAACCAGGTCAGCGTTCGGGAACCGCACCTGCGCATCGTCAGCCATCTCGCTGAGGTATTCGAAAAGCCTTGTTGTCCCAGTGTCCCCTGTGTGGGAGCGGTAGACGCACACGTAGATCTGGCTCATGGAGCCATGATCCACGTGCAGCCAAAGGACGGAGTAGGAGGGGTTCTCCAGACAGCGCAACCGGCGGCAGCAAACATCCGCCCTAACGAACACGCACACCCCGGCTTTATCGCGGAATTGTTCCACAATGATATAGCCCGGGTAACAGAGGTACGACGTGTCGTCAGGGCGGCGTATCTGTGTCTCCGTTAGGAACATCACAGAAGGCCGTGCCGACTCCAGGTGATGGTGAAAGGTATCGAGGTTTGCATGGAGTCCGCGGATATTCGCGAACTCCACAATTCGGTGCCATCTAGTAGCAAATCGCAGTACTACTGCGTGGCGCCTTTCTGGAATGTTCTCTCAGGGTAACTTCTACGTAACGCGTTTCTCGACACATCTAGAAGGTTCGGGAGAGTGACAGAGTGTTCGCGATGATTCTCGGCTGAAACTTCTAGAACAATGAACGCCCTATATATGCCGAGCGCTTGAGCGGGAGATGATCAGTATTTCCAGAGCGATAATACGAGTTATACCTGCGAGTTCAAGTGCGATTAAAAGTGTTCAGTGAAGCTTATAGTGAAGTGTAAATTTGTGGTGTAATAAATAAAGTGTTTTGTGGTAGTTTGATCGGCATTTTATTTCCGTAGAACCCCGGCTCGTAACAATTGGTGTCAGAATTGGGGATTTGGACAATGCCGGTGTTACCGAAAGAAGACACAGAGGGCGTCCGTACCAGGGGTCAGCGCCAGCAGGAGTTGGACAGCAGGCGCTTCGGAGGTAATACGCCGGAGAGGTTTTTGGGTGCAAAGGGGTCCTTCTTACATCTATCGGGCCCCAGCGACCTCACCTGCTAGTGGCGCACCTGCTGATTAACGGACGAGGTTCGTATATTACGGTACCCATGTGGTGGCTTTGGCCCCTACGTGGATACCAGGTGGTACAACAGTGTTGGTCCGGGGGGGTACCACCGTGCAGCTGTGCTAAAGCCCCCCAAGTAACCCAGCCCAGGCTGGGTTGCGTTAGGGGTTCAGCAGCTGCACTGCCGGGCCCGGGGCGGTGTATGGTGCGGCAGGCAGGGGTCCAGTGGGGGCGAAGCTGAGTCTAGTGTGGGTGGTGTGGGTCGATTCGCCGGCCAGGGAGACCCTTAGCAACGGCGTTGCCGCGGCCGCCCGCAACATAGTCATGGGGCCCGCCTGGGACCAACCACCCCAGTAGGCTGCCCCACATGTTGCGCATAATCCTGTTGTGGGGTCGCCGCTCCGGGTGGTAACCGGTGTGGGGTAGCGGCGGCCTTGCATCAGGGGGGTTTGGGAGCCCTTCCGTCCGGCGGGTCGGCTCCGACCTAACCACACGGTTCTAGACGAAGCTAGCCTCTGCACTTTGTCACTTACTGCCGCACCAAATATCGCCCAGTCTTCACGCTTCCCCATATTTCAAAATGACAATGCAACAAGAGAATAGACGGTACACAGCGGCCCCTAGAAACCCCACAAAGTTGACTTCGTTTGAGGTGGAGTTCGCGAATATCCGCGGACTCCATGCAAACCTCGATACCGTCCACCATCACCTGGAGTCGGCACGGCCTTCTGTGATGTTCCTAACGGAGACACAGATACGCCGCCCTGACGACACGTCGTACCTCTGTTACCCGGGCTATATCATTGAAGAACAATTCCGCGATAAAGCCGGGGTGTGCGTGTTCGTTAGGGCGGATGTTTGCTGCCGCCGGTTGCGCTGTCTGGAGAACCCCTCCTACTCCGTCCTTTGGCTGCACGTGGATCATGGCTCCATGAGCCAGATCTACGTGTGCGTCTACCGCTCCCACACAGGGGACACTGGGACAACAAGGCTTTTCGAATACCTCAGCGAGATGGCTGACGATGCGCAGGTGCGGTTCCCGAACGCTGACCTGGTTTTCCTGGGGGACTTTAACGGTCATCACGTTGAGTGGCTGGGGTCCCTTAGGACCGATCATGCGGGACGAACCGCCCATGCATTCGCTCTCTCCCACGGGCTGACCCAGATGGTACGGGGGATCACCCGGATACCTGACAGGTCAGACCACACGCCCGCCTTGCTGGATCTACTGCTGACGAGTCGCCCAGCCGAGTACAGTGTGTCGGTACGCGCCCCACTGGGCACATCCGACCACTGTGTGGTGCACGCCAGCTTCCAAGTGCCACCGCCTGCTCGTGCTGAACAAATGACTCGACGACTATGGCACTACTCGTCGGCAGACTGGGACGGTCTCCGCGATTACTTTGCGTCCATCCCGTGGAGCCAGCGCTGCTTTGTAGGGAAGGCGCCTTCGGATAGCGCTGCTGCCATTGCTGGCGAGATCAGTCTAGGGATAGAATATTATATCCCTCTCACTGATGTCGCCAGCATCCGCAAAGCTCGCCCCTGGTTCGGGCGTGAATGTGCCGAGGCTGTCCAGAAAAAACAGTCGGCATATCGCGCCTGGGTTAGGGCTCGGGCGGCACGTGACCCGAACGTGAACCGCCTCAAAGCAGCGTACAATCGGGCCACTAGGTTCAGCAAGAGGGCCTTCAAGAGAGCGGATGCCCAGCGCGTCGCGCGGCTTGGTCAGGAGCTCACATCCCATCCCACGGGCAGCCGTGGATACTGGCAACTGGCCAAAGCCGTACAGTCAAATTTTTGTCAACCCTCGCTGCCACCACTGCGTTTTCCTGATGGATCACTGGCTCACAAAGCCCAAGAGAAGGCGGACATGCTCGCAGACCTCTTTGCGGCTAATTCCCGGGTCGATGACCGTGGCCTGCAGCCCCCCGCCATCGCCAACTGTGGCCACACTATGCCTGATATTGTTATCAGGCAATGTGATGTACGGGCAGTGCTGCGGTCACTCGACACGCGGAAAGCCAGTGGCCCTGACGGCATTCCGGCGGTGGTGCTACGAAAATGTGCTGCTGAGTTGTCTCCAGTATTAACGCGTCTGTACCGCCTGTCATACTCTACAGGCCTCGTGCCGGAGGCCTGGAAGGAGGCGAACGTACAACCGATCCCCAAGAAAGGGGATCGATCCGATCCAGGCAACTATCGACCCATAGCTGTCACCTCAGTCATTTGCAAGGTGCTCGAGCTTCTTATTAATAAGCAGCTCATGCGATACCTGGAGGATCACTCGCTAATCAATGATCGGCAATATGGCTTCAGGCCAAAACGATCAACGGGTGACCTCCTGGCATTCGTCACGCATGTATGGGGTGGGGCTATGGAAAAGTTTGGCGAGTCCTTGGCTATTAGCCTGGACATCGCCAAAGCTTTCGATAGGGTCTGGCATGCTTCGCTCCTTTCCAAGCTTCCGGCATATGGTCTACCTCCTCAACTGTGCAGCTGGATTGCCAGTTTTTTAAACGAGCGCCGAGTGCGGGTCCTCTGCAATGGCCAGGCTTCTCGCTTTTTGCAAGTGAATGCCGGGGTACCGCAGGGGTCCGTACTGTCACCAACTCTCTTTCTTCTGCATATCAATGATATGCTTTCCCTCGGGAACATTCATTGCTATGCAGATGACAGTACATTGCACGGGAGTTACTCGGTTCGTCCGACGGCGGGGCGATCTGTGATAGAGGAGGAGAGACGACATCTCGTGGGTGATCTCGACCGAAGCCTCGACAGTATCTCCCAATGGGGTGCCGAGAACTTGGTCGAGTTCAATGCCCACAAAACACAGGCGTGTGCATTTACAGCGAAAAAATCCCCTTTCCTTCCCCTACCCACTCTTCAGAATGCAATATTACCAATGAAGGACAATCTAGACATCCTTGGCATAGACGTTCGTCGAGAGCTCAATAACACAAAATACATTGAGAGATGTATTGGGCTAGCTTCGCGGAAACTAGGAATACTGAACAAGGTAAAGCGATTCTTTACACCGCACCAGAGGTGTCTGCTGTACAAAACGCAGATTAGACCCTGCGTTGAATACTGCTCTCACCTCTGGGACGGCTCCGCGAAGTATTTGCTGGACGCACTCGACGCTATGCAGCGACGCGCTGTTCGCATTATAGACTGTCCGGAGGTAACGGGAAGCCTTGAGCCGCTAGCCCAGCGCCGAACAATTGCTTCCTTGGCCGCGTTCTACCGTATTTACCACGGTGAGTGTTCTGAAGAGCTCTTCAACCTGATCCCACCCTCTCCCTTCCGATCCCGAACAACGCGTGCCGGGCAGAGATGTCACCCTCATACCGTGGAAACCGTCTTCGCGAGAACCGAGCGTTTTAAACGATCGTTTCTCTGCCGAACGATGGTGGCTTGGAACGCCCTGCCTGCGCACGTGTTTCCTCCTACATATAACCCTGGGCTCTTTAAGCGAAGCGTGAAGAGGCACATTACAGGGTCGTCAAGTTGAGGGCCACTCTCTATAGTATTCCTGTGTACTGTGAGAGTCGCCCTCAATTGCCAGACGTCGCCTCAGCTTACCATCAGGCGAGTGGCGTCAATTTGTCGACCTAAATATAAAAAAAAAAAAAAAAAAAAAAAAAAAAAAAAAAAAAAAAAAAAAAAGGTTGGGTGGTCAGCAGCAGCCAACGGTGGAAGCAGGCCCGCCCACGGTATCTCCAGCGCCAGCACCTCCAGACTTTGCTGCGCTGATGGCGATGCTACAGGAGCAAGCCCATCGCCAGGAGGAGCAGGCCCGCCACTAGGAGGAGCAAGCCCGCCGGTTGGAAGAACAGCTGCTGCGGGACAAGGAGGAGCAGGCACGCCGCCAGGAGGAGCAGGCCCGCCGGTTGGAAGAACAGCTGCTGCGTGTCAAGGAGGAGCAGGCACGCCGCCAGGAGGAGCAGGCCCGCCGGTTGGAAGAACAGCTGCTGCGCGACAAGGAGGAGCAGGCACGCCGCCAGGAGGAACAGACACTCCTCATGAAAGATCTTCGAGCGACTTTTGGCAAGGAGATGAATGTGATGAAGGATCAAGTTCATCATGTTGAGAACCGCATCACGGAAGCCGAAACTCGGATTGAAGATGTAAAAAAACCAGATTACAGATGTCAGGAAAGAGCTGGGAAATCTGAAAGCTGGAGATGGGATTGCGACTTCCTTACCTGCCGTACCTTCAGCGCGTGGATTTAAAGTACCGCCATTCGATGGGACATCTTCATGGTCGGCCTATAAAAAGCAGTTTGAGGCCGTTAAGAAGGCAAACGGCTGGAGTAGAGCCCAGGCCATGACTGCGCTTACATTGGGTCTGCCAGACAAGGCGTTAACTATCCTAGAAGCTCTCGGAGACGATGTATCCTACGAGCAGCTACTAGAAGCCTTGGAAGCCAGATACGGTGACGCTCACCTGGAACACGTGTATCGTGCGCAGCTGAAGGATCGTGTCCAGCGCACTGGCGAAAACTTGCAACAGTGGGCCCTGGAAGTCGAGAAGCTGGTACGTAAAGCATACCAGTCGGTACCTGCGCTCATCAATGGGAATCTGGTGCAAGCATTCATCGACGGCATCCACGACCTGGAAGTCAGGGCTGCAGTGAGGCTCGGGCACCACTCATGGTGTCTTTGAGAGTCTCAACTCTCAAAGACGCCTTGGCTCATGCTTTGGAGGTCGAAGCCGTACGGCAGGATCATCGATCTCACCGTGTCAGGGAAGTTGAAGCATCACCGGCTCGCGACCGTTTCACGAGGTGTAGCCCTAGGTGCTACACATGTGGTGAGAGGGGCCACCTTCGATCCAGTTACCCAAAGCGGACTGCAGAAAGAGCAGAAAGTCATTCCCAAGAAGATAGGGTGGCTAACGTCACCGCCCAGCAACATCAGGGAAAACGAATAATAGCCAGGACTGCGTGGCGGGTGCTGGCTGATGTTAGAAGAGCCCCAAGGGTTTCGATCTCACAAACCCGGGATGGGAGATCCCATGGCAACGCAGACGCATTGTCAAGAAGACCTTGCCCTGAAGACCGTAAGCACTGTGCCAAACAGGAGATTAAGGAAGCCATACCTGTGAAGATGCTTAAAACGGATCTAAGCGACGAATGGAAAGAAATCCTACAACATGCTCAACAGGACGACGCAGACATCAAGCCAATATTTGAGTGGATTAAAGCAAGTGCTCCAAAACCCATGTGGAGTGACGTCGCTTCAATGAGTTCAATCACAAAAAGTTATTGGGCGCAATGGGACAGTTTAGTTATTCAGGATGGAGTCTTGTGCCGCAAATGGGAAAATGCTCGAGGAGACAGCTGTCATTTGCAAATGGTCGTCCCTAAAGTTAAGGTCCCAGATGTGCTACAGCTCTACCATAATGAATGTTCAGGGGGCCATATGGGAGTAAAAAGGACTCTGTTGACGATACGTGAGCGGTTTTACTGGATCCACTGTCGCGACGACGTTGAGGACTGGTGTCGCAGTGTACGAGTTGTGCTGCTGTGAAGGGACGTCATACACGGAGCAGAGGTGCACTGAAACTGTAAAACGTTGGGGCACCATGGGAAAGGATAGCCCTAGATGTTGCGGGACCGTTCCCTGAAAGTAAAAGCGGAAACAAGTATTTCATGGTTGTGATGGATTATTTCACGAAGTGGCCAGAAGTCTTCGCTTTACCTAATCATGAAGCTACCACGGTCGCAGATAAATTAGTTCACGAAGTCTTCTGTCGTTTCGGGGTGCCTCTAGAAATCCATAGCGATCAAGGAAGAAATTTTGAATCTCAGGTGTTCCAGGAAATGTGTCGGGTCATGGGTACTCACAAAACCAGAACGACCTCTTACCACCCGCAGTCAGATGGAATGGTGGAGCGATTTAATCAGACATTGGAGAGATATCTGGCGAAAGTTGTGGAAAGCAGGCAAAAAGATTGGGACAAGCACATCCAACCGTTTCTTTTATCTTACCGAAGTGCGGTTCACGAAAGCACGTCAGTGACACCAGCTTATGCGAACTTTGGAAGAGAATTACGGTTGCCTGCCGACTTAATAACCGGTATACCGCCTGACGCTCCACGCAATATCACCGATTATGCGAATGACTTGCGCAGCAGGATGAATGACATTTATGAGCATGTCAGACAATCAGGTCAACAAATGTCTGAACAGATGAAGACCCGATACGACCGAAAGACAAACAATAAGGGCTTCGATGAAGGTTCGTTAGTGTGGTTACATAACCCAGTCCGCAGTAAAGGGAAGTCTCCTAAACTGCAAGCTAAATGGGATGGACCATACCGAGTTGTGACCAGGATTAACGATGTCACTTACCGAATACGGAAGAGTCCAAGAAGTGCGCCAAAGATAGTTCATGTGGATCGATTGGCGCGATATTATGGGCCTGACAATGCTCGGGACGAGCATGTCTTAGGAGGGGGCAGTGTAACGCCATCTCGCAGCGAGTAATGGGACTACCAAATTCGGTGCCATCTAGTAGCAAATCGCAGTACTACTGCGTGGCGCCTTTCTGGAATGTTCTCTCAGGGTAACTTCTACGTAACGCGTTTCTCGACACATCTAGAAGGTTCGGGAGAGTGAAAGAGTGTTCGCGATGATTCTCGGCTGAAACTTCTAGAACAATGAACGCCCTATATATGCCGAGCGCTTGAGCGGGAGATGATCAGTATTTCCAGAGCGATAATACGAGTTATACCTGCGAGTTCAAGTGCGATTAAAAGTGTTCAGTGAAGCTTATAGTGAAGTGTAAATTTGTGGTGTAATAAATAAAGTGTTTTGTGGTAGTTTGATCGGCATTTTTAATTCCGTAGAACCCCGGCTCGTAACACTAATATAAATTGGACTTTGGTTACCTTTAGTTCCGAAATGAAAAGTGGCTATGTCAAAGAAATAACCTTTTTAAGGTTTGTTTACATTTAGTTTACTTAAGGGTGGTTCGTACTATTCTAGTATTTTATTGTAGTAGCGAGCAATTTATTAACCTACCACTGCTTGTACTAGTTATTGTCATCCACCGAGCCTTTTTCCCAACGCGGTTGGGGTCGGCTATCCAGTCTGACTGCGATTCCGTTGAACTTCTATATTTTCCGTGAAGCGACTTCCATCTGATATCCAAAACCCATGGGCGATATCGAAGTTCTGTAGTTAGACCGGTCGGATTTCTGATTTAGGGCTCCAACTACCCCTAACGACTGTCATAGATATTTATATGACAACCGGAACCGAGGGTTTAACGGCTCTCCGAAACACGGAGTGGTCTCAATGTCCTAATACTGGCCTGACTCGATGTTACTTAAGAAGGCACCTGACCCTAATCTATTCGGCCAATCCGCTACCGCTAACCCCGCTCCCGCTATCGCTCGAGTGAAGGATAGCGATATTCACTTTCCAAAGGACAGACAGAGATCGACCGCGTTCTCGAAAATTTAACGTAAGCGACAAAATAAAAACTATGAATTAAAGACGAACTATAATGATTATTAAAAAAGTATTTTGAGCAAATGTAGGTTTTATCAATGCCTTTTTAGAAATTAAAAGATATTAAAGAAAATACAGCAAACTTAAAAGATCTAAGTTAAAATGTGATTAAAACAAGGCTTTTTTGTAATAAAAAAACTATCGAGCATTTTTTCAGTAATCGTGTTTTCGTCTTGAGCATTTATGAACTGAAGTTACTTGCATAAAAAAATCAGTTTCCTAGACCTTATAGATTTTGAGATTTAGGTCAGTAAAGCTACTACTTATCTCGTATGTAGGTATATTCTATAACCCAACGAGAACATACGAGCGTCTATTGAGCTCATAAAAGCCACCAATTAACCTAACTAAAGAGAGCTATTATCATTATCATAATAATTAAACCCGCTATACACATAAAACATTTTTTTTTATCGTAGCATATAAAAAAATGCTTTTAAATGCAGTTAATTAACATTTAAAAGCTTTATATTATTTTTAAGTAGTGTAGGAGTTTATACGAGTAAATGCATTTATATGAGTAGGTAACCATTGGCACAAAAACCAACTGCAAATTACCGGACTGGGACCAAATAACTTTTTTTTTGTTTATTCAGGACACAAACATACATACACATATCACACCTATATCCCAAAGGGGTAGGAAGAATGCATACACACCCACAACTTGCCAGTGTTTTTAGTCCCATGTAATAAGGGGCAAACCTATTGCCGTCACCGGGCACATTTACATGGGACACACTAAGAGTTTTGCACTTCTAGCTAATCGGAACTATTTGAATTTCGACTGTTATATTTTTTTAAACGTTGCAACCTTCTTAGTAGTAAAAAAAAACAATTGGCGGGAAATCATTTGTCAATTGTTTTTTTCACACATCAAAGTTCTATGTATGCAACGAAAATGGAAGTAAGATTTTAGAGCGATGATTTTTTATGATTTTAAAAGTTCTCTCTCTCCGCAAGACTGTGCCGCTCGTCTTCAAAATACTTTTGGGAGAGAAGCACCTTGTTTGAGCACCGTGAGGCGATGGTTTGCTGAATTTGAGAGAGGTCGAGTTTCTTTACATGACGAATTTCGTGAAGGGCGGCCTTCAACTGCCGTCAACGAAAATAATGTGGCTACTGTTAAGCGGTTAATTGAAGAAAACCCGCGGATTACCTATGAGACAATTCGAGGACTATTGGGGATTGGTATGAGTCAAATCCAGAAAATTGTACACGAAGAATTGAAAGTTCGGAAACTTTGTTGTCGTTGGATCCCTCATGAACTGACAGCGGAGCAGAAGCGGGCTCGCGTGGAATGGTGCTCACAGATGCTACTGAAGTACGACCACGGACATTCCAAAGCTGTTTTTGACATTGTCACAGAAGACGAAACGTGGATTTATTGTTTTGAACCCGAAAAAAAACAGCAAGCTTGTGAATGGGTGTTTGCAAATGAGAACAAGCCAACAAAAGTGAGGCAGGCGAGAAACGTTGGTAAAAAAATGATCGCGTTTTTTTCTCAGTTACGGGTCCCATCTGTACAGTTCCACTTGAAGATCAAAAGAGTGTTAATGCCGAGTGGTATTCTACCATTTGTTTAACCAGGGTGTTAGAAAAAGTTCGCGAAAGACGACACAAAAGCCGCGTTCTCCTACATCATGACAACGCTTCTTCACACACGGCCAACAAAACAAATTCATTTTTAGCTTCCGAAAAAGTACAACTCGTCACCCATCCTGCGCATAGCCCCGACCTAGCACCCTGTGATTTCTGTATTTTCCCCAAAATCAAAGATTTGATGAGAGGTTTCACTTTTACCAACTCCGAAGAGGCAGTGATAGCGTTCAATCAGCACGTAGAAAACATGCCTCCAGATCTGTGGTCTGTGTCGTGTTTAAAAAATGGTTCGATCGCATGAAAAAATGTTTAAAACTTAAAGGAGTATTTTGAAAAGCAATGAACATAATATTTTGGTTTTAACATGTTGTCTTTTTAAGTTACGCAAAACTTATAGTGTGACCTACGTATCATGGGTTATGTCCAAAACGGCCGAATGAATTTAATAAAAAGTAGCACATCACTACATAGTATAAAAAAGTCGCGTCCGTCCGTATGTATGTTTAGATCTTTAAAACTACGCAACAGAGTTTAATGCGGTTATCACCAATGGATCCAGTGGTTCTCGAGGAAGGTTTTTAAGTATATAATTTGTCAAGCGTAATTGTAATTAAAAGAAGCTGGACTACAGAAATCCTGGTTGTTGAACTTTCGGTTAATATTACAAAATGGTTCTCGTACCAATACAGCTACAAGCAAATTGCGGATGTGTAAAGCACCTCTGCCTACCTCCTGGAGGATATAGGCGTGAATATTGGCAACTAAGGTAGGCCTTCACTGATGGCAACACCCGAGTTCAAATATAATGTACCTACTATCTATTCTCAAACAAATTCGGTGAGGTCGTTGACTCTTTTATTATGTTGCTATTTGCATGTATGTTATATGAAAGATACAGTTTTATGTTATATATTTTAATATGATGTGTATTGTGTAAATGTGTATACATAATTATGGGTTAAAAGCACTTTGAATACATTTAGTTTCACTCATAATTACCTATGTTAAGAAGCATTGTCTATGGGGTAACCTTTGAAATGACTGAGTCGAATCAAAAACTTCTAATCTCTCAGGGCAACTATCTATATACTACGTATATAGAGCGCTGATAACCGGTCTGAACCACTAACAACCACCATGCACGTCAGAACAGTCAATGAGTCGAGGATGACGTAACGTCACTACAGCTTCCCAATTTAAGTTGTTGATAGACTTGGGTTTTTGCGAAGTGCGTGGCTTTTTAGGTTACCTCTGGCGCTGGGCAAAACTCTAGGCACAAACGCCTAATTGCAATACCGAACAACGTTTCCTTGTCCCGCACCGCGAACTAGTTCAGAGTAATTAGTTCTTCTTGTTCGGGAAAAATCAAGCATTACCTTGACTTTGGCGATATCATCGATGAATACCGACGGAGCCACGTTTTTAAAAAAAGGAGAAGAAAGAAGTTGTTGTATGGCTAAAAATGGAACTAATTACTGTTTGTAGTTATTGTTCTGAGATCTTGTTATTGACGTGTTTTAATGTAATGTGGCGCCACGGGTGGAACGAACACATTTGTATATTGGGCAACCTATACAGGGTGTTACATAAGGGTCATATCAACCCGAAGACACCGCTATCAGCTGGTCGACCCAGAACCCGTTTCGATATGTGTCGACCGCCCAACAAGAAAAAAAAAATCTTCCAAATAAAAACATTATTACCGAATAAAATACTCTTGTTTGAACAACACTAGCTAAAATCAGCTGTTTCGGTCATCGACTTCAAGTGAGTAGTATAATAATGCGCGCCTGTGAAAAACCTCTCTCTATCTGGTAGGAACATTTTGTCTCTGTTCCACATCAAAGTATGAACTTTTTTTTTCTTGTTTGGCGGTCGACACATATCGAAAGGCGTTCTGGGCGACCAGCTGATGGGGGTGTCTCAAGGTTGATATAACCCTTATGTAACAACCTGTATAAGAGCCGCTTAGTATTCGCCACGAAAAAACGGGTGACACTCGTCCTCTATAAAATATAGAAACTCAATGTCTAAGCTGCATTATGTCTGAGCTATAAGAAACTTTGTATCCCGATAATTGGTTCCCGTCGTGGGAACATTCATGCGGGCAGTGTCGCTAATATTAGCTACTTTTGAATACATAAACTTAAATTCTCATGGCACGAATGTATTAAGTACACGTCAATAATTGACACAACAGCCGACTTCAAATGACCGAAATGGGACCAAATAATTGTCGGAATGGGACCAAATTGAAATAGGACCATTTCGGAAGTAGTATTTTGGAAGTAGGTTGATAATAAATAATAGAAAGAATATAGAAATGGCTCATGCAAACTTGCTGGAGTTTATCAACTGCCACAATAAACGGGGATACGCAATCAAATTAACATAAAGTCAATAACAAATTTTGTCAAGCCACTGAACTGCGAACTCGATATTTTAACAAAATAGTATTGTTGACAATCTGTTCTCTCTAGATAATTCATATTCATAAGATGAGAACAAAGGGGAATATGGCTGTTTGTATCGTAAATATGAATTGTATTATTTGAACAATAAAAAGAAGTAATCAGGGGTAATGTCGATTAACCTGCTTACTACCCTGATAAGCAGACACCCTGACGAGTGTTTTACTGCGCGTTCCACGGCAATGCCACATGGAGAGAAAGTACCTTAGTTCGTTAGTTATTGTAGATGCGACATTTTACTAAAAGAAGACTTTATTTTAATATTAAAAACCATTTGAACTGCATTCGTACATTTTTAATAATTGCCTCGTTAAACCGGGAATCGAACCCGGTACACAAGAAAAAAAATCGGTCTGTAATTATATGATACCGATCGGACGGCATCACCGTAAGGGTTAGTTTTTGCTATTTTTTTTTTCTAAATTAGTATCAGAAATAAAGGGAAGACCATGATTTAACATTTGATGAGAAATTTTGTTCAGAAAAATGGAAAGCTGACATTGCCGTAAGGACATACAACTGACATTATCAGAAGTAAGTATCTATTACTAATTAGGTAAAGCTACGCTGCTGTAAACAGCGCGCGGCTTCGTATTGAGCGAAGCGTTTTTTTTTTTTTTTTTAAATTGAATATTTGAGCTTCGTCACGACGTTAATTAAAATCAGCTATTAATTTAGGCGAAAAAGTTTTAATTATCGGTCAAGAGGTTGCTGAGAAACGAACATCCGAACATTTTACATTTAACCTGCTCCATGGGAGCTCCGCTCGCCTTGGGCTCGCTTCGCTCAATTAATGTACCTACCCACTTGAGAAGTACGCATCATTTCCCTAGTAGAGGTACGGAATTTACGAAATAGATATGCGAAAATTTCAAATAATTGCAAAAACGCCGTTCAATCAATTTTATGTGTTGTTTTTAGCCTCTAACTATTATCTGACACATTTTTTTATATAATATGTATATCAGGTCGCCATATTGACGTCTGATGGAAAGCCGTTGCGACGTCTGGCGACTGTGGTTAACTCTCACAGTACGCAATATGTACTATTAAAATTGGCTCTCAACTTGGCGACCTAGTGAAGTGCCTCTTCATGCTCCGCTTGAAGAACCCTGGGTTTTAAGTAGGAGGAAATACTTGCGCGGGCAGGGTGTTACAAGCCTCGATCGTTCTACAGAGGAACGATCTCTTGAATGAAACGCTCAGTTCTTGCGACCTTAATATTGTTAGTATTATGATAATTTCTTTTTTCAGAAGCCTTGTACAAAATGAGCTGATTGATGGGTACACTCAATTTCATAGGATAATCGGAATAAGTAGATAGAAACGAATTATATCCTGATGTGAAAGATAGATACACCTGCGCACGTATTTTTCCCTACATACAACCCTGGGTTCTTTAAGCAGAGCGTGCACATCACTGGGTCGCCAATTCGAAAGCCACTTACGACAGCAGCACAGTGTTAATCTCTTAATCGTCCTTAATCGCTATTTGGTTTGGCTTACCATCAGGTGATCGGCGCAAATTTGGCAACGCCAAAGTAAAAAAATCGTAAAACAACTCTAAACTTGAAATAACAACATTGCCAACCTTTAATTAACATTATTTTCCATCATACCTTATGGATATAAGTTATTTTATATAATTTTTTCATAAGCGATATTTTTGCGAAATATTTAGATAATAAATAAATGCGAAAATTAATTTTTTTGTTTGCGAAAATTCCGTACCTCTAATTATGACGTACGGAGCCGAAACGTGGACATTGACAGTTAAGCTAATCCACAAGTTGCAAGTCACACGTGTCACGCGAGACACGCGTGCTATAGTCCTCGATAGCACGCTATGCTAGGAGTTTTTCTGAAGGATTGTATTCGCAACGAGGTAATACATCACAGAACTGGGTTCACAGACAGCAGAACGCATAAGTTGAAGTGGCAATGGACCCGTCTGGTCCCGCAGCAGATCCGCGCCTCTTTATGCCGCACTTCACATTTTGCTTCTTTTTTTTTTTTTTTTTTTTTTTATATTTGGTTCGCCAAATTGACGCCGCCCGCCTGGTGGTAAGTCGTGACGACGTCTAGCGATTGTGGGCCACTCTCACAGCACACATTACTATTGAGAGTGGCCCTCAACTTGACGACCTACTGATGTGCCTCTTCACGCTCCGCTTAAAGAACCCAGGATTATATGTGGGAGGAAACACGTGCACAGGCAGGGCGTTCCAGGCCACTATCGTTCGGCAGAGAAACGAACGTTTAAAACGTTCGGTTCTCGCGAACATGCTATCCACTGTGTGGGGGTGGCATCTCTGCCCGGCACGAGTCGTTCGGGATCGGAAGGAAGAGGGTGGGATCAGATTGAAGAGCTCTTCAGAACACTCGCCGTGGTAAATACGGTAGAATGCGGCCAAGGAAGCTATTGTTCGGCGCTGAGCTAGCGGCTCAAGGCTTCCCGTTACCTCCGGACAACCAATAATACGGATAGCCCGTCGCTGCATAGCGTCGAGAGCGTCCAGCAGATACTTCGCGGAGCCGTCCCAGAGGTGAGAGCAGTATTCGACGCAGGGTCTAATCTGCGTCTTGTACAGCAGACACCTCTGGTCCGGTGTAAAGAATCTCTTTACCTTATTCAGTATTCCTAGTTTCCGCGAAGCTAGCCCTATACATCTTTCGATGTAGTTTTTATTATTGAGCTCTCGACGAACGTCTATGCCAAGGATATCAAGGTTGTCCTTCATTGGTAATAATGCATTCTGAAGAGAGGGTAGGGGAAGGAAAGGGGATTTCTTCGCAGTAAATGCACACGCCTGTGTTTTGCGGGCATTGAACTCGACCAGGTTCTCGGTACCCCATTGAGAGATACTGTCGAGGTTACGGTCGAGATCAGCCACGAGTCGTCGTCTCTCCTCCTCAATCTCAGATCGCCCCGCCGTCGGACGAACCGAGTAACTCCCGTGCAGTGTGCTGTCATCTGCATAGCAATGAATGTTCCCGAGGGATAGCATATCATTGATATGCAGAAGAAAGAGAGTTGGTGATAGTACGGACCCCTGCGGTACCCCGGCATTCACTTGCAAGAAGCGAGAAGCCTGGCCATCGCAGAGGACCCGCACTCGGCGCTCGTTTAAAAAGCTGGCAATCCAGCTGCACAGTTGAGGAGGTAGACCATATGCCGGAAGCTTGGAAAGGAGCGAAGCATGCCAGACCCTATCGAAGGCTTTGGCGATGTCCAGGCTAATAGCCAAGGACTCGCCGTGCCTTTCCATAGCCCCACCCCAGACATGCGTTACGAATGCCAGAAGATCACCCGTTGATCGCTTTGGCCTGAAGCCGTATTGTCGATCATTGATTAGCGAGTGATCCTCTAGGAATTGCATGAGCTGCTTATTTATAAGGAGCTCAAGCACCTTGCAAATGACTGAGGTGACAGCTATGGGTCGACAGTTGCCTGGATCGGACCGATCCCCTTTCTTGGGGATCGGTTGTACGTTCGCCTCCTTCCAGACCTCCGGCACGAGCCCTGAAGAGTATGACAGGCGGTACAGACGCGCGCTTCTTGCCGCTCGCCGGTCACTATTAGTATTTATGACACATGTTTGGATTAAAGACACATGGATAATATATTCTCACCTGGTTAGTGGTAAGATCCCATTGGTCAGCAACGAACGAATGCCTGCTGTAGAGAAACACTGGAACTTGGTGGTCTTTGACTGGCGCCGGGTCACTGTTCACCCTCACCACTGTCAGGTGTGTCGTAGTTGTGCCCACTGTGAACACAAGAACATGGTGACTACGAAATTGTCTCAATAGTAACGAATTTACAGGCCATTGACCGGTTGTCACGTTCTTAATTGCCAAACCGCGCGCCACGTAGACAGAGGCGTTTAATACATCCACATATCCTTTATCCGAATACGGGGCAAACTGCTACTCTCTAATAAAAGACTTCCACAACCAGCCCACTGCAGTCCTCTGCAGTGTCTCTCAAGACACACTTCATCAGATGCCCACTTGCATGTTTCACTGAGTCTCTAGATAACAGGCCGGCTGCCTTGGGCTCAAGAACAAGTTACCCTAACGGTTATCATAAAGGCTCCATTAACTCAACAGGTGAACATCGTTGCTCAGCGGAGCGGAACAGGCGCCCTTTACAGATCCAACAGCGCTCTATAATGATGCTGTTTTTGCTTGTACATGTAAATGTAATCTATATATTTAACACGACAATTTGTCTGTCCGTCCGTCGCCTTTTTCAATTATAATTAATATTACATACATTTGCATCAAATGCAATGCGCTGGGATAACTAGTGGTAATTAATATCCGATGTTAAAATAAAGTGTTGCCATGTTGGCAGAAAAATTATGTTAAAGAAACGGATTGTTTGACGAAATGATAATGAATTTAGCGAGATCTTGAACTGGTTAATGTGATGGCCAGCATTAGGCATCACATTTCAACATCTTCACATACCAACTAATACGGTTAGATCATTAATGCAGTTTTCAGAATTCACGTGTACGATTTGTAACTAGGTACCGCGTATTGTATTCCATGCATGTATGCAGTATATTACTTAGTGATCTTACAACAAAAATAAAGAACAAATAGCTCGTTCGACGGAATGAATTCTCATTATAATTATGTTATCGTTATTTAATCCAAACATGACATATATAATGAATATGATAACCATTTATCTCACACGATAACAGCATGTTATTATGTGCTAAACTGTAATACACTTCTATGTTATTATTACTCGTAGTTGCTATCTGGCATGACTTAATTTATCGAAAGGATTCATACTTGAATTTGTACCCCTATAGAGGATAGGCAGAGAAGTTTAATATATGTCAACCTTAGACGAAGCGATTTACCATCAGTTATTACCTGAACGGATGTAAATTAAAATCGTGTGTATATGTAATTTGGCCTCACTCAAGGCAAGATCCAACAGTTCGACTTAAACTTATGCGATTGTATCGTGTATGAGCTCCAATCCGTTTACTCAATATATGTATATAGTATGGTGGGTTTAACAAAGGACGAGTCTGTTGTGGTTTCCGGGCACTTTGGACTGAGGAGGTTGTACCTAAGTCTGTCACAGCCCACAGCAATCCTGGCTGCTGGAATTTAGGTTATTAATTAGCTATTGTATATTATACTGCCCGGTAACGACAATAGGCTTGCCCCTTATTACGTGGGACCAACAGAACTACACTTAGTGACAATTCTCGTTCACTTTAATTTAAAGAACTTTTATTTGAAAAAAATAAACAGCAGTTATTTTTTCAAATAAAAGTTCGTAGTTAGTAAGTTACGTAAGTAAACCAGAAATAGCCAGAATGCAGCATTATAAAAAGGATGTAAGTACAGTACCTATCGAGTCTTACTGACACGATAAATTCTCATCTCCAGTAAATGTTGACTCATAATATTAATGAGAATATGCAAATTAAAACCGAACAAATAGTACCACAGCGTCGTATTTGTTTCACATTTCATGCCTTCATGGTGGCGTCAGGGAGATGGCCGCGAGCGGCTCGGCGCTAGGGCCTATGGCCCTGTTTCCACGAGCGATTTTTAACGCGCGTAAAAAATACGTCGCTATAGATCAAATGCAATATCTTGAGAGCAGTATATTTTAAGCGTAAAGTTCAATTTCCTGCTCAACGTACAGCTGGAGCCAAAAAACGTCGCGATTTTTTAACGCCCGTGGAAACGGGGCATAAGTTAGTCGGATAGTAGGTAGGTACCTATCGTGCGAAAGGCTGTTACCGTTACCGGGAACTTAATTTAATAATATAAGACTTAGTAAGAAAAAAAATATAAACCGTCTAATTCGTAAACAGAAGTAGCGACAACAAGACACACAATAAAAGAATTAGGCATATGTATTTGCATAGTATGAATACCGTAGACGGTACAACTATGTCAGTTATGTGGAGAACGGACCACGCAGTTGGTATGTAACTATGTATAGAGTATAGACAAAGGAATATGTAATTTATTTTATTTGTTTAGTTGTCGCTAGCATCTATTCACGCGGCACTATTTTTAAATACTTCGCATAATATTATTGCATTTGAATTCGGAATTAATGGCCGCCTTAACGTCCATTGCCTGAAGTCCTGGTTGCGCCTTAGCATTTTAAGGATAGCCTAACGAGTCTATTGTCATAGGCCTTCCAATAAGTATAAGCACAGAATAGGGGATAGTACTTACATACAGAACTTGCACTCCGACGTTAATTAAAGCACATTATTTTGTTTACAGAGAACATCATTCGAACGTTAGGGTTGTCCAGTAAAGTAAAATATATACCAGCATAATTTGACCAATAATCGTAACGTTAATGCCTCAATATCAATTCTATGATCAATGTCGTGTCAACAAGACAAGAGACAACTCTTACTGATTTACAACTTCAAGTTGTCGCCGACGTCACGTATTAGGCGAGTGACATAGGCCTGGTATAAGGTACCTATAAATGCAAATACAATAAAGGTATTTTACCAGTCAAAGTGCACATCCTTCGGCTGTTGATGTCCTGCATGACCTGTCTCATGAGACCAGCGAGCGCGTTCGCATCACCTGACGTGGCTTGCTTCGACAGCCATTCGGTTTCCAGCTCCATTGATAACTGGTGGACAATTAATCATAACTAGTAGTCGCCCATATGGCCGAACATAAAAAAACGTTATTTCGATTGCTTTGGTGGCGTGGTCAGTAGTGCATCGGCTTTCGACTCCGGAGTCCCGGGTTCGATGATCCACTAATGTTTGTTTCAGAGTTGGGGTGTTTCATATGTATATTATGTATGTATTTATAAATATACATGTATGTTTATCAGTTGTGTAGATCCCATAGCACAAGCTTATAGCTTAGTTTGGCTTACCATTGTGTGAGTATGTCCAAAAATATTTATTTAAATATTTATATTTATACTAGCTGTTGCCTGCAGCTCCGCCTGCGTGTTATAGTTTTCTTGATCACCAGTTACTGATTTATTACGTATAGCTGTTGCCCGCAGCTCCGCCTGGGTGGTACTTTAGATCGACATAACTTTTTTATTTATGAACCGATTGAAATAAAACAAAACTTAAATGTTAATGAATAAACCACAACGCATTACTAAAAACCGCATTCAAATCGGTTAAGCCGTTTCTGATATTAGCGTGTTCAAACATTCAGACAAACAGACACACAGACAAACAGGCAAAAATTCTAAAAACCATTGTTTTGGATACTATTGCGTTCATAAAGTCCCCCTACAACAGTTTCTCTATTATATCTTCGATGTACAGACATCGATCACTTACAATTTTATTATTGTATTGATGATTGATTGATTATTTCGGCTATTTACTCACATGAAAATTGGCACAACTGCCCCCCAGTTGTGCCAATTTTCAGAGGACATCTTGCCCCCCCCCAATTTTGCTTGATTTAGGTTCATCAATACACAAAAGTATCCACCTAATTCGTACATAATGTGCAAAAATATAGTTATCACGGTTATCTCAGGTAAACGCTATCTACATAGAATGTGATGTGATAATTATGACGTAATTATCTAAGTAGATAAAATGATGTAACCTACATAAAAATCACAACATGATTAACTATTATTTATCAGGTTACCAACCAGGTATTCGGTAAGTTTCTTGACAAGGGGCTCGAGGTGCACCGTCCTGGCCCAGGCGTCGCACACGAAGCACAAGTTGAAGTAGTAAGCGTTTCGCGCATACTTCTTGTTGTCTATGCGCATTGGGAATCCCAGGATCTTGGAGCCCAGCAGGGTACTAAAACGAAAGAGAAAATATTTTAAATCCTGCAGGCTATCTATGTGGTCACGTCATTAGTTGTAATTGTAATTAGTAATTATTCACATGGAAAATAAAATGTGCCCCGTAAGGAATAGAAGCAGACAGTTCGCTACCCACTTTGTTGGTGACACACAGGGAGTCCATCAGGTCACGGACATTGAAAATGGTTTGCCAAATAAATACACTCTATTAGGTACGCCAATGTAGTACTCAGACGCTGTGTCGAAAGATCGTTAATCTACGTTACATCTATTAGGAATTTTACCGTAAATACCAGTCGCTACAGAAATTACCGTTCTTTGTCTGGGATGGGGAATCTGTACCGGTATAGTATTCTTTTACAGGCGAGCCTGTTGCTAAAACTAGAACCTTAACTGTCAACAGGTGATCGGCGTATCTGATGATGACTTCTTGACTTTGAGGGCACCAGAGTACCCAGCGATGAGATCAGCGTGTCGAAGTCGAAATCCCACACAACGTCACTTCGCTAATAAAGATAATTATAATCGCACCTACCAGTAGCCGAAAATTTATGGCTCTGATACTGCTTGGTACAATAAAAGAAGGTCATTTATAAAGTTACTCCCTCAAAAGGAGTTTTCGCCTGTAACGTTGTATCCAGCCAGTGCCAGTGGTATCGCACCAAATTGGGTCACAAGACCGACGTTTTCTGCGATATTATTGGCTGAATTAGTCGATCGACTTAAGTCATAGAGCTGATTCAATTTTGCCCGTTACGTTACAAAACTGCGTCCTTTACAGCTAACATTTCGGATTCGAATTTGAGCAGTTTGTTTAGTGGATTTCATAATGTCAGATTCATTACAGGTTGCGTCGGTACTCTAATGCTCGGATCTGTAATGTACATTACAGGCGAGTACTCCCAGTGAGGAAGCGCCTTTATAGTCGCTAGTAGGGGACCTACCAAACTGCTTCCGCACTCCTTAATACATTAAGTAGTGTCATAAAGTTTGTGTCTACGACGTAGTAGTGAAAATTACAGATCTTATGTAGTAGAGTTGTTGTTGCTGTTAAAATATTTAAAACGTTTGTTGATCCTAAATAATAATATGTCATGCGATACGCGTTTTATTACTTCTATAATGTAGGTACATTTCCAGATGTATTTCTAGTCCCACGTAATAGGGGGCAAGCCTATTGCAGTCACCAGACACACATTATCATGGGTTATGTCCAAAATGGCCGAATGAATTTAATAAAAAGTTGCAGCAATATATTAATTTTGAAAAACAATTTAAACCCGTTGCCTTGCGGTGAAATGTTGATGAAAGGCAACAAAATCTTACGTGCCAGCCGCTGTGGCACAGCCAATTCAAGTTCTGGGCGTCTCGGACTAGGAACTACTCGGACTAATAACGTCATAACGTCAGTTTCGGGTCATCGTACCTACATATACACTATTAACTGGCATAAACTTTTTATGAACATAATCTACGATAAGATAAACAACTTTGGATATAGATATCTGTAGGGAGGGAGCCAATAACATGCCTGATCTTTAGATTTCCATCATCCTACCTTCACGCGATGCACGCAGCTGACAGACGGTGGACGCTCTGGCAAATAGGAAAAGGTATACCCATAGTGGTTTACCACATTTGACCCAAAACTATTGGTTGGATATGTCGATTTTTTTCGATTGTCGAGAGGAGTCGTGGAAGTGGTTAGGGTTACAAAGTAGGTTAACACATTGCAAAGGTTAAGTTACATCTAGCCATTATGAGTCCCAATCTACACATTGAGGCCCCTGCTCGCAGAACACGTTAAGCCGTCGGTTCCGGTTTCCGTACGAACATCTGTTGGCAGTCGTTAGACCCATTCGGAGCCCTAAAACAAAATCCGTCTGGTCTAACTACAGAACTTCGATACCGCCCATGGGTTGTAGTGATGGCAGTCGCTTCACGGAAAATATCGAGGTTCAGCCGCGTCGCAGTTAGACTGAAGAGCCGACCCCAACTGGGTTATGAAAAGGCTCGGTGGATGATGATGTCTATTATAGTCAATGCTGGGTGTGTTAGGCCTGGATTAACAGTACTGCGTGCACAGGTGATACTTTTTGTCAAAGAAATGAACAGCTGCTCTCAGTTTATAATTCTGGACCGAAATAGGTAGGTATTGCCCTATAAGCATGGCATGAGAAGAGTTTGTCGATAACCAATGATATCACAGAAAATGTCGGTCATGTGTGACGTGACTCAATTAACTTTTTCTTTCATTTCCTGCGATACCATTGAATATTGACAAACTCTTTTGAGCGCTATGGTAAGGGGGTTGATTGGTACGAATGCACAATCGTAAACTTGAAACTAGGCCACTGATAGATTATGATATAAATGATGATAACTTTGTGATTTCTAGTTGTGAAATGACTGAATGAGTGAAAGAGTGAAATTCTGGGGTAACGAGTAGACAAGCAGACTAAACGAAGCACCACCCACCTCTGACGTCACATCATACGAGAAGGCGGTTCTAGTCCCTTCTACAAACTTCTACCAGTTTGTATCTGCACATACGCCATAAGCCAAACCTCCTTATTAATTGAACTCGCCAATTAGATGCAAGTCTCGATAATAAAATTAATCATATACTGTTACTACTATCGTTTCAATACCTCCCAACTACCACTTCACTAGTTAAAACTGTTTACACATAAGTAATATATACTTTTAAATGGGGAATTTAATATTCTATCCGTGCGACCACATTACTAAGTGAGCGTCTAGAAATACAGAGAGGGTTAATTTCTTCCTTAAGGGCCCAGGCCGCGCACGGATAAAGTCGATTTTGAGCGACAGCAGCGCTATTGTTGCCCGAATCATCCGACGGGCGGGTGAATGACCCAGAGAGCGCGATTTTGAAAATGTTTTGCGACAAACGTTCCACGTTGAGTTATTGTTATTGAAGTTGAATATTTACAGCATAACAAAAATGTTGAATTATTGGAAATAAACGACTGCCTATTTGTAAAATATTCCAAGAGTAGTTTTCGTTATAAAATGATCCTAATTACTAGATAAATAAATAAGAGTAGTTTGAGACACAATTTTTATGATTTTCTATTTATAATAAACAATCAAGAGCATATATATGTATGTATTCTACTTACCTAAAATTCCAACTACGAGTACCTATGTATTTATTTGTAATTTTACTACCAAAGTTTATTCTTATTTCGTAAAATTTTCATTCAATAAAATAATTGCAAATTCAGTAGGAAGTACGGTCGAAATAACATCAAGCCTTTCCTCGCTAGTGTTTATATCTACGCAAGGAAATGTGCCTATTGCGTAAACTCAACTTACGATCACCTCGCAATCTAAAAAATCTTCTAGGGTTGTACAAAAAATTGTCAATAAATGAAACACAAGTATAAAAATGGTTCATATAATTAAAAGTAAACAAAATATGAGTCGCCACCTAAAAAGCGTGCTAGGGTTGTACAAAAATTAGTTATAAACAAACATGAAATTTATAAATTATTCATATACTTAATTAAACGAAAGTAAACAATAACAAAATATGAGTTTAAGAGTTTCTAATGTTTTTTTCATTTTAATGATTACTGATCAAATTCTGATTTCTACTAATTTGATGATAAAATCAATTGCTATTGCAAAACCTATCAGAATGAAAATGTTACCAGCTGCCCGATTCACGTAATAAAAACCCTACGGTGTGCGTAATGACTTAAAAATGTCACTTCGCACACTTTTTAACCGACTTAAAAAAAGAAGAAGATTCTCAATTCGCTGTATTTTTTGAACCGATTTTGATGATTTTTTATTTTTATTTGAAAGCTGGTGATCCCGTGTGGTCACATTTTAATTTCATTAGGATCGGACCTTGGGTTTACACCAGGTAACTCTTCAAAATCGTATAGGAATTGTATAGAAATTGAGCTATTGGAAGATTTATGACAATCCAAGACTAGATAAGTAAGTGCGTTAAAAACAGAAAACCAAAAGGCGATTTCTAAGTTTCTAAGTTAAAACGACTTTTGAACTGGCGTGTTTACGTGAATCGACCGGCTGGGTAGTTAAGTTACCTCAGTCTCTTTCAAAATCATTAGACGTTCTTCTCTTTCAAAACACGTAAAGCTCTTTCTTTCCTCTCTTTCATAGCCTCTATGACATTGGGCGGGTCACGAATAGGCATGCTTCGTGACTGCCGAGGATCAACTAATTCTGGAAGGAGGCAATCGTAATAAAATCTAACTAATTTCATCTCCATTTTCTCCTTCCAAAATTTGTCGTCCTTTTCCATAATATAAACTTTCATAGGTACAGTAGCACCAAACCAGATGCCAAGCATGCAAACGTTTCTTTTAGTTATATGTAGCTGTCCCTGAATTTGGAAATACCAGTAATGATTTTTATTTATGACATAACCCTTGGAAGCCTTGTCCTTAACCCAAAAGGTATGTTTGGCCATTGCTTCATCAAGAGTCATGCCAGCTAAAGAATGTGGGCACTTAATTTCAATTAAACCGTTTGCATAAATGCCATCTGGTGTAGTACCAAGAAATTCATATTGATCGTCGACGAACAAACCGCAACCTTGTATACTAATATTCTCTTGAATTTCTAACTGTCTAATTGCAGTTTCTTCGTTTTCGATACCGTACCGTACAGCAGGCAAACTGGAGATATTACTACCATAAACGATTTTACAAACAAGAGCAGCACAACTTGTGCTCTCTCGTTTTTTACAAACTTCCCCGAACGATGATGAGGTTAGTAATTTTCTCCTTGTACTCATCCACTCAGCACTACTTCTTTGCAAATGGGTCGACCTTTCAAGCTCCTCTCTTTCAGCACAAGACAACTTTAAATCAACTAAAAAAGATGACTTGGCTTTCTCATATAATTCTGGACTCAGATCAGGTTTTTCGCAGTTTGGTCCATAGTGAGCGTCTTTCGATACAGCGCTGTGGCTTTTTTTCAATCTTAATTTAGGTTTAGCAATTAAACGGTTTCTACGATTACTATTTTCCACTTTCGCGATCAAAGGATTAGGACTAGATTTAAATATGACTTCATGAGTTTTACTATGAATCGATCCCGTATTAAAAGACACAACAGCAGCTGCGCATCGGCCCGCATAAGAACCACGGGAAGAATAATTTACACGCTTACCCCCAACTAATTTGGCAATTACTCCGTTAAAACTTTCAACTATATTACTTGTGCAATTATGAATTAAACTTCTAGAATGATATGACAGTCTTTTACTTAAAATTTCTACCGCGTCCATTAATCCGCATCCAACAATTGCTGGAAGTAACCCAACAGGTTCTATTCGACGAGTGTCAGGCCCAGTTGTGCCAATTTTCAGAGGACATCTTGCCCCCCCCCAATTTTGCTTGATTTAGGTTCATCAATACACAAAAGTATCCACCTAATTCGTACATAATGTGCAAAAATATAGTTATCACGGTTATCTCAGGTAAACGCTATCTACATAGAATGTGATGTGATAATTATGACGTAATTATCTAAGTAGATAAAATGATGTAACCTACATAAAAATCACAACATGATTAACTATTATTTATCAGGTTACCAACCAGGTATTCGGTAAGTTTCTTGACAAGGGGCTCGAGGTGCACCGTCCTGGCCCAGGCGTCGCACACGAAGCACAAGTTGAAGTAGTAAGCGTTTCGCGCATACTTCTTGTTGTCTATGCGCATTGGGAATCCCAGGATCTTGGAGCCCAGCAGGGTACTAAAACGAAAGAGAAAATATTTTAAATCCTGCAGGCTATCTATGTGGTCACGTCATTAGTTGTAATTGTAATTAGTAATTATTCACATGGAAAATAAAATGTGCCCCGTAAGGAATAGAAGCAGACAGTTCGCTACCCACTTTGTTGGTGACACACAGGGAGTCCATCAGGTCACGGACATTGAAAATGGTTTGCCAAATAAATACACTCTATTAGGTACGCCAATGTAGTACTCAGACGCTGTGTCGAAAGATCGTTAATCTACGTTACATCTATTAGGAATTTTACCGTAAATACCAGTCGCTACAGAAATTACCGTTCTTTGTCTGGGATGGGGAATCTGTACCGGTATAGTATTCTTTTACAGGCGAGCCTGTTGCTAAAACTAGAACCTTAACTGTCAACAGGTGATCGGCGTATCTGATGATGACTTCTTGACTTTGAGGGCACCAGAGTACCCAGCGATGAGATCAGCGTGTCGAAGTCGAAATCCCACACAACGTCACTTCGCTAATAAAGATAATTATAATCGCACCTACCAGTAGCCGAAAATTTATGGCTCTGATACTGCTTGGTACAATAAAAGAAGGTCATTTATAAAGTTACTCCCTCAAAAGGAGTTTTCGCCTGTAACGTTGTATCCAGCCAGTGCCAGTGGTATCGCACCAAATTGGGTCACAAGACCGACGTTTTCTGCGATATTATTGGCTGAATTAGTCGATCGACTTAAGTCATAGAGCTGATTCAATTTTGCCCGTTACGTTACAAAACTGCGTCCTTTACAGCTAACATTTCGGATTCGAATTTGAGCAGTTTGTTTAGTGGATTTCATAATGTCAGATTCATTACAGGTTGCGTCGGTACTCTAATGCTCGGATCTGTAATGTACATTACAGGCGAGTACTCCCAGTGAGGAAGCGCCTTTATAGTCGCTAGTAGGGGACCTACCAAACTGCTTCCGCACTCCTTAATACATTAAGTAGTGTCATAAAGTTTGTGTCTACGACGTAGTAGTGAAAATTACAGATCTTATGTAGTAGAGTTGTTGTTGCTGTTAAAATATTTAAAACGTTTGTTGATCCTAAATAATAATATGTCATGCGATACGCGTTTTATTACTTCTATAATGTAGGTACATTTCCAGATGTATTTCTAGTCCCACGTAATAGGGGGCAAGCCTATTGCAGTCACCAGACACACATTATCATGGGTTATGTCCAAAATGGCCGAATGAATTTAATAAAAAGTTGCAGCAATATATTAATTTTGAAAAACAATTTAAACCCGTTGCCTTGCGGTGAAATGTTGATGAAAGGCAACAAAATCTTACGTGCCAGCCGCTGTGGCACAGCCAATTCAAGTTCTGGGCGTCTCGGACTAGGAACTACTCGGACTAATAACGTCATAACGTCAGTTTCGGGTCATCGTACCTACATATACACTATTAACTGGCATAAACTTTTTATGAACATAATCTACGATAAGATAAACAACTTTGGATATAGATATCTGTAGGGAGGGAGCCAATAACATGCCTGATCTTTAGATTTCCATCATCCTACCTTCACGCGATGCACGCAGCTGACAGACGGTGGACGCTCTGGCAAATAGGAAAAGGTATACCCATAGTGGTTTACCACATTTGACCCAAAACTATTGGTTGGATATGTCGATTTTTTTCGATTGTCGAGAGGAGTCGTGGAAGTGGTTAGGGTTACAAAGTAGGTTAACACATTGCAAAGGTTAAGTTACATCTAGCCATTATGAGTCCCAATCTACACATTGAGGCCCCTGCTCGCAGAACACGTTAAGCCGTCGGTTCCGGTTTCCGTACGAACATCTGTTGGCAGTCGTTAGACCCATTCGGAGCCCTAAAACAAAATCCGTCTGGTCTAACTACAGAACTTCGATACCGCCCATGGGTTGTAGTGATGGCAGTCGCTTCACGGAAAATATCGAGGTTCAGCCGCGTCGCAGTTAGACTGAAGAGCCGACCCCAACTGGGTTATGAAAAGGCTCGGTGGATGATGATGTCTATTATAGTCAATGCTGGGTGTGTTAGGCCTGGATTAACAGTACTGCGTGCACAGGTGATACTTTTTGTCAAAGAAATGAACAGCTGCTCTCAGTTTATAATTCTGGACCGAAATAGGTAGGTATTGCCCTATAAGCATGGCATGAGAAGAGTTTGTCGATAACCAATGATATCACAGAAAATGTCGGTCATGTGTGACGTGACTCAATTAACTTTTTCTTTCATTTCCTGCGATACCATTGAATATTGACAAACTCTTTTGAGCGCTATGGTAAGGGGGTTGATTGGTACGAATGCACAATCGTAAACTTGAAACTAGGCCACTGATAGATTATGATATAAATGATGATAACTTTGTGATTTCTAGTTGTGAAATGACTGAATGAGTGAAAGAGTGAAATTCTGGGGTAACGAGTAGACAAGCAGACTAAACGAAGCACCACCCACCTCTGACGTCACATCATACGAGAAGGCGGTTCTAGTCCCTTCTACAAACTTCTACCAGTTTGTATCTGCACATACGCCATAAGCCAAACCTCCTTATTAATTGAACTCGCCAATTAGATGCAAGTCTCGATAATAAAATTAATCATATACTGTTACTACTATCGTTTCAATACCTCCCAACTACCACTTCACTAGTTAAAACTGTTTACACATAAGTAATATATACTTTTAAATGGGGAATTTAATATTCTATCCGTGCGACCACATTACTAAGTGAGCGTCTAGAAATACAGAGAGGGTTAATTTCTTCCTTAAGGGCCCAGGCCGCGCACGGATAAAGTCGATTTTGAGCGACAGCAGCGCTATTGTTGCCCGAATCATCCGACGGGCGGGTGAATGACCCAGAGAGCGCGATTTTGAAAATGTTTTGCGACAAACGTTCCACGTTGAGTTATTGTTATTGAAGTTGAATATTTACAGCATAACAAAAATGTTGAATTATTGGAAATAAACGACTGCCTATTTGTAAAATATTCCAAGAGTAGTTTTCGTTATAAAATGATCCTAATTACTAGATAAATAAATAAGAGTAGTTTGAGACACAATTTTTATGATTTTCTATTTATAATAAACAATCAAGAGCATATATATGTATGTATTCTACTTACCTAAAATTCCAACTACGAGTACCTATGTATTTATTTGTAATTTTACTACCAAAGTTTATTCTTATTTCGTAAAATTTTCATTCAATAAAATAATTGCAAATTCAGTAGGAAGTACGGTCGAAATAACATCAAGCCTTTCCTCGCTAGTGTTTATATCTACGCAAGGAAATGTGCCTATTGCGTAAACTCAACTTACGATCACCTCGCAATCTAAAAAATCTTCTAGGGTTGTACAAAAAATTGTCAATAAATGAAACACAAGTATAAAAATGGTTCATATAATTAAAAGTAAACAAAATATGAGTCGCCACCTAAAAAGCGTGCTAGGGTTGTACAAAAATTAGTTATAAACAAACATGAAATTTATAAATTATTCATATACTTAATTAAACGAAAGTAAACAATAACAAAATATGAGTTTAAGAGTTTCTAATGTTTTTTTCATTTTAATGATTACTGATCAAATTCTGATTTCTACTAATTTGATGATAAAATCAATTGCTATTGCAAAACCTATCAGAATGAAAATGTTACCAGCTGCCCGATTCACGTAATAAAAACCCTACGGTGTGCGTAATGACTTAAAAATGTCACTTCGCACACTTTTTAACCGACTTAAAAAAAGAAGAAGATTCTCAATTCGCTGTATTTTTTGAACCGATTTTGATGATTTTTTATTTTTATTTGAAAGCTGGTGATCCCGTGTGGTCACATTTTAATTTCATTAGGATCGGACCTTGGGTTTACACCAGGTAACTCTTCAAAATCGTATAGGAATTGTATAGAAATTGAGCTATTGGAAGATTTATGACAATCCAAGACTAGATAAGTAAGTGCGTTAAAAACAGAAAACCAAAAGGCGATTTCTAAGTTTCTAAGTTAAAACGACTTTTGAACTGGCGTGTTTACGTGAATCGACCGGCTGGGTAGTTAAGTTACCTCAGTCTCTTTCAAAATCATTAGACGTTCTTCTCTTTCAAAACACGTAAAGCTCTTTCTTTCCTCTCTTTCATAGCCTCTATGACATTGGGCGGGTCACGAATAGGCATGCTTCGTGACTGCCGAGGATCAACTAATTCTGGAAGGAGGCAATCGTAATAAAATCTAACTAATTTCATCTCCATTTTCTCCTTCCAAAATTTGTCGTCCTTTTCCATAATATAAACTTTCATAGGTACAGTAGCACCAAACCAGATGCCAAGCATGCAAACGTTTCTTTTAGTTATATGTAGCTGTCCCTGAATTTGGAAATACCAGTAATGATTTTTATTTATGACATAACCCTTGGAAGCCTTGTCCTTAACCCAAAAGGTATGTTTGGCCATTGCTTCATCAAGAGTCATGCCAGCTAAAGAATGTGGGCACTTAATTTCAATTAAACCGTTTGCATAAATGCCATCTGGTGTAGTACCAAGAAATTCATATTGATCGTCGACGAACAAACCGCAACCTTGTATACTAATATTCTCTTGAATTTCTAACTGTCTAATTGCAGTTTCTTCGTTTTCGATACCGTACCGTACAGCAGGCAAACTGGAGATATTACTACCATAAACGATTTTACAAACAAGAGCAGCACAACTTGTGCTCTCTCGTTTTTTACAAACTTCCCCGAACGATGATGAGGTTAGTAATTTTCTCCTTGTACTCATCCACTCAGCACTACTTCTTTGCAAATGGGTCGACCTTTCAAGCTCCTCTCTTTCAGCACAAGACAACTTTAAATCAACTAAAAAAGATGACTTGGCTTTCTCATATAATTCTGGACTCAGATCAGGTTTTTCGCAGTTTGGTCCATAGTGAGCGTCTTTCGATACAGCGCTGTGGCTTTTTTTCAATCTTAATTTAGGTTTAGCAATTAAACGGTTTCTACGATTACTATTTTCCACTTTCGCGATCAAAGGATTAGGACTAGATTTAAATATGACTTCATGAGTTTTACTATGAATCGATCCCGTATTAAAAGACACAACAGCAGCTGCGCATCGGCCCGCATAAGAACCACGGGAAGAATAATTTACACGCTTACCCCCAACTAATTTGGCAATTACTCCGTTAAAACTTTCAACTATATTACTTGTGCAATTATGAATTAAACTTCTAGAATGATATGACAGTCTTTTACTTAAAATTTCTACCGCGTCCATTAATCCGCATCCAACAATTGCTGGAAGTAACCCAACAGGTTCTATTCGACGAGTGTCAGGTCTACAAAAATACTACTACAAAAATAATAAAAATAGGCCCCGACTGCTAAATACGCTATATTACAATGGTGTTGTTATTTATTTTTATTACACATTTTCATTTTTTAATCTGTCGGGTTTTAACATTTTTATTGTTTATTTATTTATATTCATAACTGACGAAGACAAATATAAAAGTGCAAAAGAATTCATACAATATTATGTTCGTGATGAACAGAAATTATAAATTTCCTTTACGCTATACGTATTGGTTTTTTATGGCGTCACTTATTCTATGTCACTCGGGCTTAGAAGACAATTCTAATGATACTAAAAACATTAAAATCGGTTCAATAATTTTGAACTTATCGTGCCACAAAGATATATTACTTAGTATACATACATACATACGTACACCAGTCGCGTAAAAGATAATATTTTACAAAAAAAATTCTTGATTTTGGTAAAATACGAGATTTGAACGTGAATTTTCTTTTGAGAAAGTAATTGAGAAGTATGTGTTTGTCTCACAATGAAAATAATAAATATTGCAAAAAAAAACTGTAGGTACTGAGATTTTGTCTTCGCCCATCACTAGCTAGTTTGTTTATTTATGTAACAAGTCTACAAGAATTACGTATTCATTTTCAGTACTGGAAATTTTATTCATCAATATCCACTTTTTATTTATTTTGTAATTTTTGTACAACCCTACGCCAAGCACGGCGCGCGCGCGCCCGTGCAATTTCTGATAGGAAACATACCTACTTCCACTTCCACATATTTAGACATGATGAACATGAAAACTAATAATACTGTAACTAATAATAGTGTAAGCAAACTCATTGCTTTGAAATACATAAATATATGAAAACTAATACTATATTATGTAATAAAATTTATTATTATGAAAATTGTTCCTATAGAAATTGACTTTATTACTTATATAGATATTGAAATTACGTAATTATTACCTACTGGACATTGTAATTTTTCTTCTTAGACTGACATACCTAATTGTGTACCTATCTAATTACATGTCAAATCAATATTTACATGCTGTTGTAGGTATATGTCTGAATCAGGCGATCTAAATCATTGTACCTATTTGCTTTGTAATGTACCTACCCTGTTCAAAATGCAAATAGATTATATTATTATTACTACTAAGACATGATAAGCATACACACAAATAAAAGTAATAAAACTAGGATTTTTACTTGACACTAACACAAATCTAGTAAATTTTTTCTAGGTATTTAGGACAAGACGTAGTCAAGTAGGCAGGTAAATAAATAAGTAGGGAGGAACTTACATTTTATTCCGAGATCTTTTGGCTTTCACGTTTTTATAATGCGTACTAAATTTTCTTTTCGCTGGCATGGCACTCAGCAAATTATCCTGCGAAAAGAGACCCTCGATTACCAATTACGTTTATGATACCTATTGCCTTTATCATGTTGAAAAATCTATGTATGTCGTGCAGAGAACTATATACCCCGCCAGTTCATATCTCGAGAAAATAAGGTGGGCAGGGCTTTGATTGTTTCAAGCCTGAATTGATACCTACTTTACAAGGTTCATAAAATGACCTACGCAACAAAGTAAATAATTTTGTATTTCTTACGATTTATATCTAGTTCCATCATGGTTTTCTTTCAGACTTTCATTATATCGGTACTTTCTATTTACTGAAAGTAAATTAGTTATAAAAATATTGTACTTACAGTTTTTCACAAAAAACACAAATTCACAACACGTAATTTTGATGTAGCATCCGACACGCGTGGAGTCACTTTGAAATTCTATGGCGCACTGGCGATTAGTTGCGACGATCGTTCTATCGGGACGCGTTTGAATTTGCATACATTTTTCTATGGAGAATTTACGTAAAACATATCTAGATTTTAGGGCTTTAAAAGGGGAAGTCTTTGTTTGTAAAGGTACAAAAAAAAGTACATGGTTATATTTATTGACTTTTTCAGTGTTCAAAAAGTGTTTCTTTTTATCAATTTGTGTTGATTTATTGGGTTAAATCTGAAAAATACGAAGGCAGGTTTTCGAATTTTTTCTCAATTTTGTGCGTTTGTTGACGTTTATTATATAACAACTACAGGGTTTTAAGAGTTAAAATTAGCACTAACATCATTTTAGGTCTTTCATTTTAATATATACAAATTATCGTTGTTATTAATCATATGTAAATAGGTTAAATATGAAAAATCGTAACACTCTTTTCGGTGATTTTCACGATCTGGGCCCTTAAACAAAATGGGTAGGTTAGGTTAGGTTAAAACTGTGACCTCCTTCGCACGAGCCGAGTGAGCGAAGCGAGCGGTGCCGCGGTAGCGGCCGGCGAGTGCCAGAAACGACTTACATCGCTCAAATGTTACGAGTCGCTCACTAAGTATAGTCAGTCGCTCACTTAGTAATTTCTCGTCACTCGCAGTCAGTCGCTCACTCTGTATTTCTAGTCGCTTATCGTTTTATAATTCGCTCACTTAGTAATACTATACGCTCACTTAGTATTACAGTCACTCGTTTAAATACTACCCCTTTTAAATCACGTCTTACCCCTGAACGGAGTAGACAGAATTTTTGTTAATTTTTGAAAGTAATTTGACATACAACACGCTTTTATCCCGAAGGGGTTGGCAGAAGTGTTTTACACACCCCCAATTTGCCAGTGGCGAATGTTCCATACATTCATATAAGCCCGGAATTCCCATAATAATATTGTACCATGGACCCTAAAATAATATTGTGTATTGTAATATTAATATTGACCCTAAAAAATGAAGTATGCGTCCAAAACGATTATTTCAAAATTAAATTTCGCGCGGTTAGAATCAATCACCTACCGACGAAACGTTCTGTACTATACTGACTGGTATAGTACAGAACGTTTCGCTCGCACAAGTTGTAAGTAGACGCAATGCATGCCCGTTATAATCGGGCTTGCATTTTCTCTTTCACACCTATGGATATTTTCGCTAGCATACCACAACACTTAGTAGGTTGTTATAGCAAAATATATTCGCTCATAAGCCTGGTTTTTGCTCTGAAGTTCGTCGCACATCGGTTGCGTGGCGACCTATGCTATGTTTGAGTTTGTTTACTTCAGTTTCGCGTAGTATTGCTTTTTAGAGTGGGTGATTATTTCAAAATTGTTTTTTATTGTTTAAAAGTTGTGAATTAGTTTATTTGAGTGTTAAATATGGAAGAAATTGTGACTTGTGATGATTTGAGGTGCTGTAACGTTTTATTAAAAGACCAAAGGTTTTATTAAAAGATAAAATCATTAAGTTTTGATCAGAGAAAGTCGTTAGTTGTTTCTCCTAAACCAACACCAGATTTGTGTATTTCTAAAGTAAGTAAAACTCACTTGTCACGCCAATTTGCTGAAGAAATTTCAAAACACAATCAGCAAGTTGACCAAAACCGTAGTATTTTTAGAGACTTGTAGATGTATTTTGTCATTTAGCGCAACAGGAATTGCCTTCCGGGCCGAGTTATTTATCATTTACAATTCAAAACGATATTATTCACTCTGTAGCCGATATAATGAAAAACTCCGGACGTTAGCCAGCCACCGCGAACAATTAGGTATGCTTGTAGTGATAATAGCGCATGCAATAAAATAGAAAAAATCAGTTGTAACTTTGATTTTTAACCGACCTCAAAAATGGAGGTTCTCAATTCGACTGCTTTTAACTTTGATTTTTAACCGCCCTCAAAAATGGACGAGGTTCTCATTTCGACTACTTTTAACTTTGATTTTTAACCGACCTCAAAAATGGAGGAGGTTCTCAATTCAACTGCTTTTTTTTATGTTTGTTACCTCATATATCAGGCATGCAGTCCTCAGCTTATGAAGCTTCGCCCCTGCAATTTGCCAGAACGAATGTTAAGTTACTGTCAACAATTACCCCTAGCAAGATTCACATTTCACTTGTTTTTTTTTGTAATTGACACAAGTGAACAACTTTTCCTCTAGAAAGTTCTTCAATATTGAGTATTTATTAAAAAAAATTTGTTTGTTTTTCCAAGTACATAATACTTTCGGTCGGTTCTTTTATCAAAACTGAGTCTAAAATATTTTTTTCTAAACAGTGGTAAGTTCATGGTTCATAGGTATATCATCATTCACCGAGCCTTCTCCCAACACAGTTGGGGTCGGCTTTCCAGTTTAACTGCGATTCGGCTGAACTTCGATATTTTCCGTGAAGCGACTGCCATCTGACCTCCACAACCATCGGCGATATCGAAAGTTCTATAGTTAGACTGGTCAGATATTTGGTTTAGGGCTACAACTACCCCTAACGACTGCCATAGAAGTTCGTACGGTTGTCGTACGAACTTCTGGGACCGACGCGACAACGTGCTCCCCGAGGTACGGAGGGAACTGTGTCTTATGAAATGATCACCCATTCTAAGACCGGCCTGACCAGATGTTGCTTAACCTTTGCAATGTGTTAACATTGTCCGTAACCACTAGACCACGAGCCCCAAGGTATAGGCATTTAAGTTACAATTCATCAATAAAAGTATGTATTATAGAATATTAACAGACACTCTGGACTTCTTCATGGTTTTTGGTTTATGCTACTAACTTACAAAATAGCTTTGTATTATGTATAGCTGAAAGAATTTTTAAAATCGGACTAGTAGTTCCAGAGCCAATGCAAACAAAGATCTAATACTAAGCACTTAATAGATTCATCATGTGGGTGTTGTGTCCATAGTGTGATAAAGTGGGGAACATATTGCAGGCTACTGAAACAGTTGTAGGTTTAGGGTGGCCGCCTTATGACTTTATGACGAAATCTTTCGTATTTGTAATAATATCCTGTGACCGGCGAGTGTGTATGAAGATTTTAATGAAAGTTGAGGAAGCGAAAGTGGTATGTCAGGATCATAGCAAGTGGAATTCCGTGTCTCTGCCTACCCCAGTGGGAAAGAAGCCTGATTTTATGTATGTATTTGATATTTATAATACAGAAGATAGGTGAAGGACAAGATGTACGAAAAATTCTTAGGGTCTTAAATTTAAATCTACCCGCCGTTTCTACTTACACTGTCAAGGTGCATCTTTGAAGTTGTACTTTTGGTATGATATAATGACTGACTGTATCAAATATATCTTTCGAGATGTAGTTTTCTGGCACTTGACACGTTATCTTGGGACCAGCAGTTGGATGAAATTCACATAGAAATATACAACGAATAGGCCCTTCCTGTCCACAACCTTCGTAGTATTTAACTTTAGCATCCATCGTAAACAAATTATTCACAAATTCACAATCACTTTGCACAGCACTCGCACATTTCACTTAAATTAATAAGAGACTAATATTTTGTAATACACTATCACAGTTGAAAACGTGACCTACCAAATATAAACAAAGCGATCTCAATAACACTTCGTACAGGCACTTCCCGTCCTGTGAGCTCGACGACAAACGTTCTCATCTATGAAGTTCGCTCGCTGACTGAATGAAAGTAAAGAAGACTTGCTTTAGCTGGGTTTGTTGTTTGTTTGTTTGTGTTGGCTTCCGCCGTGACATACATGACGTAATTTTATTTTGACTACATTGACACTAATTGACAGTGAAAATGACATCCTGTGGATGTGTTCTGAAAACAATATATCAAAATATTGACCGTTATCACCACCGTCTGCCGCCGCGGTGCTCAGCCGCTATTTTAACTGTGTAAATATTTGATGCGTTTTTTAATTTTTCTATCATACTGTAATATTCATAGAATTTACTGAAGACAATGATATAACTACATAATAAGTAACTAGTTGACTAGATTGACCAGGTTTTTGTTGGTTCTGGTTCTGAACGCATCTACACTTGTCTTGTGCTGTCTCTACCTACAGTCTACTGTCTTGTTGTAAATGACAGAATGTGACAGAAAGCAGTCAGTCACAGAAAAGTCAGAAAACCTCTCGTTTTCGGCACAAAATACCTAATAAATTATTGAATGAAATTCAGTTCACACTACTTCACAGTACAAGTTGCAGTTTATAAAAAAAAATATTCTAAAATGAGTCCACGATGTTGTAAATTAGTAATAGCAGCTACTGGCAGCGTAGCTGCTATGAAAATACCAATTTTGATAAGATCTCTATTGGAGTCCAATGATGAAAGGAATTATATTTTTGAGGTTGTGTTTTTATATGTTATTTGTAAGTTAAGAGGAATCTTAACGAAGATAAAAATGTACTAAACAAAGGCTTGTTTTGTAGATTCACCTTATAGTAACAGAACATGCTAAGCATTTCTTTAAGATGTCTGAACTACCGACGGAGGTCAAAGTATATGATGATGCTTTGGAGTGGCAAGCCTGGCAACAGAGAGGCGATCCCGTGTTGCACGTAGAACTTGGTAAACTAGCTGACATGATGGTTATTGCTCCGTTGGACGCCAACACGATGGCTAAAATGGCACAAGTATATATCTTTCATTTTTTCAAATCACAAATTGCATAATTTGTGATAATATCAAATTAAGGCCCCTCTTAATAACATTTATGGGTGAAGATTGTGAAATGTTATTGTAAAAATTGTGATCTAATTTATTAGTTAGCAACCAATCATTGATTGTTGGGATGACACTGGGTAATATTTATATTTATGTTGAAATTCCCTCCTCTGGGGGAGGCATATGCCCAGCAGTGAGCGTCAAATGGAGCTGAGAATTAGGTATCATATCATCATCAGCAAATGATAATATGTTTCCGTACCCTCAAAGAAATCAATGCCCTCAATAAATAAAAAATAATTATTGTAAAATTTCTGTATTTCAGGGTTTATGTGATAACCTTCTAACATGTACCACAAGAGCCTGGGACACAAACAAGCCGTTAGTATTCTGTCCCGCAATGAACACAAGAATGTGGGAGCATCCCGTCACAGCTCATCACATAGCCACATTGAAAGAATGGGGATATATAGAAGTACCGCCGATATCCAAAACATTGATGTGCGGAGATACTGGAGTTGGTGCTATGGCAGAAGTAACTACAATCAAAGAAAATATTGTTAAAATCGCAGATCAAAAATTCAATCGTAAAGTATAGTGTCTGTATTTATTTGAAATCTTGGCATTTAGTACTCACTATATGATAGTGACTGTGATGTCCACAACGAGAGATTTGTTTGTTGAATATATTGGGGATAGTAAAGAAATTACAAAGAAAATGACTTAGGTATCAAAATTACCAAAATTAATATTAAAATAGTAAAAAATATTATTTATTTACAATTATATATATACAATACAGGACATTTAATTTTGTGAGCCATTGTGTTAGATTTGCTAGTGTTATTATTAAAATTTGGTATTTCAATAATGAGATATGTACACGCCTATACCTATTGTGGTATTTTTATTATATGTGGTAATATTTTGTTAGAAAATTTTTATCTAATAGAACTAAGTGGTATTCATAACTTTGTGGTACTTATATGAAATCTAATTAACAAAATTACTATTTTATAATGATTTAATAACTTAGGATGTTTGTTACATACTTAATCAAATAAAGTGATTTTTGTAAAAATTAACACATACATAGACAATTTCCTGAATTGACACAAGATAACTATTGTACCGAATTGTACGGAATCTCATCTTAATGAACCAAACGCTCTGTAGTCTACATCAAATTAATATAAAAGTGGCATCTAGCATTAATAAAGTAAAACTCTGTGCAGCCTACAAAAACTTCGGTTTATATAGGTCTGGTTGCAAAGGAGCAGGTCATGTAGGCGGCAAATTAAAAAAAACAGTACAATATTGCTTTTTTTATATATTTTTAATGTTGCCATTTATTGATGGAGAAAATCTCGAATCTTGTTATTGTTATAAGTTTAAAATGAAAAATACTCTTGAAAGAACAAATACATAAATTGTTATTAAGGTACATACAACTCGTGCGAATTAACATGGCACCTGGCTCTAACGTATGACGTTTAAAGTAATGAGTGCAAAAAAAAACTACTATACTACTTCTTTGGCGTAATAAAATCAAAACGTGCAAAACGTATGATTTTTTTTATATTGGGTTCGCCAAATTGACGCCGCCCGCCTGGTGGAAATTCGTGACGACGTCTAGCGATTGTGCGCTACTCTCGCAGCACACAATACTATAGAGAGTGGCCCTCAACTTGACTACCTACTGATGTGCCTCTTCACGCTCCGCTTAAAGAACCCAGGGTTATATGCGCGGTTATATACGCGGCAGAGAAAAGAACGGTTAAACCGTTCGGTTCTCGCGAACATGCTATCCACTGTGTGGGAGTGGCATCTCTGCCGCGCGTTGTTCGGGATCGGAAGAAAGAGGGTGGGATCAGATTGAAGAGCTCTTCAGAACAGGTTACGTCACCAGCAGTGGAGTTCGCTAAGGGGCGCGGGCGCTGCACACAGCTAAGATAATATAATATTTTAACTTAAGATACAATATCGCTCACCATACAATTCAATGGACTATCACACACGACGTAGATGATAAATAATATTTCATATTGTCGTATCTTAAGATGATTTTTTATGGTACTCGTATAACACAGAATATAATAGAAGATATAATAGATAAACTGGTGTAGGGCGGCTTTATGAACGCAATAAATTTCTAAACAATGGTTTTTAGTTGTCTGTTTGTCTGAATGTTTGAACACGCTAATCTCAGAAACGATTTGATTTTTTGAATTGAATTTGCGGTTTGGTTTTCAATCGCTTCATAAATAAAAAAGTTATGTAGATGTAAAGTAACACGCAGGCGGAGCTGCGGGCAACAGCTAGTAACAAATAAAGTTCCAAACGTAACAATAACAAAAACTCAGTAACAAATTACTCAAAACAACTGAAACGGAACGAAATGTGCAACGCGGCGAGTGTGACGCTGAATTGACGCTCTGACGCTACCGGTCTCGCTGGACGATAGCGGGGCCCCGCGCGGGGAAGCGGGAGGAGGGTTCTTTTCGAGCCAGGTGCCATGTTAATGCGCACGGCTTGTACTTAAAGTATTACAATTATTAAGTAAGTACTTATTTCTAAAAATATCAACCAAAGATCCTATTGTACCCACTTAGGTATAGAACTATTCCTTTAATTATAATTATTAAGGCACAATTTGACCAAACACTATTTTACTCATAATAATTATTTCGTTAATATTTGAATGTTAGATGTTTAAGATTTCGTTACATAACTCAAATCAAATTATACTTAAATATCTTAATTTGTTTTTATTTTTTCCTGGCATGGCTTCAGAGGCAGAGGCCTATAAAATTAAGAGTTATGGCTATTTGAAACTCATTAGCATGTAAGTACATAATGTAATATGTGTTTATAACTGACCATGTCTGATCATTTTTAAATATGTATTAAAAAACGTGGACTGTCATGGTTAAAAAAAAATAGAATGTCCGAGTTCGTGTATTACGCGAAATACTCATACGAAAATGGGCCGGGTTTGGTCTAACTTCAGAACTTTGATATCGCCCTTGGGTTGTGGAGATCAGGTGGCAGTCGCTTCACGGAAAATATCGAAGTTCAGGCACATAGAAGTTAGACTGGAAAGCCGACTCCAACGGAGTTGGGAAAAGGCTCAGTGGATGATACGAAAACGTGCCGAAATCTCATTTTTGTTTTTTCTACAATCGATGATTTGAATCATGATTCATGATGACCCACCATTAGGTATTACATATTTCCAAAAATATTATATTCACCAAAGGCTATGGTTATACCATTGTTAGCTGTAATTTCCTTATGTTAAATTTACTTGGTGCGACGCAAAAGGGCTTAAATAAATTAATATCACAGTTAAATAAAATGTTTTAATTGTAATAAACCTCTAATTGTACCTACTATGACGGTATGTTCGTGTCTATTGCAACTTAGATTCTTAAAGGCAGGGATGTATTTTACATGAGTAGTTTTCGCCGATCTTATACGAGGCCAACTGTTGACTTGTATACAGGGTGTTACGAAAGGGTTATATCAACCCGAAGCCAGCATCATCAGCTGGTCGACCATAACCCGTTTCGATATATGGAGACCGCCAAAGAAGAAAAAAAAAGTTCATCAAAAAATTTAAAAAGATATTTCAAATCAAAACAAACGTGTCCCAACGCTACGGTTTGACGTAGCTATACAACTACAACTAGACAATGAGCGCGTGGTACGTATGTACAATGCCCTTGGCGGGCGTCGCGGCGGTGTGGGCGTCCTTAAAGGATTATTTTTGTTTATGTAAATAAAATTTTGACCAACACAGTTATGTTTCCCCAGATCCTCGTCCGTGGTTCGACAGGTGCACCACATGCAAGTGATAGTAAAATCTCTGTCCCCAATTTTATAAAAATCTTACCTGTTTACAGGAAAGGTTAATTTCTTGTGTAACAGTGCTAAATGCGGCTTCGACTCGACTGCGTACACAGTATTTTTAGTTATCAAAACTCACGGTAGGTACAACTCCCGGGCAGCGCTCAAATTGCCTTCTGATGCTCCTACACAAAGCATCATCTTGTAATACTCTTCGTTACTCAGAGCCATTACTACACAACACAATCACTCTCACACACAACTTGACACAACTCACAAATTAACACACTAAACAATTATTTAGCTACCTCACTGAACAAAGCAAAGAATGCAACTGAACTGACCTGTGGCCTTGCTAAATGATTTTAAATAAAATTCTAGGAAACTTCGTGACTCGACCGAGCGCTTCGTGTTCGTACGGGCGGCATCGCTTGATGCGAACAGAGACAAAATGTTCCTACCAGGAGTGAGACGGAAGGCTTTTCACAGGCGCGCATTATTTGTACCTATTTTGATGTCGATGACCGAAGCAGCTGATTTTAGCTAGTGTTGTTTAAACAAGTGAGTATTTTATTCGGTACTAATATTTTTTTTATGAACTTTGTTTTTCTTATCTAGCGGTCGCGACATATCGAAACGGGTTCTGGTCGACCAGCTGATGGTGCTGGCTTCGGGTTGATATAACCCTTACGTAACACCCGGTATAGGTACATGGGAAACCGTCCGTATGGGGGTGAGTATTGAGCTATCTACCATGACGTAGGTACTGACAAAATCACGGAAGCCTACGTGAGTTTCGACTTCCTACAGCAGTATAAAAAATAAATAAGTAAAATAAAATGTTTTTTTTACTGTATACATGGGCACACTAAAAGTTTTGCACTTCTAGCGAATCGGAACTATTTGAATTTCGAATGTTATATTTTTTTAAACGTTGCAACCTTAGTAAAAAAAAAAAAACAATTGGCAAAAAAAAATCATTTGTTAATTGTTTTTTATCACACATCAAAGTTCTACGTATGCAACGAAAATGGAATTAAGTCGAAAAGATTTTAGAGCGATGATTTTTTATGATTTTAAAAGCTCTCTCCGCAAGACTGTGCCGCTCGTCTTCAAAATGCTTTTGGGAGAGAAGCACCTTGTTTGAGCACCGTGAGGCGATGGTTTACTGAATCTGAGAGAGGTCGAGTTTCTTTACATGACGAATTTCGTGAAGGGTGGCCTTCAACTACCGTCAACGAAAATAATGTGGCTACTGTTAAGCGGTTAATTGAAGAAAACCCGCGGATTACCTATTCAACATTTTGGTGGACATACGTAAGTCACACTATAAGTTTCGCGTAACTAAAAAAAACAACATGTTAAAACCAAAATATTATGTTTATTGCTTTTCAAAATACTCTCCTTTACATTTTAAACATTTTTTCATGCGATCGAATATTTTTTAAAACAGGAGGACCACAGAGTTCTGAAGGCATGTTTTCTACGTGCTGATTGAACGCTATCACTGCCTCTTCGGAGTAGGTAAAAGTGAAACCTCTCATCAAATCTTTGATTTTGGGGAAAATACAGAAATCACAGGGTGCTAGGTCGGGGCTATGCGCAGGATGGGTGACGAGTTGTACTTTTTCGGAAGCTAAAAATGACTTTGTTTTGTTGGCCGTGTGTGAAGAAGCGTTGTCATGATGTAGGAGAACGCGGCTTTTGGGTCGTCTTTCGCGAACTTTTTCTAACAACCTGGGTAAACAAATGGTAGAATACCACTCGGCATTAACACTCTTTTGATCTTCAAGTGGAATTGTACAGATGGGCCGTAGCTGAGAAAAAAAAAAGCGATCATTTTTTTACCAACGTTTCTCGCCTGCCTCACTTTTGTTGGCTTGTTCTCATTTTCAAACACCCATTCACAAGATTGCAATTTTTTTGGGTTCAAAACAATAAATCCACGTTTCGTCTCCTGTGACAATGTCATAAACAGCATTAGAATGTCCGTGGTCGTACTTCAGTAGCATCTGTGAGCACCATTCCACGCGAGCCCGCTTCTGCTCCGCTGTCAGTTCATGAGGGATCCAACGACAACAAAGTTTCCGAACTTTCAATTCTTCGTGTAAAATTTTCTGGATTTGACTCATACCAATCCCCAATAGTCCTCGAATTGTCTCATAGGTAATCCGCGGGTTTTCTTCAATTAACCGCTTAACAGTAGCCACATTATTTTCGTTGACGGCACTTGAAGGCCGCCCTTCACGAAATTCGTCATGTTTTTTTTTTTTTTTTTTTTAGTTTCGCGACCAAGGCCGCGGCCGCTCTAACGTCCGTTGCCGGGCGTCTCTGGTTACAAGCAGAACGTATTTCCAGTGGCGCCCGGCGGACTTTGACCACCTCTGTGGTCTCTGCGGGGGTTGGGTCGGGATGAGAATCCCGCGTCGTTGGGGTAGGGTTTTATCGCGCGTCAATGAGTGAATCTGGTTGCGTGCTATGGGGCAAAGGCCCCGCAGCACGCAACCCTTCTAGCCTGCTTCTGTAAGAACGACGGGTGGCGATCCCGCCGTCCTCAGGCCCCGATCGTGGAGGTCGATGGTCTTGGGCGTAGATGAGTCTGCGGCGGCCTCGCCGCTGTCTACGGAACTCGGCGGGGAGGGCACGCTCCCTCTCCCTCTCGGCCGCCTCCTTCGCGAGCACGACTTGCTCGCAGAAGGACACGGCCGCGTTCCACCTACTCCCGCTGGAGACCATGGCGTGAAGCATGGTCTCCAGCGAGAGGGTATCCACGCCCAGACCCACTACGAGGTCCCGGCGCTGACTCGCCCACGCTGAGCACTCCACCAACGTGTGGAGTGCGGTGTCGTCGTCGGAAAAATTCGTCATGTAAAGAAACTCGACCTCTCTCAAATTCAGCAAACCATCGCCTCACGGTGCTCAAACAAGGTGCTTCTCTCCCAAAAGCATTTTGAAGACGAGAGGCCCAGTCTTGCGGAGAGAGAGAACTTTTAAAATCATAAAAAAACATCGCTCTAAAATCTTTTCGACTTAATTCCATTTTCGTTGCATGCATACGTAGAACTTTGATGTGTGATAAAAAACAATTGACAAATGATGATTTCCCGCCAATTGTTTTTTTTTATTACTAAGAAGGTTGCAACGTTTAAAAAAATATAACATTCGAAATTCAAATAGTTCCAATTAGCTAGAAGTGCAAAACTTTTAGTGTGCCCCATGTATAAGAACCTTACAAATTTGTTCTGGATACGCTCTAACATAGTTTTGTACTTTGTTTCATGCGGTGACCATACCACTGCATTTCCCTCCAAATGGCTTCTCATAAGAGCTTCAAATGGAACCTTCAAGGCATTGATGTTCGTAAAGTGACTTGCTTGACGCAGAACAAAACTCAGCGCTCGATATGCTTTTCTACAGACGTCGATGATGTGCTGTCGGAAGGTTAGTCACGTTAAATTGAATGCCCAAGTCTCGGACTTCTGAAACTCGCTCTAGTGGTTGTTCACCCATGTGATATGTGTGGTGTCTAGGCGTGCGATTACGGCAGAATGACATAACCGAGCATTTCGATATGTTGAAGTATAGCCTGTTTTTCTTGCTCCAATCAACGACGTTGTCGATATCTTGTTGTACCACATCGTGATCCGTATTTTGCTCCACATCAAGAATCAGCTTTAGCTCGTCAGCAAATAGAAGACATGTTGAATGTCTGACAACTTTGGGTTACATTAATCATCAGAACAAACAAGAAAGGCCCCAAATTGCTGCCCTGACTGACATCGGATCGTGTGTAGTATGTGCTAGAGATGTCAGATGTGCCCACCACAGTCCACGTACTGGCATCTCTCCCTCAAATAGCTTGCAAAAAATTATAGTGTATGTGGAGTACAACCCATGCTTGCCAACTTTAACAAAAGGACATCATTCTCGACGGTATCAAAAGCCTTCTGAAAATCAAAGTAGGTCACATCCACCTGGAGACCTGCATCAACCGCTGGTACCAGACATGTCAAATGTAGTAAGTTTCCCGTTGTCCCACGCCCAGGAAGAAAGCCGTGCTGTGCGTCTGACAACTGGGCACTTAACTGCGTGTATAAGCATCTGTGGATGGCAATTTCGAAAACCTTGGCCGGAGCACTCAGGACTGCTCCAGGTTTGTTGGAAGGGTTTGGACCACCCTTGCCCTTTGGTACTGGTACTACACGGGTGAGTTTCCATGGCTTGGGAATGTAGCAGTCTTAATGCTGCAATTGAACATATGGCACAGTGGCGCCACTAATACTGAACGGCAGTCTTTAAAAACAAATGGTGGTATACCGTCAGGTCCAAGATATCGCTTAGGCGGAAGACGGGCGAGCGCAATCCTCACATCAACAGGCTGCAGTTAAGTTAGATGTGCCCAAGCACCTGGTGTTGGTGATGTTTCTGCACTGGCTTTTGCCACATTTAACTCGGCAGGCTCGGAGTTATAGACAGACTGAAAGAAGCGAGCAAATTCATTAGCAGACTCCAACTCCGACAATATTTTATCAACCTCTACCAATTTTATTCTGTTACGATTACCTCTTTTACTCCTTATGTAATTCCAAAAAGCCAAAGGTTCTGTAGCTAGGTGTTTTTGCATACGATCGCGATACAGATCATATGCTTGCTGCGTTTCAGATTTAACCTTTGCCCTGCACTGAGAAAACGTGTCGTAGTCAGTACGCGACTTGCTAGATTTGTACCTTTTATGTAGTTCATGTTTAAGTTGTATAATCCTAATCAGCTCCGACGTATACCACTCTGTATAGTTATACTTAGAACTTACGCATTTACGTTTTTTAAGGGGAACACAAAGATCGAAAACTGCTTAAATTTTAGCATAAAATAGGTTAAGTGCGACATCAATATTACTTAAACTATACATTTCACTCCAGTCTATTTCAGATAACAAATTATATAATTGGTGGAAATCGGCTTTATTAAAGTTACATTGTTTTGGTGTCGGAGTATCTACACTGGTATCGTATACGGGAGTGGTCAGCAAAGGAGAGGGAGACGGCGACGGCGAGGGCACGGCCTGCGCGGAAGGCGAGGTGAGTGCGAGGCGCACCGCCAGTGGTGGATGGTAGGGGTCCACGGGCTCCAATCTCTCGTCCGCAGCACAGACAAATACACCATCACGGGCACAATACGAGGTTCAACTGTCTGTACATATAGTTGGGCACATTGTTTTATTGCGCGAACTCACAAAAAGTCATCAAATATTCATAGTAATTAATTATACTAACACTACATGAATATAAATTAAAGTCACCTAATACTAATAAATTATTCTTATGTCTAACACACATACTTTCTATTATTCTAAACAAAGCCATATATTCATGTTCCGCCGTTTGCGATGGAATGTAAACAGTACAACATGTAAATAGAAACCTATTTTGCTTATAAATGTTAGCACAGATAACTTCAAAGTTCACGGTATCCAGGTCTAAATCGGAGGGTATATCTACCCGTCGCATCTCATAACATGGTGGTGCGACTAACATAGCGCCATTTGCGGCCGTCCGTACGATCGCAACGTATAATTGTGATTTCCGCGTCTTGTATACCGTCATTCAAGGCCGTCGTGTGATGGCAAGTAGATCACAGACGGACGATTCAAGCAGGGATAAGAACCTTGTAGTTTTTGTGCGCATTCCTTTAACATTCTGGTATAAAATATTAAAATTTCTGGTGGGCTTAGGAGTGGGGTATTCTGGTCGACGAAAAAATACCCATTCGCTAAACTCAATATTTAAGGGCCACACTTCTGGATTACATAGCTTTTCAAAATTACTCTCAGAAATACCAATTTTGAACGAGGCGTAGTCACGTTCCGTCTAGGCTTTAGTCGTTCAATCGTTACTTCAGAGTCATTTCCTATTATATGTTTAGTACCTACATTCACTAATTACCTGTTCCGTGGTGGTTTTAGCAAATCTCCACACGTGTAGATATATTTTCCGTTCAACTGCTCTTAGTGAAACGATTGACGTGTTCCCACCTCTCTTTATTGGGTAATTCCTTTTATGTTAGACAACTCGAATTCGCATTTCCTTCGGTTTTCTGGATACAGCTGCGTAGCTCAATGGGGGTGTTTGCGTTCCGGGGGTCACTAACCGACTGTTTGTTATTACCAGTGCTGACATCTGGTGTCGAAGGTCGGCTATCTGATAAGGTTGGTACAGGCAGCGACATCTTGGCACATGAAATACAAGGTCTAAAACGGCTGTTTGAAATATAGATTTTTGCTGGCTACAGGTTTTAAAACCAACCGTGTCCAATAGAACGTCGTACGGACAGGACGTACTTAAATGGTTTAAAACAACTGTCTACACGATTGTAGGTACCTATTCATAACAGTAACAGACATCTAAAAATCAGTACCTAGTTAATAGTTCCATAACTACCTACTGCTACTGCAGTCTGTGGCTCTGAAACGTCGCTGCCATTCAAATCAGACATTATTTGCATGTGCCACTACTAGATGGCGTTGTATTAAGTATAATATGTTTGTTACACGGTTTCTGATAACCTGGTAATTATCACAATCCGATGTTGGCCCTTACACAAACCGCTGTTATTCTGTCTATCAATGAACACACTAATGTAGAAACATCCTATCACATCGCAGCATAATTATAGCCACCTTGAATAACTGTTTTGTTGAAATACCCCCGATTTATAAAAGGTTAATGTGCGGTACCGTAGGCGTCGGTGGCATGGCCGAAGTCGAAACTATTGTGCAAGTTATTATTGAAATTGCTAATCAGGGTTATAATAAAAATACTAAGTTCAATTGAAGAGTGATTATTTTAATATTTAAACAGAGATGATATGACGCTTGTTGACTAAGCGATACGTTTCCGATAGGTACGTATCTACGACACCCGCAAACGAGCCTTAACGACCAATGAAAATACTGATGCCAGCCTTCCATGACTCGAACAGTTTTACCGGGCGGCTACACGACTCGATGAGTAGCAAGGGAAATAGCGAGGAACATCGTGTGGCCACTCACTCCCCTCGCCACTCGTTGAGCGTGGCGAGGGGAGTACTACTCGTACGTGATAAAATAAGACTTACACTCGAAACAAGATCACAGCCAAACAGAAACGTCGGGTAATAGAGAGGTATGTATATATCTCAATAATCGCGTAAAAGACCCGTTAGTCTTAAGTTTATAATGTGTACAAAACGCGAAAGTTTAAAGAAGTATTTAGCAAACTGCTACGGGCCGGAATATGCATATAAAATAAAACACCTAGAATTTCTTCGTAAAAAAACAAGTGCGGGTGGAAACATCGTTGTGTTTTTTAACTAAGTGTCGTGATGCTCATTTGGTACCTGTAGGAGTGCGGTTAAAAGGGCGTCATGACATTCCCCGTGCAGAAGAAATTTTAAACAATGCCAGTGTTCGTCTTCTGAGACAATTAATTCGCAAGTGTCGGTACCAACTGCACGGTGTACAGTGTGAACTATATAACTTGCACATGGATTGTAGTGCGGTGCTATCGGTTAGTGATTTTGATATATGTGACCGCGTAACTTATAACCAAGCGAGTCGTATTCGCGATCTGTGCAGTGCACGTCACAACGCGAAGTTTGACAAGTTATGCAACCATCGAAAGAGTAATGCCGGGCAATTAGGATCACTCGAAAACAAGACGGTGATTAATTTGTCAAACACACACATCGATGATGCCACACATAGTGTTCTGGCTAAAGGGTTAAACTTTGCTGTAACACCAAAGCGACTTCCCTATGAAAATATTATAAGTAGCATCGAGGAAGTAGTAACGCGCAACAAGTTACCGTCTAACGACGCAGATACACTTAGACAGGATGTTGCCGTTATCTTAAGGAAGGCGAAGCCACCTAGGCCTAATATCACCACGGAAGAACAGCAGGCACTAAAAGAGTTACGTTCTAATACGAATATTTTAGTGCTGAAAGCTGACAAGGGTAATTCTACTGTGGTGATAGACTCGATGGACTACGATGGGAAAATAAAAAACCTACTTAGTGACGCTGCAGTTTACAAACCAGTGACTTATAACCCGACGGCCAGAGTCACCAAACGTATACGTACGGTTATTAAGGACCACGAGGAACTGTTTGACAAGGATGTGTTTGAGCGTCTACATAGACCTATGGCGGTCCAACCACCAAAGCTTTATGGTTTGCCTAAAGTCCATAAGGAGAATGTACCTTTACGCCCTATTGTGAGTCAAATCCACTCACCAACGTATTATTTGGCGAAACACATAGCCAAGGTACTGCAACCATTAGTAGGTAACACCACATCCTTCGTTAAATACTCTCGGCATTTTGTGGACATAATCAAGAGCGTGAAAGTGGAACCGGATGATGTGATGGTGAGTTTCGACGTGGAGTCACTCTTCACCAACGTTCCCGTTCAAGATTGCCTTGAGGTCATCGAGAAGAAACTGAAGGACAATGGTCTGTCCAACAAATACATTGTTCTTCTTAGACATTGCCTAGAGGGTAATTATTTTCTTTATGGTGGACAGCATTACCTCCAAATCGACGGAGTGGCCATGGGTAGCCCTATAGCACCGGTGATGGCAAACATTTGGATGGAACACATTGAAGATTCCATAGACATGCAGTTAGCACAGGTGAAACTGTGGAAGCGATATGTGGATGATGTCTTCTGTATTATGAGAGGGGGCCCAATAGAAGTAGAACAATTTTTAAGCCACTTGAACTCCATACACCGGAACATCCGGTTTACTCATGAAATGGAGTTGGACAGATCATTGGCTTTTCTCGATGTCAAAGTAACAGTGAGAGAGAGTGGTTCTCTCGGACACACTGTGTACCGCAAACCCACACACACGGACAAGTACCTGAATGCCGGTTCACATCATCATCCGCGACACTTGAGATCCGTTGCGGTGTCGCTGGTAAGTCGAGCCTATGATCTTTGCGACCCTGAACACTTAGAGAAAGAGCTCGCTCATGTTCAGGAAGTGTTGAAGCAGAACGGGTATCAGGGACATACACAACACCGTGAAAGGAACAAGGTACAACCCTTGGGAGTAAGCAGAGCACCAGCATTTATGCCGTACGTGAAAGGAGTGACGTACAAAATTGGAACAGTACTACAAAGATACTCCATTAAGACTGTATATAGGCCACACTCCAAAGTCGTAAACCACCTGCGAACCCCTAAAGATACCATTCCTCTACAGACACCGGGTGTTTATAAGGTAGACTGCAGCTGTGGTAGTTCATACATCGGACAGACCAAACGTACTATCGCTCAGAGGGTCAAAGAACACATCACAGCTGTAAAAAAACCGCCAAATAAACAAGTCTGCGATTGCCGAGCATTTGTTGGAATCGGGTCCCAACCACTGGATTGAACTCCACAAGCCACAAGTCCTATCCACTGACGGACACTATTACTCCAGGATAGTGCGGGAAGCCGTCGAAATAAAAAAGTATCCCAACTTTAACCGGGAAGATGGATATCGACTATCTTACGTCGTGGAATCCGGTGATCCGCACAATGTACTCCTCACCGAACGCCCGCGTGCTGATACTATCAGTATGGTATGCCGTAGTGGCTCTCCGAACACAATAGTTAGTGACGACGAAGTGAGGGTAGTTGAACAAACCCGCACTTCACGAAGACGACGATGAGCTGAAGCCAGTCCACCCGTGACCACGGCTCTTGTAACAGGGCCGAAACGTCGGGTAGTAAAGAGGTATGTATATATCTCAATAATCGCGTAAAAGACCCGTTAGTCTTAAGTTTATAATAAGATCACAGCGTTCAGATCTCAACTTATCACACACGAGGAATACTAGGCGAGCTCGTAGGGGCGCGTGTAGCCACTAGGGAAATATTCTCGCGGCAACGCGAGGATCTGCAGGACCGGACATCGTTAGGCCGCAGCATTAGGTTATCTGCATGGGTTAATGGGGATACTAGCAATTGTACAGAGACCCCACAACTAGCAACCTTTCGCTTCGATCGTAAGGACGTTGAGATACCCAATGTTTCGGTGGCGTGGTCTGTACTGCATCGGCTTTCGACTCCGGAGTCTTGGGTTTGATTACCGGGTCGAACCGAGTATTTGTATGATCCACAATTGTTTGTTTCGGAGTTTGGATGTTTTCTATATATTTAAAAATGTATAAATCAGTTGTCTAGATCCCATAGCAAGCTAAGCTTAGTTTGGGCAGAATGACGTTGTGTGAGAATGTCCCAAATAAAAATATCCTCAGGCCCCCATCATTGATGAAGGCTGTACCTAATGCCTACCCCCTCAGGGACGAATGAAAATCACATATATAATATGTAGGTATGTATTACTTTATTGTATCGGAATACTGTTCCTAACGCTAGAGCACTCGTACATGCGGCACTAACACGCCTCTATCATCGAATACAAATTACATACTTACAAGAACTATGCACAGAAAAACGTTTCTATAAACTTCTACTAAACTTAAATACTTCAAAAGACTAAACACAGATTATTGTAAGTAATTACCGAACCACAGTATAGGTACCAATTAATTTTTCTGGATTTGTAATAATTTTTATTATTATAAAAAAACCTGAATTTTATAATCAAAAGGTTAAATTTGACTTTTATTTTCACAATGTTATCGAAAGTCATACCTAAACTTTTGAACAGTCAGAATTTCGTTTTTAAAAAAGGATAAATTTCGGCGTTTCGAAAATCGGATATTTTAATTAAGGAACTAAGTATTTTGGAAGTATGGCGCCCCTGCCAGCATAACTGACATAAGCAAATACCGTTTCATTATTTCCATGGTAGTTGTACAATTATCTGTGTTTAGAATATAATAATAATAATCAGAATGTATAACTTGAGATACCGTATCGACATTATTAATAATGAATAACATATATTATTAATAATAAGTTTTATTATCAAAAGTCCGGTTCAATCATACATCACACAAATTATTATAAAGGTGAAAGTTGGTGTTTGTAAGTTTACTAGTAAAACTCAAATGGCTGGACCAATTCTGTGGACACATCGTTAATACGAAAATAGGTTTGTGTATCCAGTGGGAATTGTGAAAGAGAAATCTTTCCCACTGACGGAGCCGGTTATGTGGTTTTATCTAAGCGGTTATATTCCATCGAAATATCTATATATATATATATGTGGATGTAATTTTTGTCCCCCCTTAGCTCTCGAGAGCTGCTTATGCTCCAATGATGGTTGACCCCTCTATGGATACCCCCCAAAATGTAGCCAAGTCAAAAAATCGAAAATTTGAACTAGCTCTAAGGGGTCAAAAGTTATAGGCCAAAACCTATTGCGTGGTGCAAGACACCATACTAGTATATTAATAAACATCTTCACAAACTTTCACATAATTTTAAACAGGATTAAATTGCATTTCGTTATACATAATCAATTAATCACAATTGCGGTGAAAAAGAGTATGAAAGGACCGAACATACTACTTAATATATACATATTTATGCGAATTCACATATAACATAACCCTGTATATTTTATACAACTTCCAAATAATAATTATTAATAATATTCTTGTCATGACTTAGTGAGAATTAATATTTAAAAAGTAATGTGCGATTTAAGCACCTTTAATAAATTAATATTTGTGTTTTAGTGATTAGCGTTAAAATCAAAGCACACATGCATTTTACATTATTTTATATTAAACAGAAATAAAAAAATGAAACTAATAATTATTTTAATACTAGCGAACACCCGTGACTCCGTCTCATTGTGGAATAGTTTTCTCGAATCAGGATACAGAGCAAGCGGCAATCTATCTCCGTGGCAAATTTCATCGAAACAGGTCCAGCCGTTTTCGTTTGCAACAAACAAACTTTAAGAGAAGATTTATAATTAAATAATTATCGTGAAACACTATTGTACTGTATGTGTGTATATATATACCTACTCTAAATATTTCAAGCAAGTGCTTAAACGGTATTTATATAATTATTAAATAAATCACTAAATTAAACTAAAAAAATATTGTAAAAGAAAAAACTATTTCAGCAAATATTAATTAAAATAATATCTTATAACTTATATTGCTCGCTTACATTCCCAAGTATCTTGAGTAAATACATAGTACATAATATAAAAAAAAATACAATATTTACAAGTTATCGTTCTGAAAGTGGAAGTAACACAGGTAAACACAATATTTACAATAAAAATTAAAATAACACTGTACGTGTCTGAACAAATTGGGCTTGAATATTGATTTTATTATTAATAATATAAAGTATTTGATATCTAATATTAGCAAGCAAATAAACAATATTGGCTACTAATTAACCAATATTAACAATATTGGCTACTAATTAACCAATATTGGCTACTACGATGGGGGGTATTGAATTTTGTTACTTAAAATACACTACACAATCAATGTGCATTCTCTTTAGACACACAATAATCAAATTATATCCAAATATAATATACATATAATTTTTATTAATAAATAGTGTCATTTTCGCACTAATATCAGCATACATAATATTATTTTATACAGAATTATAAGAACGATAGATACGACATTTCTTGACTAAAACAAAATTGAACCGTATCACGATAATCATTACATATAATTTCAATTATATGTTCATGAAACTTATCTTATCTAACTTATATTATCTTATTTATTTCATGTATTAATTTAATTCAGTAGAATTGCCAGATTATAATTTACATTTCCCCAGTTTGGAACTTTAACTTTTAATTTAAACAATATTATTCGGAAAAATAAAAGTTCTTAGGCAGCGCCAGTGGTCGCTGAACTTTTATATTGCAATCCTTATAATTTGTTATCTATTTAAATAAAAATGAATCGCCGTTCGTTTGTCTCGCTAAAACTTAAGAAGGGTTGATTTGGCTAAGGTCTTGAAATATTAGGGAATGTCCAGGGAAGGTTTAAAACCACTAGTAATTGTATAATTAATAATATATATAATAATATATAATAGTAATATTAATTATATCATCCACATACACCTTTTTCCCAACGCGGTTGGGGTCGGCTTTCCAGCCTAACTGCGATTCGGCTGAACTTCGATATTTTCCGTGAAGCGACTTCCATCTGACCTCCACAACCCATGGGCGATATCGAAGTTCTGTAGTTAGACCACGAGGATTTTTGATTTAGGGCTCCAACTACCCCTAACGACAGCCATAGATGTTAGTATGACAACCGGGACCGACGGCTTAACGTGCTCTCCGAGGCACGGAGTAATCGTATAATTATACAATCGCAAAAATAATTATCTCCGCGAGGTTAATTTATACTATGTTCTTCCCATAAGAGAAATGTCTAAGTGAACTAGACCCAAATTCCCATAGAGACACCGATTTATAATTTATATACCGTCTTTTAGAAAGACGGTAAAGTGATAGAAAATAACAGAATACTGGTTTTTAATTTTGATTAGTCCACGAAATGTCGTATAAGCATCGGATTAATTTGAATTATCACAATTTATGTAAAAATGCTACATTTTAAATGCTTATGTTTCATTCTAAATAGGTATCATTAAAGACGGCTTAGTGGTACATTATTAAAATAGTGTAAAAGTGTATTATATAAGGACACTATTGATTTAATAACTATTATTATTCTAAAAACGCCTACAAAAATCTGTGCGTGTATAAGGCCTTTTATTCTAGATGGACTTAATGCCCATAGTGTTAACGACTATTTGTATATGGTTGGTAAATTTTATAGCAATTCTTTATTATATAACCAGCCTTATGTTTATTTGTGCATGAGATTCTTACAACCTTACACAAGTATATTTTGTAAACTGTATTAAATGCTAAAGCTATTCATATTGCACAAAAACACATATACTTTTATGTATGTGTTTTTGTGCAATGTGTGTATAATAGCAGATTCCACCAAGTGCCGTCAATCGAGAGTGTAAATAGGGTAAAGCTATTGTTTTATAAATAAAAAAAATGTAAATGGCATCATAGCAAAATACTGGTCAGAGCATGGAATGAATAGTATGTGTATCAAATTACTATTTTAATTACGTACCCATATTTTGGCGAAAATATTTTCTGCTGGCAACATTTCAAAGGTATTCCAAATTCAAATATTATAACGGACGTTTTACTGTACATATCTTATAGGCCAATAACACAGGTAAGCCAAATAACATTAAGATATTTTTAATTATATCTGTGCAATATATTTGCAATAAATAGGCACATCGTTCATACGACGGTTTCGTTTTGTTTATCAAACATAGCTCTTGTATACTTCGATATAACGTCGTAAGTAGATTTGATCAGCTCGCATCTTTCCTCGACTTCACATTCAACAGGAGCTACCCTATACATAGACTTTCTTCTACAACTACCCTCAAGTGTTACCTCTTTAAAATCCGCAACGTCATCCTCAATATTATAAATAGCGATAGATTTATTTAATGGGACCATATCGAGATCTTTACGACGTTTTTTCTGGATGTTGGAGTCGTTGGAGCGAGCGTTGATTATTTTTATAGTATTTTGTACATGTGAATCCAGTGCGTCACTGGAGTTAAGTTCGTATCATACATCCAGTTCTTCTAATCCTTTAGATAGTCTGTGTGAGTTGATGCGACGTCTATGCGACCGGCGGACAGCATCGGCTCGACGGTAAGGTTCACTTCTAAGACCGTGTAAGATATCCTCCAAGGCGCCATTGTAAACCTCGTCTTGGTGAAGGAGTTTCTTTTCGCCGACCGAATGCGACTTCGTTTTTAATTCGTTGATTACAGCCTCCTACAAAATTTATAGCACAAATGAGTATAATATTTATTTTGTTAGTAAACATAAGTCTAAGATTACAGGGTAATGGAAAATACAACATGCTTTAAGTTGACTAAAATATGGGGAAATATACTAAATAGGATTTAGACTAGGTTTTCGTGTCCTTATAGTCTAGAGTCTAGAGTCTAGTCTACACCTTACCAAACCTTAGCGATTCAAATAATGAAAAAAAAAAGTAAAACATGCTTTTAAAAACTACATCTGTATAAAATAAAGCTTCGAATATTATATAGAATCTTCTATAAATTTTTAATCATAGTACTAGTAGTTGCTGATTAAATTGTACACGTAGTACAAAGTGTACTTATATTTTTATTTTATTTTTTAATCAATAAAAATTAATTATGTAACTTAACAGGCAAAACTCTACCGGACTACGATTTTTTTTTTTTGATAATTTTTGGCATGGCTTCAAACCAACCGGACTACGAATTAAGTAATAAATATTGCCAGAGCAGAAAAATTAAACTTTTAGACAAAGGCTACACATATTGGCAGTATATTTCTAAGTTGCAAGTGTAATGTTGTATGATATTTATAAGTTACCTAGTCAAACTATACACTATCATCACTAAAAAAATACTGATAGTGACTTGATAACAATCATTTTAAGTACACAAGTATAATATAAAAAGTAGTAAGCGGAGTATAGTTATTTAAACTGCCATGGTCGTTATTATTATAAACTTTGGAAATGTATTCGGGATATTTACCATGTATTATTCCTCCGTGACCACGGCGCTTGCAATAGTGCCGAAATATCGGAAACTCGACAACAAAATAACCCTCGGGTACGATGTGTCCAAAGTATTAAAAAGTCCATAGTGACAAATCGTCTAGAGTATCATTTCGTCTAATATTATTTTGTCTAATTCTGCAAATGGTCTACAGTATCATTATGTCTATATATCCTTATGTCTACAGTATAATTTCGTCTAATGTGTATGAGAACCAGAAAATACCAAAAAACAGGCGGAATAAATATCCCGAATACATTTCCAAAGTTTATAATAGTAAGCGGAGTTTTGCATTTGTGTGAGTGCAGTGTACGTGAAGTCGCACAGCTACACAAAGAGTTTTTACTCCACTTTTCATGGTCACTCACACAAATGCAAAGCTCCGCTTATCCCTCGCGAACTATACCTCACTTTGAATTGTAACTACTTACCTTACTACGATTGCATAGCAATAGTCACTAAAATAACTTCCTTAAAACATAGCATTCATAAGAAACTGATCAAAATAAGCCACATGTAGGAATATATCTCCATAGTTATGCAGTATTTAAAACAGTGTTTTATGGCGCTGATCAAATTAAAATAAATCTAAGCAAACTTACAAAGCTGGCAATACACTCTATCGTTACAACCCTATGCCACCAAAACATAGCAATATTTAAAACAGTAATTAAATATGTATTAAAACATTCCCTGTTAAAGTTCCATGCAAGTGCAGCGTAACAAAGAAATTATTACTCAGCATTTTTATACTTCATTCACGACATTAGAATTGCCAGCCGAAAAAAAACTTATCAAACTAATTTCTACCAATACACGTCCAGTTAAATTGGGAGAAGAAAAGTTAAGATTAATTTTAACTGGCAATACTATATTTACAATCTAATCAATTGTTTAGGTCTTATTTTACCTAGTTATTTTTTTAAAGAAAATTAAAAAATTAAAAAGTTTCTTAAAGCTTTATTTTGTACTGGTATGTTCTTGTTGTGTCTAACAGATAATATATGTGTGACATGTGCGTTTAAGTGCGACATGTGCTTATAAGTGCATACATTTTGTGTGAGTGATTGAATGAATGAATTAATTATTTGCGTGAACGTGAAATTTGAAAGCAATGACAACTCGCTATTCACTTTAAATAATTATATATTAAAAAAAATACATTAACCATTCGAATGCTACATAATCCCTTAGAAACTTATAGGCTATATTTATTATTAATAAAAACACCTGTGCGGGCCGGTGTGAAGAGCTAGTCTAATATTTTTGGATTTAATTAAAGAAGTAACCTGCGAAAATTAGTGCACAGAGAAAAAATAGTCCAAACTTGATACTGCGGGAATTGGCGCCATCTAGTGCGTTGTAACCTTATTTAATAGCTTTTCTTCAATTTCCCCATATTTTTAAAGCGAATGTGACAATGAAAGTGTCGGTACCGCATGCTTTGGCGTGTAAGGGAAAGGGGAGGGGTTGATGGTGCTTTGCCCATCGTAGCTATCCCTCAGGTGTATCCTGTGAAAACATGCGTTTTTGATGCCCATTTGATATTTATCGAATTAGTCACTGTAGCCCATTGGTGTGTAATATTTGTAGATGTTTGGATTAGCCATACATTTTTTACTGTTCATTACGAACGAATGTGAACGACAACGCCATTTTATATAATTGAACGAGGTTTGTATAAATTACGAATATTAAAAAGAAAAGTAGTTAGTTTTTAATATCATAATTTTGCAAGTGAGTGAATGAATGAGAAAAAATACTGAAAGATCTTCAATATAATGACAAAAAATTATTGTACGTAGTTTTTCAAGTCTGCTAGTTCCAAATATAATATCTAATTAATATTATATTGGAATAGTGCTAAAATTTCTTCTGCTGTATTTCAGTTTAGGGACTAACTTCATGAAATACTATTCTAATTAAACTCCATGGTACTCTATAATTAAATAATGTGCACTATCACGCATCAAAAAGGCTACCCATAGGCAAATGTGAAAACAACGCCATCTATCAAGCCACGTCCATATTATAAATCACATCGGCGAATAGACTTACGGAGATTCTCACGACTGAGCCCTCTCATTGGTAGATTCCGGAATCTGTCAATGTGAGTCTCAAGTCTATTATCTATGAGCGGATACGACAGATTAACATGGACACGTCTTTATTACACACCAACTAAACCCCCGAACCGTGGTTAGTACACACGCACACAATTGCACCGTCCAGTGTGAACCACTTACTCCTATTAATGTAAGGGCTTGGGGCCCGGAGAGGCCTACACGGGTTCAAGACTGTGCCTCAACTGAGACATGTGTTGCTGCAATAGTCCTGCGCTGACGGTCGCGTAGTTAAACCTCTGTGAGAAATTTTATTTGTGTTACCATCACCTATTAAGATGTTTTTATGTTGGGGTAGATTTAATAACACTGCATTCATGGACTGTTAGAAACGTGTATAAAGAAAATATACTTAATTTGATTGCTTTTGCTATAGTTCATGTCGTTATCTTTCATTTATTAGGGTTCCGTTACCCCAAGAGTAAAACGGGAACCCTATTACTGAGTTTTCGCTGTCCGTCCGTCTGTCTTGAGATGCATCTCATGATATCATGTGATAGTTAGAAAGTTGAAATTTTCACAGATGATATATTTCTGTTGCCTCTATAACAACAAATACTAAAAAACAGTGTATAATAAAAATTTTAAGGGGCTCCCATACAACAAACGTGATTTTTTGCCGTTTTGGTGCGGTACCCTTTGTCCGGTTTTTCATTGACTTTCACGATTTTCAGAAGAAAAAAATCATTACGTACCGAATACAAGTTGAGAGTAGCTCTATGGTCACTCATTCAATAATATAATTAAAGTATAAATAAATATAGCTTAAGCAATAGTAATGTAGGTATCATTTTGTATTAGCGTTTGTACATGTAATATATTTACAAATTGTACATACTTATAATATTTTTATTTATATTTACACAATGTTATTCGAAAATCAAAAGTAGTAGAAATAAAAATCGCGAGTGTTACTATATCTACCACAGACATATTATACCATCACCGCTATGTTACAATGTGTTGTAATGTTCTATGTTTTTACACCCTATCACCTTAACAATCAGAGAATCACTCAGATGATTGTTTATGAAAAAATAATAGTATTATAAAAATAAAAACAACATTCAAAAAATGTTTTCGTAAGTCACCTTTAAGAGACAGTAAATACTTGAGAATCTTACTAATAATAATATGCCCAGAATGCAAATATTGCATGTATACACTGGTATAAGATTATATAACGGTTGTGCCCAGAACGGCAACAAAAGTGCCCAGATTGCCATCTATTATGGTCCCACATAATAGATGGCAAACCTAAGGGAACTGACAAAATGTGAAACCTTGGCCTATCTTTTTGGGTATATACAATTTATATCACTTAAAAGTGACTCATAAAACTGCTAAAAAAGCAGTGAACGGAAAAACATAGAAGCATTACGTCAAACAAAATCTCTTAAATAAACGGTCCCTCGATGTATGAACAGCGATTACTATTTCAAAATAATGGTTGATTTAATTGTCAATGTACATCTCTGATTGGCTAGCAACGCATAGTAACTGTCGTATTATAAGCGAAAGGACAGTCCGGCTACAAGAACCGAACTACACACCTTCTTCGTTGCAAGATTTGCCTAGCAACAGTAACAGCTAGATCTGTGTTGGGTTATTTTCGAGCGCGAGACATGTTTCTATGTTTTTTGCATTCACAGTAAAAAACAAATTAATACAAAATTAGTAGAAAAAATTATTGTAAAGACAGCAAGTCGAGCTGCTAGAAGACAATGCAGTATCAGTTCTACATACTGTCCATTCACCTGGAAGCATTATGCTGTGTCGAAGCGGCTAAATTATGCAACAACGAATATGAATATTTTAAGCGATGTTTAGTAAGATTTAAATTTTTTAACTGACATGACTTTTGAAAAGAGCTAAGAGATCTATTAATAAATACAAAATAAATCGCAAAAAAAAATAATTATTTAGGCTATGAGTTTTTCTGTCAGGCATGAACTTATTAAGGACAAACAATATAGTTAACTGACTGCGACATTTTGTAATAGCAATGTTTCAGAAGTTTAGACAAAAAGTACATTATAATCAAACTAGTGGTCACCCGCGACTTCGTCCGCGTGGTAATTTGGATTTTTTCCCGTTCCCGTCGCGCCGCGTCATATTTTGAACAATTCACACAATATCTTTATAAATGGTAGCCTATGTGTTATTCTGATGTATAAGCTATATTATTGTAAAGTTTCATTAAAATACATTCAGTAGTTTTTACGTGAAAGAGTAACAAACATCCATCCATCCATACATACATACATACTCACAAACTTTCGCGTTTATAATATTAGTAGGATAATTAATTTACACAGGAGTTATATTTGACAGTTTACAAAAATACCCAAAACCCCGATTTTTTTTAACAACTTAGCAGACGTGGGATCGAAGGACAGATAGGTTTATTTAATTTCTTTATAACGGCAAGATGTCTACCAAAATACACCTCTCACTCACTTACACAATACACGTCACTCAAATAAGCAGATACTCAAACAAAAGTGACGTTTGGGTTGGAAAAATTGAAGTTTAAGGGCTGCTCAACCGCCGGGAGCCACTGAAAATACGTTCTGCTTGTAACCAGAGACGCCCGGCAACGGACGTTAGAGCGGCCGCGGAATTAAAAAATAAAAAAGGTCTGCTCAAACATTTAAGCAGCTCCTACATACTTAAGTGACGTTTCAGCATTCGGCCGTTAGTCTATTAAAATTCCTAACTTACCGGGTAATATTTTTGGTAACTAATAAACGACATACTAAACACCGCTCAAATAAAAAAAAACAAACAACTGGCAGTACACGGCATAGTGGTATTTATTCGTATAGCAACAAGGTGTCAGCGCGCACATACCTGTTGTTTCTTCTGCACAAGTTTCACTTTCTTAGGGTCGACATGTTCTTGTAGCGCCGCCTGCTCCAGACGTCTTCTTTGTTCATTTTCCGCGTCCGCTTGCTGAAAATTACATACCAATTTTATGCAACTTTAGAATTTGCCAGAATAATATCCGTCTTGTGAACATGCTCTGGAAAACTCAGTCCCACGAAACAGCTATGTGTTCACCTATCAATTCTATCAAATGTTGACAACTACGGTACTAAATGTTCACTTGTACCGCGAAACAATTAATGAATAAGTAGCCCGTTCTGTATGTATGTTTAGATCTTTAAAACTACGCAAAGGATTTTAATGCAGTTTTCACCAATGGATGGAGTGATTCCCAAAGAAGGTTTTTGTGTAGGTAAATAATTTGTCAAGCGGGCGAAGCTGCGTGCGTCCGCTGGTATACAATAAAGTGCATACTTTACCTTGAATGCCCTCGTGAACCTTACGAGGAGCGAGAAGAAAGCGTTCGCGTCACACCCGCGAGGCGCCTCACCGAAGTACTCCACGCACGATTGGAACGACTCCTGGGAACATTACTAGTGTTTAATATTTTACACACCTTAAAATAATAGCGCTGAGTTGAGATATTACGGCAGATAGTAATTAGTTATGAAATGAAATGATTTAAGTATTTATTTGTACAGGTCACTAAATGGCTCTTACAAACGTCAGTAAGTCCTTTGGTAAGTATAATAATTTATCTACTCAAGATATTTAAAAAACCGGCCAAGTGCGAGTCGCACAGGCGCACAAAGGGTTCCGTACCAAAACGACAAAAAAAATCACGTTTGTTATATGGGAACAGAAATACATCATCTGTGAAAATTTCAACTTTCTAACTATCACGTTTCATGAGATACAGCCCGAGACAGACGGACGGGTGGACAGCGAAGTCTCCGTAATAGGGTTCCCGTTATACCCTTTGGGTACGGAACTCTAAAAAACAACACAACATTTTGATTAAAATAAAATATTCCGAAGGTCCGGGGCCAGATTCGAATCAGCCAATATTCTCATTTCAGGAGGAAAGTTCAATGCCAACTTGACTGGACGCCAGTTATGTGCTAACCGGGGGTTCGTACCTGCGCATGCCTGGTCTCAGCCCTCAGCCGCCGCAGTTTGTCCTGAGCATTAGCGAGGAAGTCCCTCAGCACGTGTCCCGGAGCCCTGTGTCCATCTCTGGCCTCGGCCTCTCGTCTCACAGCCTCCATACCTCGCTCCAACTCTGATACGTCGCCTGCTACGTTCTCTAGAGACACTGGAACAGCAAGAGACTTTTGAGTTACTAAACTAAAATACTGCACCAATATTCATGCTGCTTTCACTTAAGTATACTCTTCTAAAAGGTTTTAGTATATAATTTATCACGGGCGAAGCCGTGGGCGTCGGCTAGTGATCAATAAAACCAGCCAAGTAATATAAGTAAGACCAATATAATATATTATATATTAATATAAACACTGGGGGTCCGCCAAGGAAGTATCTTAGGACCAATAAAAAACGGCAAAAAATCATCTCTCTTGTGACGACACCAAATTATTTTGTTCAGTCTTTTAGCATTAGTTATTGTAGCGGCTATAAATATAGAAATACATCATCTGTTTAAATATCAACTGTCTAACTATCACGGTTCATGAGATACAGCCTTGTAACAGACGGACGGACAGGGGAGCCGACAATGTTAACACATTGCAAAGGTTAAGCAAAATCTAGTCAGGCCATCATCTAGTGAGAATATCGTTGTGGAGGTCAGATGGCAGTCGCATCACGTGAAATATCGAGGTTCAGTCAAATCGCAGTTAGACTGGAAAGCCGACCCCAACTGAGTTGAGAAAAGGCTCAGTGGATGAGAATGATAGGGTACTTAGATAAAATTAAAAAGCTGTAAATAAATAATGACATTATTCATTTTCATTCAGCTCATTTTGTATATAGATTTTAACATATATTGGAGTCCTGCCTGCTTACTGGTTAAGTGCAGTTGGGTTCTTTTTTATTATTTATTTTTATTATAAAGTAGGTGTAATAAAATAATAGAAAAATAATCTTACCTTGAGCAGCTTTATCTATATACGACAGCTCCGTATCAAAATTCATCAGTTCTGGAAAGTTCTGTCTAATAGTTCCAACAATATAATGCAACAAAGATATCCTCTTATCCGTAGACTTGGTATCCATTAGAGTATCTAACGACTGCAATTTAAAACCATATGCAGGCCCTCGTTTACTACTATTTAGATAATTACCAAAAGCTAGAATAATTTCCAGAACATTCCTGAGTTTTGTTGAAGATTTAACTGATGAGGAACCCGAAATGATTGCATGTATTTGTGGCGTGATCAAATGTATGTTATCAAAGAAATTTCCCATGTAACTCATTATTGACAGTTTAGCGGATATCCTTTCTACTTTAGCTAATTGCATTAAAACCTTGTCTTCTTCAGTTAAAAGGTTGATGTTTTTCTTTTCCGCTATGTATTCTTTGTAAGCTTTCTGTTCCGTTTCTGAAGGTACCATTCTTTGTAGTATTTCAACGCTTTCTAGTGGTAATTGTTTCAGGTCTAAATTGTTGACGGCTGCTATGACTTTCTCGACTGGAGTGTCGAGTTTTCTTCTTGATATTGCTGTAACACAAATTATGTTGTTCCTAGATGTATTTTACATATATATCTATACAGATAAATATACTGGAAGTGTCTGGGTGTAATTATAAATTGAGAGCTTTTCACTAAATGTTTAAGTATAAAAGTCAGTTAAATTCAAATTTTTGCTTGCTGTGTAATCTCTAAAACGGCTGGACCGATTTTATAGGGACTTTCACGCCGTCCTAACTGGTGGAGCTAGTCTATACTCTCGTTTAGGTTCAAAACACTCAAGTTGCAAAATATCAGTAGGTTTCAAAACGTTCAAATCTCAAAATATCCGAACTTTCGAACATCCTAGTTGCAAAATAATTACATCTCAAAAGCGAATAGGCGCCGTAACTACTGGTCCGATTTTAAAAATTCATACATTATCTCTGGGTGAGAGATAGGCTACCTTCTATCTCGGTAATTTGTTCCCACGGGAATCGGGAACGAGAAAACTATATGACGCGGGCATCGATCAACTAGTTGAATATAAGGACGAAAGAATTGGTAAGGTACCAGCCACTAATATTTGTTGTAACTCACCAATATTCCTAAGCCTGGTGTGTTCCAACAACGACACAGTGTCGGGTTTCCTGAACCGTTTACTGGGGAACGAGGCTAGCGTGTCCGTATCTGTGTCCAGTTGTGTGCCACCGCACGGTCCGCCGATACGGAACTTCTCTTCGAATTCTGTGAAGTTGATTCTTCTTCGGGGCCTTTCTTCGTCTAATTCGTTAAATATTGTACCACGGACCTGGAAATAGAAAATATTGATTAGACACTGGACCTGCACTCGGAAAAACGCCCTAAAGGTGCGGGTCCACTAGGAAATATTTGGCGCGCGACATGTTGCATGACATGATGTCTAACATGTTGAAAGTTACCGTGGAACTTTTATCATGATTTCGATTTCGTCATGATGTCAGTCGACGGCGACGTTGCCAGCTAGAAAATTATAGCATAAATAGCCCAGAAAACGTTATCTCAAAGTTAGTAGTCAAATAATAGTTACCTGATTGGGTTTCAACGCAATCCAATTCAAGGTGGGCAGCTTATACTTGGTGTCGACCTTCCGTTTGATGGTCATCGCGTCCGTGTGGTCAGGCGGCGCCATGAGGCCGGGGGCAGGGGGCGGTGGGGGGGCTGACGTGAACTGCGGGGGAGGGGGGGGGTGGGGGAGGAGCCAGGGACGGGGGTGGGGGAGGGGGAGGCGGGGCGGGCGTGGGTGCGGCCAGGGGAGGGGGAGGGGGCGGGGGGCACTTGTACGTGGGGGTGTTGCCGTTGGGGAGCGGACTGTGGCCGTTCTGTAGGCCGTTGCACAGGTGGGACGATATAGCACCCACTGGAAGATGAAGACAGGACACATTTATGTTGTGCTTCACTGACAAGAGCTCACTGACAAGAGGCTCTTAAATTATTTTGTATATTTTTTTTTTGTAATTGCATATGAATATAAATAAAGTGTGTTTGTTTGTTTGAGAATATACAGATAGACCACTCTTAAGTAAATTTAGTCGGGTGAGCTACTATCCTCGGAGATATTTGCATGAAATAGCAAACAGTATGTGAATTACGTACCTATTTATAAATATGTGATTTAATTAGTAAATAAAAATAATAAAAGCTAGACAACACTGGCTATAATATTCAAAGGTGTTAACATTATCAGATCGAACAACCTTCCTTACAACTCCCTCACATCACAAAATTTGAGCCATTAATGTCGGTAGTATAGAATTAGTATGGTTGAACTCACTGGAAGCTCCCCTCGGCAGTGACTTGGTGAGGGTCTGGAGCTCCTGAACCTGGGACTCCAACATCGACTGTCGGTTGCGCGAGTCCTGCTGCGCCCGACGTAACGTTGACACCTGAACAATCACATTATTGTATTTAAACCTATTTACCTGTATTATAATGGAACAAATGGGGCACCGTCAAAATCTTCTCAATCTTCACTTGTTGAGAGACGCAAGATAGTCCAAGACGCCCAGGACTTTAATTGGCTGTGCCATAGCGGCTGGCACGTAAGATTTTGTTGCCTTTTATCAACATTTCATCGCAAGGCAGTGGGTCTCAAATTTTTTTTTTTTAATTACAATATAGCTGCTACTTTTTATTAAATTCATCCGGCCAGATGGTCAAAGAAACTGACGCAACGCCTTCAAGTTCAGCGTTGTTTTTATCTGACACGACCTATACCTACTTTGATGGATTCAGATCGGATTTGATCCGTAAGTATCCTCAACCTCTTTTAGATATGAGTATCAATTCTTTATTGCCTCTAAGTGGCCCCTACCCACCCAACATTTGTATACCACAAACCCACCTCCTCGACTACTTGTCTCCTCGCCTCGGCCAGCTGGTCCCTCTCCTGCCGCGCCTGCGCCAGCTCGGACTCCAGGGTCGCGAGCTTCGCGATAGCCTCACGTTCTAAGGCCGCCATTCGCTCGTGAGACTGCAACATTACCGTATTTATAAAGTATTGTATCTACTGAGCACATTGACTTTAGTTTCAAAACAATAGATTTTTTTAATAATAATCGGATAAATAATAATCGGAGTATTTCGGAGTTGGCGACCCAGTGAAGATTATCTTCACTTTACACTGGAAAACACATTGAACTTGGTGATGACCGTGAGTTTTTATTGCCAGGTTCTTTTTTCACAGACTACTGGTGTCTTGTGAATCTGGCTTTAAATGTAAATTCATGACATTATCAAGTTTTATTTAATAATTCCCATGGGTTGTGTAGGTCAGATGGCAGTCGCTCCACGGAAAATATCGAAGTTCAGCCGCATCGCAGTTAGACTGGAAAGCCGACCCCAACTGAGTTGGGGTTAAGTTTTATTTAATAACCTACATTATTGGTAATATTGTTCCCTGAACTGGGAGCGAGTACCAATACAATTTGAAGTGTCAGATGACTCACATGTCCCAACTCATCCTCGAGCTCGTTGACCTTCTCGAGCGCGGCGGTCTTGGTCTCGCTGTCCTCCATGAGCGCGGCCACGTCGAACACGTTGTCCAAATACGCTGAGATTTGTACCTGCACACGTTTGTACTAACTTTAGTACAGTTGTACACAACGCAAAGGCTGCGGCTACACGTTCTACTATCATGTTGAACGTAGTTCTAGGCATGGATATGATTGCTACTCTAACATAATTATCATATGACTAAATATCTAAGAACAGTCACGGTGATTTCACCAATGATTAACACACATAATTATGACGTGACGAGCATAGTGTAGATTGCGGCACAACCGCCGGGCGCCACTGGAAATACCTTCTGGTGCATAAAAAAGACGCCCGGCAATGGACTTAAGAGCGGCAGCGAGTGCGCAAACTTAAAAAAAAAAAAAATGCGGCACTACGTTAGTAACTTCAAATACCTAGGCCGTGCTCGGAGAACATTTTTTTAAATCGCTTGACGTCTAATACGGAGCTTCAAATGCTTTGATGACGTCATACTTCAACCGCCAGTCGCGTTGCGCTAGTAGCGCGAAACCGCGCTCCCTGAACACAGCAGGGTAAAAGTCACCGGACTCGTCCTATGTGATAAATCAACCTATTGCAGTCTGAAAACTTGGTCATCTCCGGACTATTGATATTCCCCGTTCATCTGTTAGTAATTGTAATTACATGCAGTTGCAATGAGAGTTCTGGAAAATACCAATTAGTATAACTATTTATCCCAGCGAACTGTATGTATCGCCTCAAATATAAAAAAAAAAAAAGAATATTTTAATATTTCATGCAAATGTATGTATTATTAATTATAATTGAAAAACGCGACGGACAGACAGGCAAATTGTCGTATTAAATATATAGATAGATTACCTGCAAATCATCACTCTCACACAACCGCAGCCTCTCGAGGTAGTCGTCCAGTTTGAGCGAAGTGAACTCGTACTGCAGGTGTACCCTGAAGTTCATGTCTTCTACTGAGTGGACTATTATATTCACGAACTGCATGCACGCCACCTGACAACACATACAATTGTGCTTATTTATTAACTTTAAGATTAAGTAGATTGTCTTCACCTGAAAACGTGAAAAATTGTACACAAACAATGTGCATCGCACTAACCGGGTTATTACCGGTATTAGTATAATCAGTTGAACTCGCACTTAACAGTTAACAAAATGTAAACACGACTTAAGCCTAAGTTTGTCCACTGGCTGTGGCAGTGTGTGTGTAAACGCTGTCAGTCTCTGTGCGTACGCGACAAGCGGCCAGTGGACACGCCCACGCCCGCGGGTAGTACCTACAGCCGATTCCGGCGTATATATTGTTTTTGTTAGCATTCGCTCTGTTTGGACTATTTTTTCGTATGACGCTACTGCCAAGAGCAAAGCAGCAAAAAAGGTAGCGAAGACGAGGCATTTTCTTCTGTTATAGTTACTTTATAAATGTCTACATGGCACTAAGAACTTATCTTTGGCGTATATTTAAGAAACTCACCATAAACTCAATATGGAAGTTGTCATAATTCATAAAATACTCCATCAGGGTATGAAACCGTCGAGGTTCTCCAACCACCTCCTTGAAGTTGTCGAAGGCAGACAATATGATCTGATGCCCTCCCTTCACGAGACATATGGCGGCCAGCAGTTCCAAGACTAAAGCCTTCGTCCGGAGGGAGTGGTGGACCAGAGATAAGGCGATGCTGTTGATTGCTTCTCTATGTTGAATTACCATGTTGAAACCATACTGTGAACAAACGGTTTTTAGAAAATAATGTTTTCAGAAATACTCTTTCTCGCAAAATATGGATGGAATGCGTGAAAGAGGATATGACGGGGAGATGACGTCACAAGGATGTGTGGAGTAGTAAGACATATTGAACCGACCACAAATAATTGGGATAAAGGTAGGTAGATGATGCATGTTTTCAGAAGCTAAAAATCTGACTTCAATAGCTTAAGGATCTTGGGGCCCAAATCGAAATCTGCACGTAACAGATATATTAGGCTCTGGTGTTTACCAGAGCCTAGTAGTTCTGGTAGTTCTGGAGAATAGCTTACAGTTACTACATAGTAATGGTAAGTAAGATGTTAAAACTTTTCAAAATATAATAGCATTATTTTCGCAAAAACAAGACGTTTTATTGTCTTTTGTTTTTGCGAAAATAATGCTATTATATTTTGAAAAATTTTAACATCTTACTTACCATTACTTTGTCATGGATTTTCGCCAGGTAACGCCTGTTTCTATCCAATATTTGAGTTACTACATACACAAAATCAAGTTTTTATACTCGAAGGGGTAGACAGTGGCGTTTGATAAGCCACATATAGCAAGTTACTTTTTTTGGTCCCATAGTTGGCGAACCTGCGGCCGTTTTGCACCGAAATTTTATTTTCTCGTTACCAAAAAAGCACGTAAAGTACTGACATATAAAATACCTTATTATTCATAATAGCCCTCATACACATAATGCAGACATGTATATCATCGGTGCTAGCACCCATGTTCAGTCTGGCGGCGTGCCTGGTCCTCCGCCTGGCGACGGCGGGGCTGGCCGCTCCCTCGCACTCGGCGTCAGCACTCCGCGCCCGGCGCCGCCACGTGGCACTCATGGTGGAACCACCGTCAGTTGGACCGCTGCAGTCTGAGGTTGTTGTGTTCACTGATGGGACAAACGACAGGTAGGTTAATAAAACAGTAATCTATTCATATAGTCGCCACATGGTGATACCTAAAGTAATACATTATTGAAAAACTCCCTTGTACTCTTATTTTACAGATTTAGACTTGTAGTAAATTAAAAGTACCAATCTATATAAATAAAAATGAATCGCCGTTCGTTTGTCTCGCTAAAACTCCGTAACGGCTGGTGTGATTCGGCTCATTTTTGAAATATTTTCTTTTAATGTACGTGAGGTTGGACCATACGGGCGACCACTAGTGCATCTTATTTAGACAGAGAATATAAACGAATTACCCTGGTTAATGCCATCGGTGGACTGACTCCTGGCGAGCGCGATCCTCTGCTCGTGGCGCATCATGCTCAGTCTGAAGCTCAGGTAGTCAATTAACACGTCCAACCCTTGGTTTTGTTCGTTCAGGAACTCGCGGACCCATCTGGAAAATGTTTAATTTATCTTAATCCTGGTGCTATCTTGATATTGGTCATAAACTCTTTGACCTTTGTTACTTATAGTGTAACGGGCGTTTTCATAAAACCTTACAAAACACTCTTTACAATATGAATCGACAACTCATCACAATACACCAAGTGGTGGTTTGGTCAGTTGGTAGATCGTTCCTGCTGGAAAGAGAACAGTCTCTGGTTCAAGCGCAGCCCAAGACTATAGTTTTTGCAGATCATTGACAAATATTAAATAAACTCTTCGAGAGAGCTGTGTTTCCTCGTGTATAACTCGTACCTCAACAGTTGAAGAATTTAACTTGTAATATTGTCGATACGTAAATACTCACTCTATGTGGTTTGTTCGTAAAGATATCTCCAAGTCTCTGAGTACTTGCGTCGAAGTCGAGTCGCCAACCATCTTTCGTTTCTGCAACAACATTGAGCACACGATTTAATATCATTGTGACATCATTTGAGAACGTAATTCTGGTTTTTAACCCCTGACGGAAAACGAGGGAGAACGTCATCCGTTCACCCAATTTGATGCGGATTTTTTGTTTAAAACCGAGAAGAGTATTCCATTGCTCCTAAGATTATAGCGTCATTTGCTCCTTCAAGACAATTGTTGGGGATCGACGATGTCTCTTAATTTTACACACAAACATGGGTAAAGGACAATCAAACAGTGACGATAGTGTTGTTTCAGTGGATTACTCGACCGCTATCAGATTTGGATATGCAGAAATTGTTGGCAACAAAATCATTTATAATATATAAGTAACGATTTTGTAGTCCAAACCTATATTCCAGCAAACAGATCTGGCTTTGGTCAATAACCATTCTGTAATCCGTACAGAATGGTTATTGATTTTCTATTGTATAAAGTACCCTGTAATGGCATTAAGCTTGTCTTCTATAACGTGGGACCAACTCAACTACTGCAAAATGTGCAATACCTTATAGTACACGGCCCGTAGAACATTGAAAAATATTGATTAACAGCAAGCTCATTTTTCGTAAGTAGCTTTATTTTCCCGAGTCTCCCACATATATCTCAAAAAGAAATCTCAAATCAGGTAGCTAACAGAGTTATCCAGTTAAAATATTCGGAACAAAATTGTAAGGTTGCATTAATTTGTATAGAGCTGCAAAGTGGTGCAGGTATTAAGTACATCATTATAAATCAAATATCATAAGTTCCCATCGATCCGACTTGTGCTAAAAAAGTAATTCAAGGTTGAAAAGTTAAAAAGTTGAAAATTTTCGGTTCTTTGGATTTTTCTCGTAAACAGTGAATTATATCAAAAAATGGTTCTGTACAAAATTGTAGATAATAAAATAACCTTTTGGAAAAATGTAGAAATTTTGGGCAGACTAGGCAACTTAATACAAAATTCTTTGTGTAAAATTTTAAATGTAAATATTAATGACCGGGTCTGGGTCCAAGCGTCTCTTCCAGTTCGCTTGGGCGGGCTAGGTATTCGTAGAGTCACAGATGTCAGTCTGCCAGCATTTCTGTCGTCGGTCCATAGCACCGAAGAATTAGTCAGGAAAATTTTGTCAAATACACTGATTGATTCCGAGGTGCGATGCAAGACCGATGCCATAAATGCTTGGAGGATGTCTTGCCCCGACACTGACCTGCTCTCACGCCTAGGCTCACAGCGACTGTGGGATTCACCGCTCTGTAAATTGAGAATTAATACACTAATTGACACTTCTGTCAATATTTCAGAGCGTGCACGCCTACTAGCTGTTGGAGAATGGGAGTCAGGGTTATGGATCCAGGCGCTCCCATCGCCCAACATCGGTACAATGTTGGACGACACAACCTTCCGCATTGCCACTTGCCTTCGGCTGGGTACACCTTGTGTATCCCCGCATCATTGCACCTGTGGAGTAGCCGTCGATAATCTGGGACACCATGGCCTTTCTTGTAGCAGAAGCGCAGGTCGTATACCTCGGCACGCTATTATAAACGACATAATTCGTAGGGCTCTTTCCTCCGCAGGTCTTCCGGCCGTACGTGAACCAAATGGTTTAGCACGAAGCGATGGAAAGAGACCGGACGGTATGTCGTTGCTACCGTGGAAGATGGGAAGGCCTTTAGTGTGGGACGCTACATGCGTTGACACCTTAGCACCTTCACACCTTCCAAGCACATCCAGATGTGCCGGCGCTGCTACTGCATCGGCTGAAGGTTTTAAACGGCGTAAATATGCTAACCTAGCAGGTGATTACATATTTGAGCCGTTTGGGGTTGAGACACTGGGGTCATGGGGTCCGAGTGCTCGCCGCCTTTATAGAGACATTGCTAAACGCCTAATCGATGCTTCTCAGGACCAGAAGGCTGGCTATTTTCTGGCACAAAGAATAAGTATCGCCATCCAACGTGGTAACACAGCCAGCATTCTGGGAACCTTCCCAGTCGGCAATGACGCGGAGGATTTTTTAAACGATATTTTGTAATGTAAATATTTTTAGTCTATAATTATGTTTATTTTGTGTATTGTAATTCTTATTGTAAATAAATATAAAACCTACAAATAAGTCATAACAACTTTTTTCCTAGGAATTACCATTTCTTATAGATTGAGGTTATTAACGTCCAACAAGCTATAGTCTACACGCAATGCTGGTCAGCTCCTATTAACTCTGTCGTGATGTTATATAGCCTATGTGACTCGCTAAAAATGTAGCTTTAAATTACCGAAATAAATTTTAAAATCGGTGTAGTAGTTTCTGAGGTATCACGTCGTCCCGTACAAACTTTGTCCCCCCTTTTTCACCCTTTTAAGAGTAGAATTTTGGAAAATCCTTTCTTATCGGAAGTATGCGCCTGTAGGTTATTTTATTATCTACAATTTTGTACTAAACCAATTTTTGATATAATTCACTGTTTACGAGAAAAATACAAAAAACCGAAAAAATTTCAACTTTTTAACTTTTCAATCTTGAATAACTTTTTTAGCGCAAGTATCCGACTTGCGCTAAAAAAGTTATGCGATGGGAACTTTTGATATTTGATTTATAATGATGTACTTAATACCTGCACCACTTTGCAGCTCTATACAAATTAATGCAACCTTACAATTTTGTTCCGAATATTTTAACTGGATAACTCTGTTAGCTACCTGATTTGAGATTTCATTTTGAGATATATGTGGGAGACTCGGGAAAATAAAGCTACTTACGAAAAATGAGCTTGCTGTTAAATAATATTATTCAATGTTCTACGGCCCGTGTACTATTAACCTTTCAGAAACACAAGAATGATTAACATACTCAATAATTTTAATCGAGACGACCGAGTCAAGGGACATCGATTAGAAAGTATCATGTTTACATGGAGGAACTCTTCTATTGTTTGCTAAAGGATCCTATACGGGTGTGCTTTGTTTATAAATAAAGAGAGAATGTTGTATTGTATCGTTATGAACAATCTTCATACTTTCTTATTGCTGGAGGCTTTTAACGTTCTAAGATATAGAAGACGTTAATCCACTCGGTAATACTAATTAATTTTCTTTTTCTAAAGACGTAGGTATATTATGTAGATTAGTGTTGTGAAATAATAAATGTGATATGATGATATTATTTAAGACTAAGCCGTTGGTAATTTGTTACTGAGGGTGTGGCCAAGAGATGAGAATTAGTACCTTTTATACAAAGTTTGTACGTGCAATAGCTCAGCAATACGTGCAATGGCAATAGGTTAATGGTCACACGTAACAGAGGGCGATGCCATTGCCGAGGACTCAGGATATCAGTATTACAGGAGCTCTAGAAGGAATTTTGGGAGTTACTCGAGCGCGTCTGACCATACTGAAGGTTCATCATGATGTCTTCAGACACACTAACTAAAAAATCTTGACAATTATGTTGAGGAGTATGCAATGGCTTGAGCCTTGCAGTCAAGCAGGAATTATATTGTAAATAGCCTCATCAGTCGTTCGTCAGGTGCGTCACTTAAAGGTGAAATAATACCACCCTATTAGTTACCACAATGAATGTACACAGACGTTGTCTCGAAAGACCGTTAATCGAAAATACCTACATCTTTTGAGAATTTTATGCAAATAACAGTCGCTAGGGAAATAGCCGTATTATAAACTACCCCATATGTTTGTCTACATGGGCCATCTGTAATAGGTCTGGTTTGGCTGAGTATTATGTCGAGAAAGGCCAAACCCAGCTAAAACACAGTCTTGCGCATTCCATCTGCGTAATAGGTCCGCAAATCGAGCACTCAACATTACCTGGCAGGGCTCCCCAATTGCACACTGCAGTCACCCAAGATACCTGGGAGTTACTCTGGATAGGACTCTTAGTTTCAGAAAAAACTGTGAAAATTTGAAGCGGAAGGTCTCTGCCCGAAACAATTTACTTCACCGGCTAACATCTTCAAAGTGGGGAGCTGCACCCACTATCATGCGTACCACTGGACTAGCGCTGTGCTTTTCGGCGGGTGAGTACGCATGCCCAGTTTGGCATCGGTCAGCTCATGCCAAAAAAGTGGATACGGCGCTAAACGAGACGTGCAGGAATATCACTTGCTGTCTAAAGCCGACACCAACTAGGATGTTGTACCCTTTGGCTGGTATTGCTCCCCCTGCTGTGCGTAGAGAGGTCGCCACTGCAATTGAAAGATCCAGACAGGCAACAGATCCAAGACATCCACTATATGGCCAAAGCCCAGTGACCAAAAGGTTGAAAAACCGGCGCAGCTTTCTCAACACTGCTGCTATCAATAGCACGGACCCTTCTAAGGCAAGAGTGAACCTATGGCAAGACAGTTTCTCAATACCTACTTTCATCCCGCCGGCAGAGAAACTACCCCCCGGACACAAAATCCCCTGGCCCACCTGGAAGGCTCTTAATAGAATGCGAACCCAGGTTGGCAGGTCTAAAGATAATATGTCCAAATGGGGTTACATTGACACTAAAGAGAACCAGTGTGAATGTGGCTTATCACCACAAACCATCAGCCATATGATGTCATGTCCGGGTTGCCTAGAGTCGTGCACTTTAGATGACCTGTACGAGGCGAGGCCAAATGCGCTTCGCGTCGCAGAGCACTGGGCCAAGACAATATAATCACCTTAGTGTTGCCCATCGACACGAGAAGAAGAAGAATAGGCCCATGTTAAGTTTGAGGTAAGTATGGTAGCCCTTAATGCCATCTGAGAATCTTCCTTAAAATATCGACCGATCGCTCATAGACAAAGCACCACAGCGTCCAAAGCACACTTGTATAGCTTACAACTTATCCCAAACGGTACACAGTCACGACATTTAAAGCGTATGAGTCACATCATAAATGATCACTATTGTACACGACCTCAGAAGCTTAACTGTCGTATGACCTGAATAATTGATATCATAAAGGTTAAATGTCAGAGGTTGCCACTTGTGAATTGTCTGTGTAGATGTTTTGTACAAAATACACGGACATACTTCAAAGAAAGGTATCGAAGTAATGCGTGGAATATGCTCGCTAAACTGACACACACAGACACAAAACTAGGTATTTACATCCCTGAAGGTCTTGAGTATGATGTTATGAACGTCGATTGCCAGATTTGTAAGGCAATGGGTAGTCTATGAAAGAACCTGTCAATAAACTCACAGCCGGAGTTTTCGTTCGCATTTCACTTTGCTGGCACCAGCCAGATAATAGGGACATCATTTGGATATAATCTCTCCTCAATTCCCCTATTGTCTCCGTCCCGTCCCCTATACAAGAGGTGGTGACGGTGAGAAAGTGGATATCGGCAGTAAATATTTATCTTTAGACGACCTGAAAACAAGTGGTAGTAAAATAAACTAATATTTGCGTTGCTTGTGCGTTCAGGAGACATCTTCTGTATAGGCTGTAGCTCTCCGTACATACACTAGGTATGCAATGCATGCTGCTAATTGCAAATGTTGAGTGGAGCAAATGTTTTTATTACATATCAGAATCAGAATCGAACTGTTAACTTAAGCTCCGCTTTTTAAACTCAAAATCTCAAATTTTTTACACGATCATACTTTTTATATTAGGTACTTACTTTAATTTATTTACCTATAATAATTAGAATTTAAGTGATAGTCAAAATAATGTGGTTTATTCGTAGGGATATAGTCAGTATACAAATGATCTCATCTCATTTGACAGTATTACGTTTCTAATGTAAACACACGAGGGTATCTAGTTACACATATTGAAATTGGCATTTTGTCACGTACTTATTGATAAATAGCAATAGTATGACTCATTTTCTCGTAAATATCCTTATATCATAGCGCACATCGTAGAAGCACAAACCACGTGTTATTAAGTGTCGAACTTTTAACTTAGCTAATCAAGTTAACGGTTATGCTAGTCCAAGAGCTAGTTAACTAGTATTCATAACGAAATGTCCATCCATTTTGTGCCATTGTTATACTAGACACCCTAACAAATTGCTTGTTGCACATTGTTCACGCAAATCTATCAACATGTTACTAGTGCCGTTTTAACGGTACGTGTATCAAACGGAGTCTAACCTCATTATATCCATACGCACACACATACATACACATATCACGCCTATATCCCCGAAGGGGTAGGCAGAGGTGCATTACACACCCACAATTTGCCAGTATTTTAGTCCCACGTAATAGGGGGCAAGCCTAATGCCGTCACCGGGCACATTTATAATGGGTTATATCCAAAATGGCCGAATGAATTTAATAAAAAGTAGCAGCTTTATTGTAATTTGGAAAAAAATATTAAAACCCGTTGTCTTGTGATGAAATGTTGATTAAAGGCAACAAAATCTTACGTGCCAGCCGCTATGGCAAGCCAATTAAAGTCCTGGGCGTCTCGGACTAATTAAAAAAAACTTATTAAAATTACTCATTTTATCCAGTGAATGGAAAATCCCGCCAAGTGCGAGTCGAATTCGCGCACAAAGGGTTCCCAACCAAAACTGCAATAATTCACGTTTGTTGTATGGGAGCCCTCTTAAATGTTTATTACATTCTGTTTTTTAGTATTTGTTGTTATAGAGGCAACAGAAATACATCATCTGTGAAAATTTTAACTTTCTAACTATAACGATTCATGAGATACAGCCCAAGAGAGACGGTCGGACGGACGGACCGCGAAGTCTTAATAATAGGGTTCCCGTTTTACCCTTTAGGTACGGAACCCTAAAAAACATTATATTTTTATTCAGTACAACTGTTTTTATATCGATCATCATCATTCACCGAGCCTTTTCCCAACTCAGTTGGGGTCAGCTTTCCAGTATAACTACGATTCGGCTGAACTTCGATATTTTCCGTGAAGCGACTGCCATCTGACCTTCACAACCCATGGGCGATATCGAAGTTCTGTAGTTAGACCGGTCGGATTTTTGATTTAGGGCTCCAACTACCCCTAACGACTGCCATAGATGTTTGTATGACAACCGGGACCTACGGCTTAACGTGCTCTCCGAGGCACGGAGGGGTCTCAGTGTCAACTGTTTTTATATCGATGTCACTCATCAATGCTTGAAATTAGAAAAGATAATGTCTGGTATTGGCAAGGTGTGGGTCACTGTTCGGGCTTCGTGAGTTACTTATGGTTATAGCCATGGAAACACAACTCTCAGAGTCATTCTGGTTGGAAAATTAACAATTAAGTAAGTCAATGGTTTGGCATAACAATCAAAGTACACGTTAAAATGTAAGTGAAAAGCTCATTAATAACGACATAAAGTTTATGCCATCGTTGCGTTTGATGACGCCTCGTAAACTTCAAACATTAGTTGTGTTATTGATGCGGTGACCTAAAAAGATGTTCGCGTTGAATTGACACAAACGGACAAACATTTACATAAATATATTCTACACTTACATTATATGCATTTAAGTCCATCGTAATTAAATCACACCTAAACTAATGAACAGATATGGATGAAAATGGGTAGATATATAGACAATGTCTTGGTTTTGTCATAAATCTCGAGGATCTTTATCCCGAGGTTTTGGAGACAGATAACAGTATAAATTACTTAGATGACACTGACACCTTAGTTAGTGAACTTAAGATGGTAAGAAACTCAAGGCATTGTAAAAAGGAGTTAATCTGGGGCAGAAATAGCATTTACGAGTAAGTTTCATGAAAGACGAAGAAGTCTCTGGCAAATTCTCAACGTATAAAATACTAGCGAAATACGAGTATGAAAAACACACCTGTCTCTGGGAAAGAAGAAGATATAAGTTTATGTTATGTTTATACTAAATGCCGACTTTCCCATAACCTGTGACTAGCTATTTATATAACAAAAACGTGAACATAACAATCTGGCTCGCAAATTGCCTGCAGGCAGATCTCTATCGTAGTCCTAACACTAATGTATCGTTCATTGTTTACAGTGTCTAACGGTACCACCGAATACGGCAACTCACGCGCAGACGTCATGTAACTCACAAAATATCATTTCTTTAGAGTCGTGCTGGAGACCCCCTGGAACTATGACCCTGTACTTATACAGAATACGATGTACCAAGAGTCGTAAACAGAATGTTTCGGGAATATCTATTCATCTCATTATCAAGACCACTAACTTTTATCTGCTTTCGGACCCGTTTTAGATTGCCATGTCTCCTGGAAAAGTAGCTGGTCTATCGAGCGAAACAGTCGATATGCTTCGACGGTTTGCACTCACCATATAAGACGGTAACCAGGTAATTTATTTGAGGAGAAAGGTACTTACTCGGTGACTTCTGGATGCCTTAGGATCCAAGTAAGTCCTTAGCTTATTGAGGTAGTTGGCCGGTGAGTCTTTTGCCTGCACCATGTCCTGGTCGCAGATGATCTCCCATTTCTTCTCCAGGTCGTAGTTGCGTAGAAGTTTCGCTTTATCTGGAGGTAAGTCCATTGACGCCTGTAAGAGAAAAAACGTAAGAATCAAACAAGGTTGCATGTGGCCTATTGCATTTAGGCTTATTTCTTTAGCTTTTTTAAAGACATAATTTGCTAAGTTATTAATGTTATTATAAACAAAATGCACAAAGGCATGCTAAGTCAATAATTACTAGTCGGACGCTTTTGATACATAAATGCAGCTAAAATGGTTTAGGTCCAGCAGGCCTTGAGGGCTGATAACAAAATTATCTTGCATATGCAAAGCCTTCTCTCCTTAATTTTTAAATACCCATGCAAGTAATTTATTAAAATTAATTGCGTAACTTTGTTGTTACAGAACATTGTATAGTACCCCATCTGGTATCTAAACATGGATCGCCAGCAATGAACCAGTTTTTGCGATATAAAGCTAACGGTGACCGTAGCCTATGCGCCTCTACACCCGAACCCTCTTCTCAGTTAGAAGTATAATATCCGAGCGTAAGTCTCACTTACATTCCTGGTTCCATGCAATCGGGGTTCAAGTGTGTCTTTGCCGAATGCTCCAGGTGGAGTTACCCTTCATACCAGAGAGACTTAAAACATTCACTGCCACCAGAGATTTTATGGAAATTTTGAATGCCTCCTACTAAATTGACGTTTGATAATCCTTGTGTGGAATTTACCCAGTTACTGCTAGTAAAATACAAGAGAAAGTTCCAAAAGAGAGCAGTAGCCCAGTAAGTAGTTTTGCCAAAATTAAAGCCCACGTTCATGTGCAAACACGCAAATACCACTTTCAGCGATGCTCGGCTAATAAAACTCATTTACATAACCAGTCGGATACAACTCAATCTTAGATAATTATCGGGGAGTGCATTAATTTGTGCTAGCAACATTTATATGAGCACATGTCTGCGTACACGCAGGGGTATCTGAGTGTATCTAGAACCGCGATCTGGAGATTAAGTACAAGTTCAATTAAAGTCATCTATCATAATATATTAAATATGAGTTTAATCTTGATCATAGCAGGGCATACTTCTTTTTTAGTAAGCACATGCTGTGTTTACATAAATTGTGGCTTGGTGGAATTAAGTTTAATGGCTTCAGACCTTAAGTCAACGCTTTTCGGGTTATTTTTAAGTTTCTACACATACCTACTTGTAAAATTATTAGTTTGCATGGATTCTTAAGGGTGGTCTAAGTTCACATAATGCATCCCACGCTAGGTTCGTTTGTATGTATTTTTTAGGTGAAGCACAAGTCTGGCTTAAAGCCAGGCTTATCCAGTGTTCTGAATATATGCATAGATAAGTCACAGTTAGGGTTACTCAATCGTTTACGACTCAAGTGCTTTCGACCAGCAGTTGAGGGTGTGACAAATCAGAGTGTGTAAGGTGCAGAGGAAACTGTACTCGTATCTCTAATGTATTTACCGACACACTCCAAACGACTAACGTTTGTCATAAGACCTCCCATCACTGGCATCCAGAGAGCCGAGTCTGTCTACCTATTACTATTCGTTTCAAATACGATTCTTTTTTTTTGACGACTGGCGAACGGCCAGAGACAGCCCGTCACAATAACTAAGCAGATTACCAACCAAAATAAAAACCTCTATTCCACAAAGTTCAACTGGAAGTTCAACCAGTTGAACTAATTGGAAAAAAAAATCCACTTATGTCAACTTTGTTTATTTTATTTTGAAAGTTGACATTTCGGGAATAAATTGATCCAATTAGTTCAACTTTATAATAAAAATAACAGGTATAACCGTGTAATGGATAAACAATAATACTAACTCAAGGAATAGTATTCTCAAGTAATTATTCAAATATATATTACCTACATTAAAAAAAAAAAAACTTCTTCGAACACATTTTGAATAAACCAAACTGAGCGAAATAAGAGTTGGCGAGTACTCTTTTGTAGTTCTGTACTCCTAGTACTTTTGTTGTTTGCACACCTCGCATATTCTCGTCAATCTACACTGTTTCCACCGGGGCCGGGGTTCCATCACAAACAATTTAATTTATTTATTATCAGACACTTGACTCTATGAAGTGGCCAGAATGATTTTTATCTTTAAGGATCTCCTTAGAGATATATTATATTATATAGATATTCTAGCTTATTAATTTATAGTATAGATTACTCGATTGTACCAGTCATTTTGCAATTCGTACATATAAAAAAATAGTTATTTTGGATTTCAGTCATTTTGTTTTTCAGGCATTTTGGGACTAAGTCAAACTGAGATTCAGACATATGTAGGAAAATGACGTAATGGGATTTAGTCTATATGAACCGGAACGCTTCAATCTGATCCCACCCTCTTCCTTCCGATCCCGAACAACGCGTGCCGGGCAGAGATGCCACTCCCACACAGTGGATAGCATGTTCGCGAGAACCGAGCGTTATAAACGTCAGTCTCTCTAATCTTGAAGGCTCTTATGTTGTTATGTATTCAATGTTTATTTGATTAACATTTGATTTCAATGTCATCAAATATTAAGCACGATCAAAGGTGAACGGTTTCTGAACAAAACTTCTTCGAACACATTTTGAATAAACCCAACTGAGCGAAATAAAAGTTGGCGAGTACTCTTTTGTAGTTCTGTACTCCTAGTACTTTTGTTGTTTGCACACCTCGCATATTCTCGTCAATCTACACTGTTTCCACCGGGGTGCGAGATCGGGAACCTCCACGCGTGCCCTGCGGCTTCTATGTCCCTATGGGTATTTCCTATGGGGAACGGAAGCTGGGGGGCCGGTGCACTCTGGGCAACGGAGCAGATGACCACACCTCTGCCACGGCAGAGGAGTTGTTAATGCTCCGGCCAATATCCGGCAGCTGACCCCATTGCACGAGGGGGTCGTAGGATGGCGGACCTGCAAGGCCCGCGACTCGCTCACTAGCTCCGAGCGAGTGAAGCAGGAGTGGCCAAGTCTCCTGGCCTCTGCCCTCTTTGCTTTCAAAGATGATTTAGAGGGCAGCTTGCTTATAGGGGGATTCCCCAATGCGCAGGTGCACCTCCTGCGTGCCCGGGAAACCAGGTGTTTCCGGTGCATGATGGTGCGGCAAGTGTGCAGTGGAAGACACCGTGTGTGATCGCTGCTTCCGCTGCAGCCGGCCCGGTCACAAGTCCAACGCCTGTGACGCACCGCCTCGCTGCTACAGATGCGAGGCGGAGGGCAAGACGGCGGACCATCGGGTCGGCAGCCGTTCCTGCGCCGCTTCGAGGCCAAAACCTCGTCCGTTCGCTGAAGGCAGCGGGGGTGTCGCTACCGCGCGCCCTGATTCGCGGCGGGATACTGATATGGACGTCCATTAATGGACACCCATATCCGCATCATGCAGACGAATTTGAGCATCGCGCAGTGGTCCATAGATCTGGCCGTGGTCGCCGAGCCGTACTATGCCCACCCAGGCAGCCTGGTGGCGCAAGACGGCTTTGCCTGCATATTTGGGGGGTCCGCCGCACGCACCTCGCACCTTGCAATTATTGCAATCGGTCGAGGCTGTGTCGCTGCGGAATATGAAGGGGTGGCAGTCGTGGCCGCATATATCTCGCCGAACAACATTAACGACGCTCAGTATGAGCTATGGCTCACTGAGCTCGACGTCGTCTTCACTGCGTGTCCTCGCCCTGTCCTTCACCTGGGAGACTTTAACGCCTGGTCTACGGCGTGGGGCTCCCGGGTAACCAATGGCAGGGGGAGATTACTTGACGACTACACGTGGACTTCACTCGTCTCGCCACTCTGGTGGAAAATCACCTTCATGCGCTCACCATAGCCGCTTGGGTCTCTTAACTCAGATACACAAACAACAAAAGTACTCCTAGTACAGAACTACAAAAGAGTACTCGCCAACTCTTATTTCGCTCAGTTTGGTTTATTCAAAATGTGTTCGAAGAAGTTTTGTTCAGAAACCGTTCACCTTTGATCGTGTTTAATATTTGATGACATTGAAATTAAATGTACCAGGAATACATGACAACATAAGAGCCTTCAAGATTAGAGAGTCTGACCATAATATAGGCATAAAATAATATTAAAAGAATAGAGTTTCATTTCTTAAGATTGCTGTTACTCTTTTAAAATAGGTAAATAAAGAATTAAATTTGTATTTTTTTTTAAATGTATGTAATATATATTTGAATAATTACTTAAGAATACTATTCCTAGAGTTAGTATTATTGTTTATCCATTACACGGTTATATCTGTTATTTTTATTATAAAGTTGAACTAATTGGATCAATTTATTCCCGAAATTTCAACTTTCAAAATAAATTACAAAGTTGAAATGAGTGGAATTTTTTTTCCAATTAGTTCAACTAGTTAACTTCCAGTTGAACTTTGTGGAATAGAGGAAATAAAAATAGTGTGAATGATCACTGGCAAACTATTGGAAATCCATTTTGCCACGATCGTGTTAGTAGACTATGAAAACTTTAAAAAAATTGACTTTGGCAGCCTGACTTACTCACACCGATATCGCTTCTATTTCGTTACGATTGAAATAGAAGGTTCTAGGCATCCAGTCACAGTATCCAAACGTACAACTACTGAGATGATGAGTCTGTGTAGCTCTTATTACTACTGCAGTGAACGACCGGTAATTTGAGACAATGTCAATATTAGACATGTTCACTATTTAACTAACAATGTCAACACAGCTTCTTTATTTTCACACGACAATGGAACATGGGAAATTAACTTTGAACTAGAGTTCGGTTTTTGCTGAGCGCATGGCTGGTGGCTTTTTAGGTTACTTTGGCGCTCGGCAAAAACCAGTTTCCAGACGCTCACTTGCAATACCGAACAACGTTTCTTATCTTGTCCCGCACCTGGAACTAGTTCTTTTGTGCGGGATTATCATCGACGCACGATGGAACCACACCTTTAAAAGAAGAAGAAGAGAATCTTTGAAGTACTTTGACTTAAATAAAAAGGGGTCTATTACAAGCTAAAGTCAGATATGTGTATGGATATGTGTGTAACTGTAATGTGTATTCATACAAAGAACTTACAAGATAGTAAATCTTAAGCCGCAAGCGCAGCTCGGAGGGACAGACAAAACTTCTTGCAAATTCCCTGCAAATTGTTCTCTTGGTTTAATGGACCTTCCGTAATGAAGTTTAGTCGTAAAGTTTTGACGACTCGTAAACTGGAAAAGGTCATACTGAAATGCATTGTATGCGGTGGGCACCACTTCGACTGGTACTGGCCCCCATATTGCCTCAGGTGCGATTTAAATAGTAATATACGATTTTGAGAAAATAATTGTAAGGTTGAACGCTATAACACAGGTTCGAGCTTCATAGAAAAGCTAGTGGTACTTTTGGAATATTTAATATTTTTTTACTCTGTAATCGAAACCGCAAAGGTTATAAATTCTCAGACAGATCTCTTGGGGTATCTATCTGGAAACGACTTTATGGTTTAGGGATATTTAAAAAGTATTGTTTCGAGTTTCTAACATTTCCATTGTCATGCGAAGCAATGTGTCGTGTATATCTATATTATATAGAAATAGGGAATGTACCCCCCTTAGCTCTCGAGAACTGCTTATGCTCCAATGATGGTTGACCCCTCTATGGATAGCCCTCGATCTGGAGGCAAGCCAAAAAATCTAAAATTTGAACTAGCCCTAAGGGGTCAAAAGTTATAGGCCAATACATATGGCGTGGTGCGGCGCGAAGCACCGCGCAAGACACCGTACTAGTTAAGTCAGAAGGAAGTAATTAGTAATTACCTATTACAGGCTCTTTCGACCCAATATTTATATAATACCAATAATAGGTAAAGTTGATTAGCAAAATAGTAAATGAAATACCTAAATACCTAGACGTTCTAAATCAGTCATAGATTCAAGGCCAAGACCGTACTAATAGGTAAATAAATAAGGAAATTCAGCTGTATATAAGTATTTATATCAGTTTATCTAGTACTCATGTCACAAGCTCTGCTTAGTTTGAAACTAGATGGCGTTGTGTGAATTGTCTTAACATATTTATTATTATTTATTAAAACATAAAATGCTGAATCTAGTATAGATTTTAGACCAATTAAGTAGTGCTGGGACACGCAAGTCGATAAACTTAAAAAGTTTACTGATAAGTTACTTGCTACGATGGAAAAATAAAAGACATACTTTTGTTGCTGTTATAGGCCTATAGAAGATATTCATCTTACATGTACTCATTATACTAATAAATCGAAATCCATTACTTCTATAATTCTCCTACACCTTATTAGATATCTATCTATCGAAATGAATCGCCGTTCGGTTGTCTCGCTAAAACTCGAGAAAGGATAGATCGATTTTTATAATTTTGGTCTTAAAATATTCGTGAAAACTCAGGTCAGGTTTAAAAGTAAAACTTCGGACGGTACGAAGTTCGCCGGGACAGCTAGTAACGAATGAAAATTGTGTTCGTATCAAATTCAAATTTGTAAATTTTTTATTGATTATCGCGTGTGAAACGCAAACATATAAAGTAAATAAACAAATATTTGCAGCTCGCAATATCAATAAGTAACTAATAAAACATTTAACTCAAATGTATCACAAACATGCATGACATTATTAGAACTGTTAATAAATTGATAACTCATTGGAATGATAACTATACAAAAGCTTCATAAATAAATCGATAAGTGATGATTGTGTATACATTTCTCAACAGTGATACTGAAGGGTGATTCACGTCGTGAAACAATGAGGAAACGTTCTGTGACGTGAATTATCAATGAACTTAGTAAAGATGTTAGTCAACAGCGGCAACGATATGATTTTTTCAATACGATACGATACAGTAGTAGTAGTTTGTATGTTTCCAGCTTGATAACAACATTTGCCACTTTAGATACAAATATTAAATATATGTGTTAGCAACAGAAAGACTTTTAACGTAATTCACAAAACTTTATTTTATAATTTAATAAATACAATAATGTGATACGATGTGGTTAGCAAGCAATTTAGTTCGAGAGTGACGTTTCACATTTTTCTTAGTAGTAGGTGAACCGAAAAGTATTACATTTCGTTCTACTCATACATTTTGTGTTTGGTATCGAACAATATGTTGTTGAATTTTAAATAGTATGTTGAAAAGAGATATTATAAAATGATGGAACGTAGGTGACTCAAGGTATGCTTACAAATATGTGAATGATGCGATGATAAAACGGCGGCGAAGGAAGAATTCTACGCATTTGTAACATATGTGTAGGTATTAAGTATAACGTGGATTACGTTGACTAGGTGGTAGGTAAGCTATTTATTAGAATGTAGTTAAAATCTTAGTCTCAGCTAATATTATAAATGTAATAAGTTATATAAGTGTAATGTATAAATGCGAAAGTAACTCGGTCTGTCCATCACGCCTAAACCAGAAATCCGATTTTAACGAAATTTGGTACAAATATTATTAGAGCTGACTATAGACTGATGTCTCGTCGGGATCGGAATCAAGAAAACTATTAAACACGGATAGAGTCGCGAGCTTACACTAGGAAACAAATAAATGTAAAGTTACCATTTAAACCCAATGGGCTATGTTAAGCTGCTAAAGTACTTTTAAAAGTCAACAGTATTATTTTTACGAAGTCTTTAATATATTTTCCTATAACGGTGGTCGTATCGTAAAACTATTTTGTCGTAAACCTTATGGTTAAGGCCAAATGAGCGAAAATTACATGAGTATTTTGTGAGTCGCTAAATTTACGAGCTTTTAGTCCATATGTGCCTCACTAACAAATACGCATAATAAGTCTGAATAAGCCAAATACAAGTAGTGTAGTAAGGCGCAATTTACATGAATTAGTATGAATCTTAATTCCATAACGCAAAATACGCAACTCGCAATATTACTCTTTAATGACTTCGGACAATACGTAGTAATATACAATGAGAACAATGAAAGGTAGTAAGAGGCTCTATCAACATCTATGTATGGCCCAAGTACTCGCCCGGAAACGGTCATGGGCTCACCCAAAATTACGTGAAACTTCACGAGACAAGAAAATCGCGAAGTAGTGGTCGCAATCTTCCGAAACATTTGATAGGTATAAGATTCTCCTATTGCCAATGGTCCTGTCCCTCCATATTTGTCAATCTATACTACTATTATAAAGAGGAAAGATTAATATTTTTGTATGTTTGTAATGAATAAACTCAAAAACTACTGTGCCGATTTCAAAAATTCTTTCACCATTGGAAAGCTATATTCACCCTGAGTAACATAGGCTACTTTTTATCCCGGTAATGTGTTCCCGGGAACGAGTAAACTAAATCACGCGGGCGGAGCTGCTGCGATCAGCTAGTTTATATTAAAGAAGCAGAACAACGTTTGTTGAATTAACTAATTAAAACCTACTTAAAATGTTTAAGTGACTTGAATTCCTAATCTGTTACAATTCCTTCGCAGAAACTATTAATAAACGTACAAATTTATCCTTTACACATTACAAATTAATATTATTAACATTAAGTAACATTATTGTCTTCAAATGACTATTTAAACACATCAAAACTGGCACATCATAATTGTGTTAGAAAGGAAGTTATTAATCATCACGAGGCAACTTATCGACAAGTTTACACTACATCGATAAATACAAGAATCGTGAAGCGCAACACTGACAATGAATGAATCAGATTATAAAAAAGTATACAAATACGAATATAGAACGCGACCTTCGTTCGAGTCAGATTATGTACTCAACAAAAGTTATTCAACAACTTTCCAGTTAAAACATTAACTTTTACACTCACTTTTATGTTATTTTGGCTTTAATGAGATCATTTTGAGGTATGAATTGCGTATGTTATTTATTAGTTTAACAATTTTAATTAGACGGTACGTTTAATACAGCTACCTATTTTATACTTCAGTAAAAAATCTATATATTTAATACGACAATTTGTCTGTCTGTCTGTCCGTCCGTCGCGTTTTTCAATTATAATTAATAATACATACATTTGCATGAAATATTAAAATATTCTTTTTTTTTATATTTGAGGTGATACAAAGTTCGCTGGGATAACTAGTATACTTTAAACTTAGAACATTCGCCGGCACCACAGGCAATACTTACGTGCGAACCTGGGGCGCCCGGCAATTGACGTAGGAGCGACCCTGGGCAGCGGAATTAAAAAGAGAGAAAAAAAGAAGAAGAAAAAAGCTTATAACATTTGTTTTTTCGCATAAAACATGATGTTCAATGTAGTTTAAGAGTGCGCTGTTTTATAGCCTAGAAAAGACATGCTATTTTTTGTTACTATGGCATTTACAAATTACGAACGAATAATCAATGGTCACAGCATGTTGGTTCACAATTTAAAGCTGCAAACAACAAGAACACATAGCACTTAGTCTTTACAAAATATAAAACGTATGGTGCGGTGAGAATTAGTGGATACAAGCAACAATGTCAAATATACCTAAGCGACAAAACCAATGTAATACTCGAAATAAAAAGTAAATTGGTCATCCAGGTAAAATTAAGTACACAATATTATAATATTTTAAGTAATGTCAATAGCTAAACTGTCAAATTTATAATAAAATTCTACAATAAATAAGGTCAAGTTTGTGTAAGCAAGTTAGGTCAAGTTTATTTAATTTTAATAATAATCATAAGAGGTTTGTAGTTACCGTTAAAACACTATTAAAATGTTATCAAATATAATGTCAAAATCAGCTAAATAAATAAGTACCTATACAAAGTTAGTGTATAATTCTTTTATAATCTATGGTCGGCTGACTAAATCTGTGTGGCGCCACTGTGTCATTCTACGTCCACCATCTTTGAGACGTTCAAACTAATTTTCTCCACAAATACAATAAACAATATTAAATAATTTAACAATCCAAAAACTGTTCAAAGTGAAGTGTGTGTGTTCAAGTGAATAACAGCATCTGACCACCGGCGCCGGTTTTCACCAGGATTCAAGAGACAAATCTTCCAGACACGGTGAGTCAACCTTGCGGACCATTTTTACATATTAAAATTAATAATTAACTGGGCTATCGACATTTAGACTTCGACAGTTAGAGATAACTTAGTTTTTTATTTTACTATAGTTTATCCTGTAAATTGCTAAACGCTTAATCGATGCTTCTCAGGACCTGGAGGCTGGCTGTTTTCTGGCCCAAAGAAGAAGTATCGCCATCCAACGTGGCAACACAGCCAGCATTCTGGGAACCTTCCCAGTCGGCAATGACGCGGAGGATTAAACGACATTTTGTAGTGTAAATATTTTTTGTACATAATTATGTAAATTGTTATTCATAATATAAATAAATGTTTCTTGTAAATAATATTTCACACTATAATAACATTTCTCATTCAGAAGTCTTTTTAAGTGCTGCTTGAAAGTAATTGGTGATTAGAGTTTAGCTACAATATCTTCGCCACCTATTATGACATAGTACCCATTCGGGCATCACATAGTAACTATGTGATACCCGAATGGGCGTAACATGTGTCGTGCCTACTCCGTTTCAGGACTGACTGTACTGACAAACACCTGATAGCCTAGAATCCTAGATACTAGACTGTACCGAGCCCCAGTGTGCCGCAGTCACCTTGGAATTATAGGTGAGCTATTGTTTACACATACCATAGACGCCGACGTGTTATAAACTAAATATTATTGTATTGTCTAACGTTTATCGTATAATCCATTTCATGGTCATGATTTTATTGAATAACCTCCGGTATAATTCAATTAATCGCAAAATCGACTAGTACTCCCGTCTACTCTTTCATGTAAGCTAAAAAAAGTGTTAGAACTGAGTTCATGTTAGTCCCCTTACCATAAGCGCAGGGAAGCGTTTGTCGATAGCAACATTAAATTATATCGCAGGAAATTAACAACAAGAACGGGTTATTTGAGTCACGTGACTGACATTTTCTGCGATATCATTGGCTATCAACAAACTGTTCTGATACCATGCTCCTATGAGCATCATGGCGTTAGGTCACCGCCACCATTTGGAGCGAGATTGTATGTGCCGATACACTCATGAAGAATCTGGTATTTCAACTATTTCCTTAATAACATTTAACTTCCACACATCGGCAGACGAATGAATTTACGTGGGAATATGTATGGCATACGACATATTCGATGAATTTGTAATAGCGTGACTTAGCATCGAGTTATTTTGATTGAGAACATTTAAATTTCAACAATTATAGCTACCTATCACGTTCTTTAGGTAAAAGTAAGTTTCTTTGGATATTTCTCGGGTAGATTTAGTATTTTTAAGTAATACTTATAAGGTGATGACCGTTTTTTTCACAGAAGAAACGCTTAGAACTTAACTTCACCTGCGTATAGGCAGCCATGTTTAATGTTCTATTAATAAAATTGAAGGTATTAATTTAGGTAGCAGGTTTACATATCACCTTCACCATTGTACTAATGTATTAAATGCTAAGTTTCTGGTTGAAGACGACCTTAAGGCGTGGGACTACACCAAAAAGCATCTTGAAAAAAATACAATAGTCAGCGAACATTTTAAAAACAAAGAAAACTGACGACTCCGACTTGTAAGTTTAATATGAAGGGCCATAGGGCACATCGACATGAGTCACACTCGCATATTACACGGGATCCAAAAATAGCCTGACCAAACCCTAATCTTTCAATTGTACAGCTTCGTCAGCTAGCTAGACAAATATAGTTCTTAAGTATCACATAACTTTAAAATAGTTTCTTGTTATTTTGACGGAAGTAGTCGTAATATACTATTTTAACCAAACACTGAAAGAATCATTGGAAATCGTTAATCGAACGAACTATAGTTTATACTCTGGGAAGGCTTTAAAATAGATGTAGCTACTTATTAACATCCGGTCAATGTACTGTTTCGTTACGAACCCAGTTATTGAAGTAGGATGTACTTAATATCTGTTCACCATGCTACTTCACAAAAGCTACTGAAAATCTAACGTTTTCAACCGACAGTTTCCCACATTGAGTATGCCTAAAGGTGTGGTGTTATTCATGAAAGGTTTTGTAGATATTTAACTAAAAAATTAAGGGTGCTAAGGGGCCTGCCAACATCTCCACAGTCCAAGTCATAGGCGAAGTGACTGTCAAAACATGGGCGCAATAAGCACCGGTCTACCCTTTCTATTAAAAAGACGTAATTTGTGTCTGGGTCTCTCTGTTTTAACCACTAAAGCTACACGATAGGTGGGGAACTTAAAATAGTCGTTTGATTCCTAACTTGAATCAAAGTCTATTTTAAATTCAAATCAATCCATATTTGTCCAAATCATGAATCGTGTTCAATGGACAGTTTGAAATCTGATCCTTTCTAATATATACAAGGCATTAGGGACAGGGTCAGTAGTCGCCTCACACGTATTGGCATTCCGGAGCATCGAGAAACTGCGGGTGGTATTGTCAGGCTATGTGGTACCCCATATATATTAAATCTCCAATCTATGATGGCCGTAAAAGGAATTTGAACTAGTTTAAAGCAAAATAAGATATTGCTTCAAAAAAGGACTCGATGAAATTAAGATTTTAAGACTAGCCGCATTTGGACGTTTCTGTAATTCTCGTCCTACACGTCTATCTACGAATACGGAATCATACCACCTGCGGTGTGATCCAAACTGCCCATAACCCCTTGACCCGAACACCAGTTCTTTGAGCCCTTGGCTATGAGCAAATTATACGGAAAGGATAATAGTGTGAGGCCAAGTAAGGAGCTTCGTCTTTGTGCACAGGTAGGTACATTATGCCCGGATTTTACCCGTAATTCTGTAAGTCAGGACACGAACTTATTACTGTTTTATTTTTAACACGTACTAGCAGCTTAAGTCTAATTTCTTGGTCCCAAAACCCGAGTAAATGGTTTACTGGTTTGTTACCGGAATATTAGGGCATTTACTATTGGTTCGTCCGTCAGTAGGTGCCTAGCGTGTGGATGACTTAAGTCCACAGATCCTTGTCTAATTGTCACGTCTCTTTCCCATGGGGGTAGGCATTCCACATACTACGATCCTGGCATACTTCTTTCGCTTCTTCCACTTTCATAACTATCTAATTGTCCTATAATTATAATTGAGGAGTCATTCGATTCAGAACGGCAGGCATGTTGATATTTTTTGAAAAAAATACAGGTGATTAGAAAAAGTTTAGACCTAATAAGCTTGTTAACTATCTTACTTATTACGTATCTTTAGGTATAATTGAACTCGAGCAGCGCTCGAAAGAGAGAGAGAGAGTGAGTTTATTATAACACTAGCGGACGCCGGCGGCTTCACCCGCTTAACAAATTATACACTAAAAAAGAAGAAGAGTTCCTCGAGAAGCACTCGGTTTGATGTTGGAGATGCCAATCCACAGTACCATCTTTACGGAGAAATCGTTCACTATAAAAGCCATACGACTGTGGAATGCATTACCTTTGGATATTAAACGGGCTCAAACATAAACTCTTTTAGAACGAAAGTGAAAGATCATTATTTGTCATCTACCGCTCAATAGAATGTTTTGTTTGTCGTATTATGTATAATTTCCTTTTTCTGGGTGCAAAGGGGCCCTTCTTACATCTATCGGGCCCCAGCGACCTCACCTGCTAGTGGCGCACCTGCTGATTAACGGACGAGGTTCGTATATTACGGTACCCATGTGGTGGCTTTGGCCCCTACGTGGATACCAGGTGGTACAACAGTGTTGGTCCGGGGGGGTACCACCGTGCAGCTGTGCTAAAGCCCCCCAAGTAACCCAGCCCAGGCTGGGTTGCGTTAGGGGTTTAGCAGCTGCACTGCCGGGCCCGGGGCGGTGTATGGTGCGGCAGGCGGGGGTCCAGTGGGGGCGAAGCGGAGTCTAGTGTGGGTGGTGTGGGTCGATTCGCCGGCCAGGGAGACCCTTAGCAACGGCGTTGCCGCGGCCGCCCGCAACATAGTCATGGGGCCCGCCTGGGACCAACCCCCCCAATAGGCTGCCCCACATGTTGCGCATAATCCTGTTGTGGGGTCGCCGCTCCGGGTGGTAACCGGTGTGGGGTAGCGGCGGCCTTGCATCAGGGGGGTTTGGGAGCCCTTCCGTCCGGCGGGTCGGCTCCGACCTAACCACACGGTTCTAGACGAAGCTAGCCTCTGCACTTTGTCACTTACTGCCGCACCAAATATCGCCCTGTCTTCACGCTTCCCCATATTTCACAATGACAGTGCAACAAGAGAATAGACGGTACACAGCGGCCCCTAGAAACCCCACAAAGTTGACTTCGTTTGAGGTGGAGTTCGCGAATATCCGCGGACTCCATGCAAACCTCGATACCGTCCACCATCACCTGGAGTCGGCACGGCCTTCTGTGATGTTCCTAACGGAGACACAGATACGCCGCCCTGACGACACGTCGTACCTCGGTTACCCGGGCTATATCATTGAGGAACAATTCCGCGATAAAGCCGGGGTGTGCGTGTTCGTTAGGGCGGATGTTTGCTGCCGCCGGTTGCGCTGTCTGGAGAACCCCTCCTACTCCGTCCTTTGGCTGCACGTGGATCATGGCTCCATGAGCCAGATCTACGTGTGCGTCTACCGCTCCCACACAGGGGACACTGGGACAACAAGGCTTTTCGAATACCTCAGCGAGATGGCTGACGATGCGCAGGTGGGGTTCCCGAACGCTGACCTGGTTTTCCTGGGGGACTTTAACGGTCATCACGTTGAGTGGCTGGGGTCCCTTAGGACCGATCATGCGGGACGAACCGCCCATGCATTCGCTCTCTCCCACGGGCTGACCCAGATGGTACGAGGGATCACCCGGATACCTGACAGGTCAGACCACACGCCCGCCTTGCTGGATCTACTGCTGACGAGTCGCCCAGCCGAGTACAGTGTGTCGGTACGCGCCCCACTGGGCACATCCGACCACTGTGTGGTGCACGCCAGCTTCCAAGTGCCACCGCCTGCTCGTGCTGAACAAATGACTCGACGACTATGGCACTACTCGTCGGCAGACTGGGACGGTCTCCGCGATTACTTTGCGTCCGTCCCGTGGAGCCAGCGCTGCTTTGTAGGGAAGGCGCCTTCGGATAGCGCTGCTGCCATTGCTGGCGAGATCAGTCTAGGGATAGAATATTATATCCCTTTCACTGATGTCGCCAGCATCCGCAAAGCTCGCCCCTGGTTCGGGCGTGAATGTGCCGAGGCTGTCCAGAAAAAACAGTCGGCATATCGCGCCTGGGTCAGGGCTCGGGCGGCACGTGACCCGAACGTGAACCGCCTCAAAGCAGCGTACAATCGGGCCACTAGGTTCAGCAAGAGGGCCTTCAACAGAGCGGATGCCCAGCGCGTCGCGCGGCTTGGTCAGGAGCTCACATCCCATCCCACGGGCAGCCGTGGATACTGGCAACTGGCCAAAGCCGTACAGTCAAATTTTTGTCAACCCTCGCTGCCACCACTGCGTTTTCCTGATGGATCACTGGCTCACAAAGCCCAAGAGAAGGCGGACATGCTCGCAGACCTCTTTGCGACTAATTCCCGGGTCGATGACCGTGGCCTGCAGGCCCCCGCCATCGCCAACTGTGGCCACACTATGCCTGATATTGTTATCAGGCAATGTGATGTACGGGCAGTGCTGCGGTCACTCGACACGCGGAAAGCCAGTGGCCCTGACGGCATTCCGGCGGTGGTGCTACGAAAATGTGCTGCTGAGTTGTCTCCAGTATTAACGCGTCTGTACCGCCTGTCATACTCTACGGGCCTCGTGCCGGAGGCCTGGAAGGAGGCGAACGTACAACCGATCCCCAAGAAAGGGGATCGATCCGATCCAGGCAACTATCGACAATATGGCTTCAGGCCAAAACGATCAACGGGTGACCTCCTGGCATTCGTCACGCATGTATGGGGTGAGGCTATGGAAAAGTTCGGCGAGTCCTTGGCTATTAGCCTGGACATCGCCAAAGCTTTCGATAGGGTCTGGCATGCTTCGCTCCTTTCCAAGCTTCCGGCATATGGTCTACCTCCTCAACTGTGCAGCTGGATTGCCAGTTTTTTAAACGAGCGCCGAGTGCGGGTCCTCTGCGATGGCCAGGCTTTTCGCTTTTTGCAAGTGAATGCCGGGGTACCGCAGGGGTCCGTACTGTCAACAACTCTCTTTCTTCTGCATATCAATGATATGCTTTCCCTCGGGAACATTCATTGCTATGCAGATGACAGTACATTGCACGGGAGTTACTCGGTTCGTCCGACGGCGGGGCGATCTGTGATAGAGGAGGAGAGACGACATCTCGTGGGTGATCTCGACCGAAATCTCGACAGTATCTCCCAATGGGGTGCCGAGAACTTGGTCGAGTTCAATGCCCACAAAACACAGGCGTGTGCATTTACAGCGAAAAAATCCCCTTTCCTTCCCCTACCCACTCTTCAGAATGCAATATTACCAATGAAGGACAATCTAGACATCCTTGGCATAGACGTTCGTCGAGAGCTCAATAACACAAAATACATTGAGAGATGTATTGGGCTAGCTTCGCGGAAACTAGGAATACTGACCAAGGTAAAGCGATTCTTTACACCGCACCAGAGGTGTCTGCTGTACAAAACGCAGATTAGACCCTGCGTTGAATACTGCTCTCACCTCTGGGACGGCTCCGCGAAGTATTTGCTGGACGCACTCGACGCTATGCAGCGACGCGCTGTTCGCATTATAGACTGTCCGGAGGTAACGGGAAGCCTTGAGCCGCTAGCCCAGCGCCGAACAATTGCTTCCTTGGCCGCGTTCTACCGTATTTACCACGGTGAGTGTTCTGAAGAGCTCTTCAACCTGATCCCACCCTCTCCCTTCCGATCCCGAACAACGCGTGCCGGGCAGAGATGTCACCCTCATACCGTGGAAACCGTCTTCGCGAGAACCGAGCGTTTTAAACGATCGTTTCTCTGCCGAACGATGGTGGCTTGGAACGCCCTGCCTGCGCACGTGTTTCCTCCAACATATAACCCTGGGCTCTTTAAGCGAAGCGTGAAGAGGCACATTACAGGGTCGTCAAGTTGAGGGCCACTCTCTATAGTATTCCTGTGTACTGTGAGAGTCGCCCTCAATTGCCAGACGTCGCCTCAGCTTACCATCAGGCGAGTGGCGTCAATTTGTCGACCTAAATATAAAAAAAAAAAAAAAAAGAAAACCTACACTTGTACTCACTTTACTCTTGTAATTGCACCATCATCCACATGTGCGTAACCTCATTCCAGTCCATCCAAAGGTTGCCTGGAAGAGATCGCTTTAAGCGATAAGGCCATTGTACATTAATTGCTATAATCAATTGTTAACTTTGTTTGTTTACTATTATGTTGGTGTACAATAAAGAGTTTTCTATCTAGAGTTTTCTATCACTCTATGGTAAAAACCGCATCAAAATCCGTTGCGTAGTTTTAAAGATCTTAGCATACATACAGGACGGGCGACTTTGTTTATATAATATGTAGTGATATCAGAATCACATTCCCATATTCTGCTATAGGTACTTACTTACAAAAATGTTTCTGTTCCACTAAGGCTGTCAATAAAGTACAACAACAATATAAATAAAACAACAATTCGATCTCCGACATAAACACCGGCATTAATAATTCAGCAAGCGTAAAACCGTGCGCGATACTTAATGGATAACATTTAGGCCCCTGGTGCGGTGACATTTATTAAATGGGACCTGATTCGTTGCGACAGCGTGAGATAGGAAAATAAAGTACCAAGAGTTGGAAGAACAGAATTCGGAATAAAAATAATTAGAAGAAATTACGCTTCGGCTAAACGTATCTAGAGTCTGGTTTATAGTTGAAATGCCTACAATATTATATCGAAAGAAATCCCAGTTTGAGTTTACCATTTTGTTTTTATTGTATTAGTCATACAGCACAATTACTTAGTTTTGGCTTTTGTTTTGACTTGATTGCGAATAATTTATACTTGCGATTGCACTAGGTGAAACTTCACTATACTACATATTATACGTAGTTTGTCACACTATAAGTTTTACGTAACTTAAAAAAACACCATGTTAAAATCAAAATATTATGTTCATTGCTTTTCAAAATACTCTCCTTTACATTTTAAACATTTTTTCATGCCATCGAACCATTTTTTAAATCAGGAGGACCACAGATCTGAAGGCATGTTTTCTACGTGCTGATTGAACGCTATCACTGCCTTTCGGAGTTGGTAAAAGTGAAACCTCTCATCAAATCTTTGATTTTGGGGAAAATACAGAAATCACAGGGTGCTAGGTCGGGGCTATGTGCAGGATCGGTGACGAGTTGTACTTTTTCGGAAGCTAAAAATGACTTTGTTTTGTTGGCCGTGTGTGAAGAAGCGTTGTCATAATGTAGGAGAACGAGGCTTTTGGGTCGTCTTTTGCGAACTTTTTCTAACACCCTGGGTAAACAAATGGTAGAATACCACTCGGCATTAACACTCTTTTGATCTTCAAGTGGAATTGTATAGATGGGACCAGTAGCTGAGGAAAAAAAACGCGATCATCACTTTTGTTGGCTTGTTCTCATTTTCAAACAACCATTTTCACAAGATTGCTGTTTTTTTTCGGGTTCAAAACAATAAATCCACGTTTCGTTTCCTGTGACAATGTCATAAACAGCATTAGAATGTCCGTGGTCGTACTTTAGTAGCATCTGTGAGCACCATTCCACGCGAGCCCGCTTCTGTTCCGCTGTCAGTTCATGAGGGATCCAACGACAACAAAGTTTCCGAACTTTCAATTCTTCGTGTAAAATTTTCTGGATTTGACTCATACCAATCCCCAATAGTCCTCGAATTGTCTCATAGGTAATCCGCGGGTTTTCTTCAATTAACCGCTTAACAGTAGCCACATTATTTTCGTGGACGGCAGTTGAAAGCCGCCCTTCACGAAATTCGTCATGTGAAGAAACTCGACCTCTCTCAAATTCAGCAAACCATCGCCTCACGCTGCTCAAACACGGTGCTTCTCTCCCAAAAGCATTTTGAAGACGAGCGGCACAGTCTTGCGGAGAGAAAGAACTTTTAAAATCATAAAAAATCATCGCTTTAAAAACTTTTCGACTTAATTCCATTTTCGTTGCGTTTACTTTGATGTGTGATAAAAAACAATTGACAAATGATTTCCCGCCAATTGTTTTTTTTTTATTACTAAAAAGGTTGCAACCTTTGAAAAAATATATCATTCGAAATTCAAATAGTTCCGATTAGCTAGAAATGCAAAACTTTTAGTGTGCCATGTAAAACAAAGTCGCTTCCGTCTGTAGGTATCCTTAGATCTTTAAAACTACGCAACGGATATTGATGCGGTTTTCACCAATGGATAGCGTGGTTCTCGGGAAGGTTTTATGTATAATTTGTCAAGCGGGCGAAGCCGCGGGGATCCGCTAGTGTAGTATAAAGTAACTTGTACTATTACAACAATTATTGACTTTGATCATGATTCAAACATCGAGTGGTCGAAGCATGTTTTAATTAATTTATCTGGAAGCAGTCTAAAATGTTTCGAAAATTGAGAATTCTGAAAGACATCCAGATAACTACGAAATTTCTATTGGGAGGGATACCGATGTCTCAAATTGATACGTCAAAACCACTCGTTCAGTGAGGTTTTTCAAATCAAACTGTCTAATATGTCGAAATATTGACCAGTAAAACCCTTTGATAGGTATGTCTATAATGAAGATAGCCGCCACTCCAACTAGCATCGACTCCATTAATCAATAGCAATCGTACAATGGGCATGGCTAAGCCAATGACGTCACGTTGCGGTATTTTTGACCAAAATATGCAAAAATGGCTAGTGTGAGGCTAAAACAGTTATTATTTTGAGAATATAACAAACATAGGCTGAAAGGGGTAGTGCTACCTTTCACTAGTCCTTTTCTAGGCCTGGAATTTAAGGGTAAGGGGAAGTCCATACCCAGGGGATGGCCGTATTTGATTATTGGCTTTTTGACGATGCACGTCCTTCTTCCTAACCTTCTATTTCGCCGCTTTTGTTGAGACTACCTCGGTGGCACAATGGTACTATGTACGGACTGCCACGCTCGAGGTCTCGGGTTCGATTCCCGGGTCTGGTGGATAATGTATAATTCTCTTTAGAATTTTACACAGATAATTATCCCAGAGTCCGGAACTTGTGCCCGGTAAATGGTAATAGGCTCGCCTCCTATTACATGGGACCTAACATAGCTGGCAAGATGTGGGTGTGTTTGCACACCTCTGCCTACCTCTTCGGGGAAAAAGGCGTGATGCTATGTATGTATGTATGTTTTATTGAGATCTCTTTACCGGTTACCCCTAAACGATCATTATGTTTTATTACGAGTTATCGAGCGGATTCAAATTAGTGTTTTGGAAAGTTACGCCTCATTGTATTTCAGTGTCACAAACATAATAGACCGACTATATTCAATTGTCCCAACGTTTCGTGCGCGGTTCGATGAGTGCGCGCCGGAATCGTGCTTGTTTGAGTTTTTAGGCCTCCAGCGATACCATTACAGCACTGTAAATATACAATAACTTCAACAGCATCATTGTGATTTGCATCTGAAACTGTCGCACTGAAGTCCACAGGTCCTTTGTCTCCATGAAATCTTCGACTAGCCAAGAAGATTTTCTGAGGAAGACTTCTTAATCAATCAATTGTTAGCCAATTACGATCTCTTCTATACAAACATTTGAACAACAGAAGCTTATGTGAGGTCCAGAGTTCGATGATTGGATACACAAACTTTACAGCCCAATTATTAGGGCACCTTGGTGTGAATAATTCGATTATGTCACTGTGTCCATTGTTAGAGCCAATTGTGAAAGGTTTTGGTACATTTCCGACCGACATTATACCTCAAATGTGATAAGGCTTCTACTTATGGTTATCGTATGGTTCTTGGTTAACCTAAACTTGGCGTCAAAATTGTTGTCGCGAATGCAGTCTGAATGCCTAAGCCAGAGGTCAGCAGTGGAGTTACGAGCACCTTTGAGCGAATTGTTTCAACCAGAACCAATTATCCGTTTTGGGTGATTAGGTAACTAGCAAACTGATACTGAAACTGATGATGAAAGGCTACTATAATGTAGACGAATATCTTAATGATAAAAATGCATGGTCACCCTAATCTTCTGTTGTTGGCCACTCGTATAATACAATAGAAACTAATTGTAACAATGTAAACAAAACAATATTAAAAAAGAAAATGGATAATCTACCTGAGTTTCTTGCTGGTCTCTTCTCAGGAGAACCAAATTACCGAACCAGCGAAAGAATCATTTTCTAATGGTTATTTATGTACTTACTTAATTTAGTATTTTTATAATATTACTTGACAAAATTGTAAAATTTTGACATTCATATGTGCTCTTTATGTGCCTAAACTGAATAAATGAAATTGATTCTTTGATTCTTGATTCTTTGACTTTCACGTTAATGATTATGAAGTGTATAGAAAGTTACTATAATACCTGATCCCATTAGTATCAAAAGCGCACTGATACGCAACGGTGACAGCGAGCATGTGGGTGCGAGTTCGATGTCCGTGCTGGCACATAATGGTGTGAATGTCGACGGCCGTTAACCACCCACCTCTAGACATCCAGCGGCCATAATATATCATTAACTCCGTGCATAAACTAGTCTAGAAACTATTTGCTGCTGTCATTAATTAATAAAGTCAAAATAGACGAAAAAATTTTAAGCTTGACCCTAAGTAATTATTAAACCTTAAGTAATCTTTGACTATATAGGAGGATGATTTATTATAATGGTGTACTTAAGACCTCCAACCAATTTTCAGCTCTATGCTTTAACTGAAATGTCTACTTTAGCTGTGGTTCAAAATAGGTACTTACATACTGCGGTTTTGTTTTAAATTCAATGCTACAAGTGAAGTGGAGGGTACATTCTACTGTTTTCATGATAATGATAAAAGGTTACCCTCATCGGTGGACAGAAGGTCGAAATGCATCGATCGTCTAAATCTGGGTTACCAGGTACACTGGTCAGGTTAATGCGGATATCCACTACAATTGAAGGAGGGGCTGAAGGTACTATACTCCTTTAAATACCTTTATCCGTAAAATAGCTTGGTGTTCACGAATTGTTGAAACTTAGGTATTACCTGAAACAAAAACAAACATATCAAAGTTAATTCTTTGCTTTTAAAGGATTTAAAAATAATATCGATATAGTTAACGAGGGGAAGAAACATGGAGGACGGACTAACTAATGACACGTAAATACACATACGCTCTACGGCCTCTACTTGACACTTACGATGTAACGATGCAAGTTCTTCCAAACATACTTCACTAGAGTATTATCAATTACACTTCGATCTAGTTTAGTTTGTAGTTAGATTAGTTAAAAAAATGGAATATAGGTACAAGCATGGACGTATTATAAGAGAGGACATGCCATAAGCAACTGTGCACAGTGCAATCTTTAAGTGAGCACTGACGTCATAAAATTTGCGCGTGATTTCAAAAAGTGGGCGTGGCTTATCAGTGTACTATCAGCTTTCGTACATGTATATTCTGTGACAGTTCTGTAATTTTTGTGGAAATAAAAGGATAAAAGAAGATAAAAATGAAGTGTTGTGTTCTATCATGTAAAAAATATTCAAATTTCTGATGCTAAAAATAGCATCACAATTCATGCGTAAGTAATTTTAATTGTATTTTTTTTAGAATTGTTCTAGAAAAATCTCTCACTTTTGACCTTTTTGATATCTTCAAATATATTAATACTCGAAGATAGATGGCGGCGTTTTGTTTCACGAACACGTAATTTAAATAGCTACTTATATTTTACTATTAACATTTTATACTAATTAATCATACAGGAATTCGTTCAACGTTAACTCGTAAGTGATTTTTAATTGCAAAAATATTTCTCTGTAGTTTTTATAGAGCCGTCCGCGTCTAAGTCGCCATCTATTGACAACAGGCAACAATAAACATAAAACTTCAAAAATACAGGGCCGCAATTAGAAACGGATAATTTTACAAGACAAGTTTCCTACGACTGTTTCATAATGGGCTGTACAATTGAATATTATTATTCAAAGTATAGCTAAATATTAACTTTAATTCAAGAACTGGGTCAGGCACATACTTGTAATAAGGTACCTCCACGTCAGCAAAGTTATAGACTATATAACATCACGCTAAAAATGATAGGAGCGGAGCAGCAACGAAATATGTACAAAAACTAGAAACTAGTATATTTTAAGACCATCCATTTTTAACGCTTAAGGGAAAAGTGTTATGACGGTGGGTGACTATCCCGCCGTCCTCAGGCCCCGATCATGGAGATGTCGTTGGTCCTGGGCGTAAATAAGTCTGCGGCGCCCTGGCCGTTGACTACGGAACTCAGTGGGGAGGGTACGTTTCCTCACTCTCTCAGCCGCCTTCTTCGCGAGCATGACCTGCTCGCAGAAGGACACGGCCGCGTTCCACCTACTCCTGCTGTAGACCATGGCTTGAGGCATGGACTCTAGCTATCTCGCCCACGGTCAGAACTCCACCAACGTGTGAAGTGCAGTGTCTTCATTGGAGGCCTCGCAGTGTTGACACTAGGGTGTTACCTCAAGATGGATGCGAAACAGATACTTATTGAAGCCAAGGTTATCAACGGTCTATTTAAAATAGACACGTTGTTGGCCGTCAATCTAGCCGCCCATACGGGAGCCCCGTATAGGGCCCCGTTATACTTTAGACCTGGCTATAACCCCTACGGCAAATTTCGACAGTTCAGTTTGAGATAGGTATATTTGCAATTCAAAAAATATAAAACTCCTTTGTACCAAAAATCTGAGTACGTCCCTGTTACGAGTGTGAGATAGTTAAAACTACGTAGTAAACTGACATTTTAATGAAGTAGTTTTGCTATTGACCGCGAGATGGAAAATAAAGAAGTGGGCGGGACTTAGGTTCCTTATACCCCTCCTCACCACTTCTTCACACCCGCGAAGAGTCACACTTTGTCTAATAGGAAAATTGTATTACACCATCTCTACTCTTATAATATCTCTATGGGTACAAGTATCCAAATAGTACTCTGACTAGTGAATAATTTACCCCAATGGAGTGTCATTATTACATTAGATTAGTATACTGTCATCAGTGTCAGATAGGATTACACAAAAAAATATAACTTCCTAAACGAATCACTAGAATGGGAACTAAAAGGGAACGTAAGATTTTGTTGCGTTTCGTCAACATTTCATCGCAAGGCAACGGGTTTCAATTTCTTTTTAAATTACAATATAGCTGCTACTGGCTACTACTAAAAACTACTGGCAAATTGTGGGTGTGTTATGCACCTCTGCCTACCCATCCGGGATATAGGCGTGATATGTGTGTGTATAGAATGGGGAAACGTGTCAGACATTATACCTAACAAAAAGCAAATTAGACTATGGTTCATATTGTTAATTGTCTGAACGCGGCCATGAGGTCCTCAATTAATAAAATAGGGCAAATATTTAAATGGCAAAACACCGTCATAATACCAATTTTTTCAAGATTTTGAGTCACGATGGAGCTTAAAAACAGTTTCACCATCCACCATAAAAACAAGGCAATATTTTTTTTCAGTTAGCATGTTATCGCTAAACTAGGTTAAGAAACCCTCGTCCTTTTTTAAAGTCGTTTAAGAATAGATCGTGAGTTTGTTCCGACCGGGAATTCAACCCAAGACTTCGTTGTAGAAAGCGGATACCGAGACCGTAGACTACCGACCACGCCACCGAAATAGCAAAAACATCGTACCGTACCTACTTGTAACATTACCAGTCCCGTGGGCTTCTCTCTACGTCAATGCTCTGCTATTCACTACAGAAATATACTGTAGGTACTGTATGCATACAAACAAATACAGTGTCGATATTGCAACCGAACAAATAACTGCATTAAGTGTAAAGCAGATGCGCCCGCGCCGCTTATGACATCATCACATGAGAAAATATTTACGCAACTGCACATGAACATACATTACGTAAATCCGAATGGTGTTATTAAAAAAATAATACATGTCTATAATTTGTCGTCGTTTAATAATTTCTGTACCTTATCTAAAACTAAGACGTAGAACAAGCCTACTAATATTAACAAAAATCCAAGATCGAAGATTAAGAAAACTGTATTTTTTATTTTTTTATTGCAAAAGCTAATGATCTAACTAAGAGTACAGTTATAATGAGCTAAGCTTATGGACATTATTATTCAGTGCCCGGTAGATACAAGTCCGAATTGACGGCCTAGCGCTTTTTTTTATAATTAGGCCGCGGCCGCTCCTACGTCCATTGCCGAGCGCCTCTGGTAAGCATTAAAAGAATTTTCCAGTTGCGCCCGGCGGACGGCCTAGTGCCAGTGTGCGTCCGTACGTGTGTGTGTGTCTGTGTGTGCGTGGGTGTGTATGTATGTGTATGACCTCGTGTCTGGACCGATCCATACCGGTTCAAACATTTGCTGGTATGTTGTATGTGTGTTTTATGAAACTGGAGGACATGGATGACCTGATAGGACTAGCTAGAAGTTTCATCATCATCATCTCAGCCCGATTGACGTCCACTGCTGGGCATAGGCCTCTCCCAAATAGGGGGGGAATTCAGCCTAATTATACCACGCTGGCCAGACGGGTTGGTAGGAATGAGATTTCCTTCTCTAAGCATACCTACCTAGAAGCTTACTTAGCTAGAAGTTTACTTTGTGCGAAATGTGTTCTGGAATCTCTTAATCAAGCGCGATGTCAATTTTATTCGAATAGTAGCAGTTTACTTTCAGTTAGCAATCGAAACTATGAACAACTATCTCTGCCTGTCTTTCGATTTATAATGTAACGAGTTCATATATCTTTACAATAAACATCCAGTTGAGTAAACAAAATGCTTTTATCAAAAAATGTATAGTTCAGTAATCGACAGTTTTAACTTAAAGCGTTAAAAACGAACAGTCACTTCCTTACCCACAATGACCACCACACTATGGCGCTGAAACAGTTTAGTCGTCAACTGCACCCGTCTGTGACACAAGTGGAATAAAGCATGAGAGCAAGCGATATTTAAAAAAAAGTGTAAATATAATGTAATTCAAACTTAATATTCTTCAGTACGCAAAAAGCTGCTGACCACGGTTGGTACAATCCAACTGAAACGTTCGGCGAGTAATAAGATGTCGTTATTCGTACCCTTGATACACGATTACGTTCCGTTAAGATGTCAGTTATGCTTATGATATTCTCAGAAAAGTAGGCATAGGATAAGGGAGGGTGACGAGGGAACTGAAACTATAAGACAATGAGTCAGCGCTACAAGTACAGTAATTCCCTTCCAAACATTCACATGGTTTTTTAAAAATACTTCTCATAATTTATGAAAAAAAAAAAAAAAGGATTTTCAGTCTCAATTTCTAACAATACAGTTTTACACTCGCAGTCACCAACCGCTGCCCCTTATAAGACGTACCACAACATTACGAAGCCACCCTTCGTGGGTCGTCGGCCCATGTAGTGGGCACGGCTTCTGAAACGGGCGACATGACATGGCTCCGTTACTCAAACCCGTCTATATTGTTGTACGGCTAGGCTTTTAGAGCCACTAGAGAGGTCTATTATACTGAAGAAAATAACAGGGGATCATGATAAAAGTTAAAGTAGGGTTCGCTCAGCCGTCATTATCAATGTAGTAGGTACCCGTTTCGCGGTATCCGGAATGTTAACTCGTAGTGAACATTCATTAAACCGTGATACTCCAATTCAAAGCCTCTTTTTTTTCAAAGCCTTGGAAGCAGTTTCTGCCGGTCAACCTCCGGCTCGGTCAAAACGAACCCAAATAAATAACTTAAAGACATTTGATGTGTTGGTGTTAGGTATCTGGTCTAACTACAGAGCATCGATATCGCCCATGGGTTTTAGAAGTCAGATGGCAGTCGCTCCACGGAAAATACTGAAGTCCAGCCGCATCGCAGTTAGACTGGAAACTCGACCCCAACTAGGTTAGGAAAAGGCTCAGTAGATGATGATAGGTCATCTGTATAATTCACTAAAGTATGTACAATTAAGAGATTGCCACACTCACCACGTGCTAGCGGTCAGGCACGTCGTTAAATTAATGCATTCATAGACACGAGCCGGTGCCGGTGGTGTACAGTTTAATGATACGGCACGTCCGTCCCACCCTAGTGCAATAAACTCACGAAGTGGGTTGGGAAATTAAAAAAAAAATTGATAGAATACCTACTTAGATAATATCTAATCTATGCTAAAGCATAGTCGAAATCGTTTGTATATGACGTATTTAATCAATTTCTAAAAGTGTATGGTGACATAAAAAGGCGACCAAAAAAAACCTACACGCTAATCTCCTAAGTTAATAAACGGATGTCTTTTCGTTTTTCAGCTGGAGGCAACGTTATTATAGATAGGCTATAATTACACCCTATTAAGCACCTACCTCAATGTACGTGCACAGGCTTTGATGCCGAAAGACCGTTAATCTACACTACATCTTATTGGAAATTTTACGGAAATAACAGTCGCTAGAAAAATAGCCGTAATATTGAACGGCCTCATTTCTTAATATGGGATGGGGTATCTGTACCATACCATATAGCAATAGTACGAGGGTGGATTGAAAAGTAGTCGGCCTAACACTGATCCATTTAGTTCTAAAAATCAAATCTTCCCACATTATTTAGTTCAGTTCCTGTTAATTGTGTGAAGTTTGAAATTGTGCGTGTGCGTTAATTAGTTTTAATTTTATAAATTTATTAACAAAGCAATCTGACATCATTTCCGCAAATGGAGCAAATCGAGCAGCGTGCCGTCATTAAGTACCTCCATCTGTCATCAAAAGCCATCCATGATGATGTGGTCAGTACATTAGGGATTGCGCTCTTTCATATTCATCCGTCAAAAAATGGATAGCAGAATTCAAGCGTGGTAGAGAGAGTGTGAAAGACGAGCCCCGCTCTGGAAGGCCTTCGACGTCCACTACTAACGAAAATGTCCACTACTAAAAAAAATACTCGACTTAATTATGGGAGACCGCAGATTGAAAATTAGACAGATAGCCGAGATTATAGGCATCTCTTATGAACGTACTCAAAACATAATAGTCAACGTGTTGGGTTTCGACAAGGTGTCTGCGAGGTGGGTTCCGCGACTGCTTTCAGTTGAGCAAAAAAGGATGCGATTGACTATTGCACGCGACTGTTTGGAGTTATTTGAAGCTGATGAATGTGATTTTTTTGAATCGTTTTGGTACTATGGACGAAACATGGGTTCATTACTGTACACTGGAAACAAAACAACAATCAAAACAGACCTGGTTTACCACCCCCCAAAAAGGCTAAGTCAATTTTGTCGGTAAGTAAGGTGATGGCTTCAGTATTCTGGGACTCGAAGGGTGTGATTATGGTTGATTATCTTGAAAGGGGTCAGGCTATAAACTCTAAATATTACTGCACCTTACTACGTCGTTTACGAGAGGAAATAAAAGAAAAACATCCAGGAATGATCAGAAGAAAAGTCCTGTTTCATCAAGATAACGCTCGTGTTCACACGTCTGTCCAATCAATGGCAGAAATTCACAACTGTGGCTTTGAACTGTTACCGCATCCACCTTATTCACCTGATCTGGCACCGTCAGACATTTTTCTGTTCCCTAACCTAAAAAAAACACTTGGAAGGTCAAAGATTTTTGACAAATGACGAGGTCAAAGCAGCACGCATATTTTGACTCTAAGGAAGAATAATTTTTTTTCAACGGGTTAAATGCTTGGAAGGGAAGATGGCAAAAATGCATTGAACTTGATGGTGATTACGTTGAAAAATAAAAGTATATTTCATTTATTATGTATTTATTTTCTTGGTTAGGCCGATTACTTTTCAATCCACCCTCGTATTATTTCATTTCTAACGGCTGGCGGCGGCGGGCGGTGGCGTCAAAAACTAACTGGTATGTTCCTCTGGAGAGCTTTCTAGACATTTTTCATTAACATTGTACCTGCCATTGACCTATGCTAACGCCTATGACCACAACTTGCAATACAACTTTCAACTACTTTCGAATAACTGATGATAATGCCAATATGAAAAAAGTAAGCCGGTCTTATAGATAAATGCACGATTTTTACCAGCAGTAGCTGTAATTAGTAAGTTTTCAAAAAAAAATGTGATGTGACTGGAAGAAGACTTAGTCAAATACGAGGTATGCCTTTTAAATTCTGTCGTTTCCATCTTTCCCGGCAATTTTGCGTTTGGAGGTGTTTAAATTTTGAATCTCAAAACAGTTGAAAGTATTAGGATTAATGCTATTGTTTAGTCACAGCGTCGATTGAAATTTGTCAGGTTACGTACGAAAATGAATATTTCTAAGGAAAATGTTTGTGCAATAATTTTCTACAACTTTAGAAGAGGCCTGACACGGCTTCAGTGTTTTGAAGAGCTAACATCTGTGTTCAGTGATGAACCCCATGTCTGCGGACTGTCGAACGCTGGTATTTAAAATTCCAACGTGGACATACTAGTGTTAGTGACAAATCTCGCGAAGGACGCCTAAAATCCGCCTTCAATGAAGATAACATCATTGCTGTGAGACAACTAATTCTCTAAGTCATGTGACGTATCGAGAGATAGAAGCTCTTAGGCATCTCAGGGACAACCATTCAGAAGATCTTGCATGAAGCGCTTGGTGTGAGAAAGCTAGTTTGCCGTTGGATACAGCATTTGTTTTCGACGATCACAAGGCGGCCCGCGTCAGATGGTGTAAGAAAACTCTGCAAAGATTCAACCGAGGATAGTCAAATCACGTCTACGACATCATCAGTGGTGACGAATCTTGGATCTATGCCTACGATCCTGATTCCAAACAACAATCTACAATCTGGGTCTTTCAAGACAAGCCAAAGCCGACTAAAGTTGTTCGTTCTCGAAGCACTTCAAAGAAGATGGTGGCCACGTTCGTTGGAAAAACCGGCCATGTTGCGACTATTGCACTTAAAGATCGTAGAACGGTTAACGCAGAGTGGTAAACCACAGTTTATTTACCACAAGTCATCGCCAAACTTCGAAAATCTAACTCAAAGCGACGCATCATCCTGCACCACGACAACGCAAGCTCACACAGCGCTCGTCAAGCGATTGAGTATTTGAAGCAGGAAAAAATAGAAATTCTTGACCATCCTCCATACAGTTCTGACCTAAGCCCTAACGATTTCTTTACATTTCCTAAAATTAAGAAAAGTCGTCGTGGTCAAAGGTTTCAGTCCGGTGAAGAAGCAGTCGACGCTTTCATGTCAGCCATTTTGAACACCCCCACTTTAGAGTGGAATAAATGTTATAATAACTGGTTTGAGCGAATGGAAAAGTGTATTAAGCTACGTGGTGAATACTTTGAAAAACAATAAAAAGTACTATAAGGTTCTAGTTGTGTTATCTTTTTTTCAAAGGACAAAACTTAAATGGCATGCTTCGTAGTAACCAAATTTTCGATAAAAAATCCATAACCGATACCCAGTAAACATTGTTGTTAAAACCACAAGGTTTTTATTATACATAGTAGCGGTCACTCGCGACTTCGTCCGCGTGGTAATTTGGAACTTTTCCCGTTCCCATCGCTTGTAATTATTGTTCCCGTCGCGTCTACTAGCTTCGCAAATAATTATTTTAGAACGAATATCATTTCCATAAAATATTGTATGGGTTTTTCGGGTATATATTGTTTGTTTGTATATACGAGTAGATATTTGTTCTGAGTCGCACTTAGAATTACGTGAGTACACTGTAAAATAATGTCTAATTAGCGCGTTGCGGCGGTATAGTCACGACTCTCAATTACTACGGCATTTATTAATACCGTAGAAAAGTGCTGTACAAGCATTATTGACTCGTACATATATGGTATAATGGGTTAACCTTAAAATATAGAATATATCTATCTTTTAAGATTAGGACCCAGGACGTTTTTTTACTAATTTTAAAGAGGAACAATCCTTTAGTACATCATTTTAACATAACGTTAACCGTTTGGCCAGCGCACGCAACGGATGTTCTTAAAATAAATATTTTTTCAACGTTTTTGAAACATATCACACTGCTGCTCCGCTCCTATTGATCTTAGCGTGATGTTATCTAGCCATCCTCGATAAATGCACTACTCAACAAAAAAAATATTTTTTCGAACCGACCTAGTATTTCTTGAGATTAGCGCGTTCAAACAAACTAGTATGATTAGTATATAAGTAGATACACATAAGGAAAGAATGAAAAAACGGAAACATTAAATGCAACTCTAAAACAAAGAAGACGAATGCCTTTGTACTATTATCATATCACAGAATAGGGAATGCTGTTACTCATTTTTATTTTACTTATCGCTTTTATCTTCATGTGTATAATAAATAAACAAAATAAATAAGATGAGTATTGTATACATAGCAGGCGTACAGAAAAGGACAATATCGGCGATACGCTACATTTATTTGCATTTAATCTATCAAGATAACCTTCATTCATTCCATCCAGTTCACTATAACATAGCCTCATTAAAAAGGAATTAATTTCCTAAGCAGCCTTTGCATTTAACTATGCGCGACGATATGAGTAAATCAACGTCGACCTACTTTGCGATGTATAATTCTAGCTTGTCTTAGAATGCATAATATTAAGCACGTGTCATTATTGTGGAGGCAAGCTTTCTATCTATGTAGGTAAGCTTTGAGAAACACCTTGATAATTCCCAACTTCGCCCATATGCACACCAAATTGAAGTCTAAAGATTCGTTGACTATACTCTTATAATTAAGAACTTCCAGTATATTGTCTGCATTAAATAACGCATCTACCTGCATGGGAACTTATCTAGGACTTACCCAGGTCTCTAGATACAGATAAAGATAAAGAAACACTGAACAGATTCTTCAATGCGAGCCCTAATAGCTCAATTCTAGTCCCTAACTCGTAGATCTATTTACCTATTAGATCGTAAAGAGATTCGACACATCAATAGCCCAAAACAAAACTAAACCACGTCTTCATCCCCGAACAGGTAAACAAAGAACTTCATTACTCCTTCGATCAAATATGTCTTTGCTTACAAATAACTCCCACATTTCGCCGATGACTATTTGGTCTCACGTAATAGAAGGCAAGATTTCTATCAGCGAGTGCAATGGGTGCAGGCGACTCGATTTGATCCCTAGGTTTGGTAATAGCCCAGCAGGAATTTATGTCAGAATAAGGCACCTTTCTTATCTGTCTACTAACTGTTTAACATGTAGAAAATTAACATATTTCATACCTTGAATTAATAATAATTCTGGCACTCATATAACGTCACGGTAAGCAATTATACTTTTGGGGTGGGTTTTATGGCTGGATACGTGACACGCTAACCACTCGTTTTGCCTTCTGTATTTGTATAAGTTAGATGATACATTAAATGTGGTTATGGGTGTGTTAGGCAAGAAGGGGGTCACATCAACTAATATAGATCACGCGGTCATCGTAAAAAAACAAAAGGTGATTTTGTTATAATTCGTGAATGTCCATAGAAAAGTTGTTGCTCGCATCAAAATGTTTTTAATTACAAATGGTAAACAGATCGAAGCTGTGTACTTAATTATTGTAAGCTAAATATAATAAAAAACTTACATTTACAAAATAAACTAAATTCTCATGTACAAAGCTACATGAATAATAGTAATTACTTTGAAAATAAAGCAGGCGCCCGCCCGCGCCCGCCGATCGTTGACGCATGCCACTTCAGACTCGTGTGTAAAGGCAGGTTTTCACAGGCTCAGTGCACAAGTCAGTATCGGCGCCAGTGTAGACGCCGATACTGACTTCAAAAGACTTCCCACCGCTGTACTGGCTTCAAATCAGTTTACATTGGGTTTTTCTCGGGTCAGCGCTGACTTGTCTCGAATTCGGAGTCAGTGTAAATCCGGCCCTGTGTAAATCAGCCTTAAGGGAAGGACAAGTTGGGAAATAACATTTCTAACTTCTAAGATAATAATAAAACAAAGATTTAATTTCTTTCACGTAACGACTAACGATTATAAAATTGTCTGAGACGTCAATAAAATTGAATACATTTTAAGTGCACAATCTCAATTACTAGCGAAAACTCGTTAATGAACGAAAATTATGCGATTAGATGAACGTAATGCTGCGGCCAAACGATATCCTCGCGTGTTGCTCCTCGTGATGCTACTCGCTCACCTTTTTTTTTTTTTTTGTTTTGGCAGGAAAAAAATGTACCTCATGCGCACTTCCACGGGCGCGGGGACGCCTGTGGGGCATGTGGGGCTCTCACCCACTAAAACCAACCTGCCGTGTACCTTACTCAGCGCCTGGTGAGTGGACCATCGGGGGCTGTGGCATAACGTCAATGATCCACTCAGCGCTGGCCCGCAGGTGAGATGCGGGCCCCGTCTTCAGACTTAGTGATGCCCCGCACACTTGGGCATCACTCCTCGCGGGAGGCACTAATGCAGGTGGAGGGATCTTCCCGTCCCATCCACCCGCGGCCAAACTCAGGGCGGAATAAGACGCGCAAAAGCGCGCCTCCTTCGCCCGGTTCGCCGGCGGCGGTTTGGGTCAGCTAGGGGATTCTCCTCTCTGATTCGCTCCGCCGCTTCCTTCTGCGAGACCACGTCTTCGCAGAAGGTGGCGACCGCGGTAAAACAACCGTCGCTATCAGCCATGGAACGCAGGATGGCTGGTAGCGAGAGATCGACTCCGAGTGTTGCGGTGAGTTCACGGCGCTGCACGACCCAGGCCGGACAGACCTCGAGAGTGTGCTGCGCAGAATCCTCACCGCAATCGCAGTGATGGCAGGCGGGACTAGATTCCCTCCTAGCGACGGAGAACAGGTACTTTCCGAAGCAACCATGCCCTGAAAGCACCTGTGTCAGTCGGAAGGTAAGGGTCCCGTGCTCCCTACCCGCCCAATCGACTATGACCGGCTGGAGAGCCGCGACAGTGCGATGACCTGCACGTGGTTCTTCCAGCCGCGACGACCAATGAGTCATAATGACTCCGTGTGCGGCTTCCCGCCACCCACGTACCTCTTCGGGTGGTGGCCGTTGACCACCAGCACCCGCCCGGTACTCGGCCGTCAGTCGGTAGACCTCGGCGAGCACCACCGCCTCTAAGTCCCAAGGGGGAGTTCCGGCCAACGCGCATGCCGCTTCTGTAGACACAGTGCGGTAACCACGTATTACCCTGACCGTCAGGACGCGCTGCGCCCGCCATAAAAATGGCTTGTTGCGGACGGTCAGAGATCCCGCCCACACCGGGGCGCCATACAGTGCCATTGATCGGACCACCCCCGTGTATAACCGACGACAACCGACACTAGGTCCCCCTAGGTTAGGCAATAGCCGACCCAATGCAGACGCAGTGCCGATTAGTCTTGGCTCCAGCAAGCGGAAGTGCTCGTCGAAGTGCCACTTGGAGTCCAACACTAGACCCAGGTACTTCAGTGTATCCTTCACCGGTACGAGAACCGAACGGACCTCAATCGAAGCGTTTAGCGGAGGGCGGCGATAAGGGCCATGGAAGACCAGGGCTTCCGTCTTCTGCAAGGCCACCCTCAAGCCCAACGCCTCGATCCTACCAACCACCTGAGAAACGCCCACCACTGTGGGCGTTTCTCAGGTGGTTGGTAGTCCAGTCCAGGTAGGCCAGTCGTGCCGCCTCCTCAAAGCTACCACCAGGGGCTGCCACCAGCGTATCATCCGCGTAGCATATAACCGTCAACCCCTGGGGGAAGACTCCGCGTAGAACCCAATCATAACCGATGTTCCACAAGAGCGGCCCGAGGACAGATCCTTGTGGAACACCGCATGGCATGGGTTGCTGCAACAGACGTCCATCGCAGTCCTCGTACAGGACTCGTCGCTCCTGCAGATAGTCCGCCACAAGTAACCCGGCACCCCATGGAAACGGAGTGCCTCGTTAATACAGTTAAATGGCAGACTATTGAATGCGATGGCGATGTCGAGAGACACCGCCAACAGCATGCCACCGCGGCCTACCGTTTCCGTTGCCACGGCCTTCAGGCGCAATATGGCGTCAATCGTCGATCGCCCAGCTCGGAATCCGTACTGGGCGTCCGACAGGTCGGGGCCAACCGTAGCCATGTACCCGACGATGCGGGCAGAGAGAATTCTCTCAAAAATTTTACCCGTCTGTCCAGCAACACGATGGGCCTGTAGGCCGCAACCGATTCGGCAGGCCGTCCCGGTTTTGGCAGGAGCACGAGTTTTCCACTCTTCCAGCACAGAGGGAACCTTCCAGATGAGAGGCAGGCATCAAACAGTTCCCTGAGACGGTCACCCATGTGATCGAGGGCCGGCGAAGAGTAGCGAGGCCAATGACGAGGCGAGCGGCGGCGGCGAGGCGAATGAGTGTCCACACGATGTTTCTCGCTATTCTCCTCGCTGTTTGTTTCGCTACTCGTAGAGTCGTGTAGCCGCCCGGTTAAATTTAACACAGCTAAAGTTTGTATGTAGAATAATTAATTAGAGCGTAGCGAGCGAAGCTCTCACGGTGCAAGAAAGTTCAATCCTTTTTTATGCGAGATCTCTGTCAATACTTTACCGATTTCAACAATTTATATATCAAATTAAACTAGATTTAACTGACATAATTCTAACGGAGCCCGAAATTACAATTTTGGCTCTCAAAAATTCAAAAAAAAAAAAAAAAATTAAACCAATATGTGATGCTTCCTGCGCTCTAATATGCTGCCGCGAAGCAGGGTGGCGACCTAGTTATTATGGTGGAATTTCGATCATCTTTTTTCTATCGCGAATAAATTCCGAATCAGAAATTCCCTGAATTTTATGCTCTGCTACTGATATGATACGAGAGATGCTACGAACCCAGAATATACCGCAATGTAGATTGCAACGGGAAAATAAACATACTAGGTACGCACGGCGGGTCGCGGTGCAAAATTGAGCTGAAGCGAGACTTTCTAAATATTTTTTTTTATTTTTTTATTTTTCTTTTTATTTTTTTATTTTTTTTTATATTTTTTTTAATTCTTATTTTTTTTTGAACTGATGGTCTATTTGACCTCTTTTAAGGTCATAATTATGTATGGAGCGCGCATTATGTGTAATTCTTTCGGTATAACTGTCTAAGTTCTCCTGGAACAGGTTTTTCGGTGATTATTCCTCCGTGGTCACTTCGATGTTTCTCATTTCAGAGATATGCACTCACGAGCATGGTCACTGCCACCATGCAAAGTTTGAGGAAGATCGGTTCAGCCGTTCAGGAGGAGTATGCGGTCAAGTGAAAACCCTCGAGTGTAGTAATAGGAGCATCGCTCGCCTTCGGCTCGCTACAACTCAAAAAATATCTACGAAACACGTACAACACATTATAAAAACTCTATTAACATAAGTACACAATGACACCTGGTTAATGAAATCGCGGCACTGTCGTATACAAGTCGGTTGCATTGTATTGCGCATGCGCATCACGGATACCGTTTCCTTCCTACCTTCTGGGAATCACACGTTCAATCGACCAAAACTTTGGAACAGAAACTTACCAGGAATTGCATTGATGACGCAAAACCGCAGGGAATTGAGAAATCAGGGAAACCTTTGTGGCGAAAGTCAGTCCAATTAGAGGTTTCTGTCGTATTGTAAGTGATATCTTGTTTGATTGGTGTTCAATTTCGATTTCCTATTTACAGTCGCTTGTAATTTTAGTCTAAAAGAGATAATCGTAGAGTATTACCAATTTTTTTTATTCCAAATAATATGTTCGCAATGATTTGCACTTATTTTAAGATCTATTAACGGACATGGACAAACATCGCCTGCTGCTGACCGCATGCAGGTGAGAATGCCTGTCCCCTGGAGCTGTAGATAGCGCCCCTTAGCCCCCCTTTAAATATAGTTAAAATCAAAATATGCTCACTTGTAATGAAACCTCTGACCAGACACACTTGGATTATTTTCCTTACGATATGTTTACATTCAATACACTTATAAAAATATTATAGTTCAAATATGTACTTATTATGATATCATTAACTATATTATCCATTAGCAGTTCAGCACACATCGACCCAGCATTACATCAGAGCAAATGTATTCTTGAATCCAATAAAACCGTTAGAATCAATGGGTTATTCATGGAAGCGACCGACTCACTCATCTGTTTGTTTGCCTTTAACTCATTGACTACTATATTATGACTCGTTGTTAGAGACTCATTGTAAAAACGCTAAATGTCTTATGATGCACTAACTCCCGCGGCTTTGCCCGCTTGACAAATTATATAGGTGCTAAAACTTTCCTCGAGAAGCAGTCTATTCATTGGTGAAAACCGCATCAAAATCCGTTGCGTTGTGTGGAAGATCTAAGCATACATACGGAACGGGCGACTTTGTTTTATAGTATGTTATGATAATGATTAGTAAAGATACTACATCAAATAGATGTCATGTTTCGAGACAATATTTTCAATTCTTAGAAAACCGTCACAGTGTTAGTCAATTAGCTGAAATCGACTAAAATTCATTGCTTTCTGTGCTTTTGCAGCAAATATTTGATTTGCATTTGCAAATTATTTCTTTTTAGAACTTTCGTTGCGTGCGCTGGCCAAACTGTTAAGGTTATGTTAAAATAATGTTCGAAAGAATTGTTCCTCTTTTAGAAATTGCTAAAAAAATTCCGCAGTAGCATATCTATCTTTTAAGGTAAACTCACTATTACATATTTTATGGAAATGAAATTCGTTCCAAAATAATTATTTGCGAAGCTAGATGTTATAACGGATGACGTGACGGGAACAATAATTACAAGCGACGGGAACGGGAAATAATCCAAATTATCACGCGGACGAAGTCCCGGGCGACCGCTAGTATCTAATATACATATTAGCTAATAGTTAACCTACATAATGATCAGTACAAATCGATGACGCATGTAATATTGACATGATTACCATTGAACGAATATCATCACTAATAGATGCGCTCAATTCAATTGCCATCATGTCAATTCATGTAATGTCGTCTTGATTCAATATGTACCCTAGATTTTAAAGATAGGTCACTGGTTAAACTTATTTATCACCAGTTGACCCGACAGATGTATAAATGTGGTACTGTCTTAACTATCTTAAATGTTTTAATGTACAGCGCAACTTCTTAATTTTTTTCTGCCATAAGAACCTTCTTCACACTAACAAACATAACAAAAATGTAGTAGCTATATTGGTCCAACCGTTCAGATTTCATGCCGTGATCAAACGGCTTTCGGTTATAGGGTCGCCATCTATTACGTGGGACCAAAAAGATTAAAAAGCTAGCGAAATGTCGGCATATTATCTTTATTGTATCTGCCTATGCCTCTATATTTCATTTTATTTCTTCTATTCATCATAAGGTTGTCTGAAAGAAATCACTCTACGCGTTAAGACCGCCTTTTGTACATAGACTGTTTGTTAAAAATGGAATACTTAATTTTAGGATTTGTATTTTAATGTAATTATAAAGAGAAGTGGCGGTGGAGACTTTGGGGAGCTGGGGCAAAGAGGCCAAAAGTCTTATAAGGGCGATTGGGCAAAGGCTCATAGAGGCCACGGGTGACTCTCGCTTCGGGTCGTTCCTGGTGCAGATAGTACAAGATCCCACTGCAAAATATTGCGCTCATCGAGTATTTGCTAAAAACTAAATTTTTACTCATATTTATGATTAGGAGAATATATACCTACTAGGTTGCCTATAAAAATGTGGCCGCTAGTAATTTTAATTAAATTATTGTTAATTGATTTTGGGGAAAAAATTTCACATAAGATGAGACCAGGTAAGGTACAGATTTACTATGTTATACGACCTAATTCATTCTTCATCGACATAGTATGTTTCTAAAAACCTACTAGCGGCCACATTTTTATAGGCAACCTGGTAGGTATATGTTCTCCTAATCATAAATATGAGTCAAAATCTAGTTTTTAGCAAATACTCGATGAGCGCAATATTCTGCAGTGGGATCTTAGACTAAGAGGATGGCCGTCGCAATCCAACGTGGAAATGCGGCAAGTGTGATGGGCACCTTTGCACCGGGCGCGATCAGGGGCGAGTTATTTGATTGATCTATTTTATTTAGTATTAAGGTGACATATTTATTTTGTATTAAAAAAAAAAAAATTATAAAGAGTGTTGTATTGTATTGTAACCCCTTGGATAAAGACTTGCTTTTTGCATTAAGCTAAATTTCAGCTAACCATCCCCAAAATTGTGACTTCCAATGATGACGCAAGCTGTACCATACGTACTAATTACTCGTACACGTATAAAGTACAAGGCAAACATTTAGCAACTCACAGATCAGTACAGTCAGACAGAATTCGTGCCTTCGTTATTCTACATAATACGACCTAATTACCATACTACACTGGTTGCGGAACACCTCAATTTTGACCTAAATATGAGCGACAGTTGAAGCAACCTTCATCATCCATATACATATAATCATGCCTGAAGCCTGGGATAGGTTGAGGCACGTTTTAAGTTCACCAGAGAATCGTCCGTTGATCGAGAGGTGGACTCTCAAAGCATGGTGGAACCCCTATGACTCGTAATGACAAATTAACAATAACATAGATCATACATTAAAAGACAGACATACATCACTCCTATATCCCCGAAGGGGTAGGCAGAGGTCCGTTATACACCCACACTTTGCCAGTAATTTTGTAGGTCCCATGTAGGTTGCCGTTATCGGGCCCTATAGAAAAACCATAACAACATGTAATTCAATCAGCTAGGACAGATGTCACATACTTACAACCTGTAAATAGAATCTCAGTAGTCCGAGCTATATTAAGTCTACCTTTTATCCCTGTACAATAGAATACATTTCAAACACAATAAAATTTACAAAGCCTTTAATCACTAAACAGTTATCTCTTTCCCTGGAATGAGAAAACTATTGCGGATAGAGTCACGAGCATAACATAGTACATAGGTACTAAATACACATACACAATATGCTTGTCAGTAGGCACGCAACCAGAACAAGCGGGGACCTTGCCTAATAAACTACATCCTGATTAAACTAATCGGATAGAGGAAGAGCCATATTTGCAAATCTAAGATTATGGTTTATGTGTCAATCCAATTTTGCCACAGTATGGTAATGAATATTCCTAACTAGCGGATTCCCGCGGCTTCATCCGCTTGACAAATATATACTTAAACCTTCGTCGAGAACTACTCAATTTATGAATGAAAACCGCAACCAAATCCGTTGCGTAGTTGTTAGAAAGATCTAAGCATATATAGGGACAGACAGACAGGGGGACTTTGAATTATACTCTGTTAAGATTATAATAATATTATAAACGAAGGTTCGAGTATGGACGTATGGATGTTTGATACTTTTTAATGCTAGATTTTAAAGATTCTTGGACCATGAACATACCATTTCTTAGATACTATCGATTCGTCCACAATCAACTAGATATTAGGCAATATACGCGTCTGCGTGCCCCGGTTGATACGGGGGATTATTATGTAGGCAATACCGTCTTCACCATAAGGGCACACGGGGCCCGTGCCCAGGGCCCCCATTCCCAGGGGGCCCCGAAGGACCGACAATTTCTCTCACACATTTAGGTATTCTCAAAACATTTTTGTGTCGGGCACATTACACTTTTTTCACAAATCAGTAATCTTATCAGAAGGTATTTACAAGGCATATACTAGTTATACTACGCCATTATATCGATGACGCGCCTATTCCTACTGTACTAATTAATAATATTTCCAAACGCATCCTACCTAATTTACTAAGTACACCATCTAGCGATCACTCACGCAATCACTCCGATTCCAAAGTCAACCTGCTCCGTCTAAACAAGGCCTAACATAAATGCCGACATTGTCTATGGTTGGGGGAATCCCCGAATGATGTATTAAACTTTCAGTCTGATAGGAGTAAGTGGCACTATTTTGTTTCGTTTGATACCTATTTAAAATTGAGTAAGATAAACAGAAGTTTTGATTTGTTCGTTGAAACATTATGTCGAAAAGAACATATTTAAGTGGTTCACAAAAAAGAAAAAAAGTTGTAGCTCAAAAAGAAATAACGGAAAAACTTCCAAAGCTCACTTCGTTTTTTACGGTTGAAGAAAAAAATAAGCCGAGGGATTATTCATTCTCATTACCGCAAGACAAAAGTACCTCTGAATGTCACCAGGAAAAAGAGGTTACGTGTGACCGAAAATGACAAACACTCATTAGATGCTGAACCATCGACTTCAAGCTACGGTGAATTAATAACTGCTAGCTTAGAGAATGTATCTATGTCTCCTGACCCTGGTACTTACTGTGACGAAATTTTACCGGAAGAAGTCCGTGATATTTGGATTCGAAAAGGGCCAGAGTTTTTTCAAAATATAAATAGTGACTTCTCCGAAACTTCTACAAGTTTTCCAGATTCAAATGGTAAAACGAAAACTAGATACTTGACTAAAAATATTTTTATTCGTAAATTAACGAATGGTGAGTCTTTAGAAAGAAAATGGCTACTTTATTCACCAGCACAGAAATCTGTATACTGTTATTGCTGCCGTCTATTTAATACCACTACAGGTACTGGACATAATTTAAGTTCTCCTAATGGATATAAAGATTGGAAGCTTATAAGTAACTTATTGATAGAGCATGAGAACAGTTTACAGCACAGGGAATTTATGATATATTATGTTGCAAGAATGAAAACTACTGGATGAATTGATACTGAGTTACTGTCCCAATATAATACAGAAATTAACTATTGGAAGAATGTGCTTAGGAGGATTGTTGCAGTAGTGAAATTTTTGGCTTCAAGGGGTCTTGCTTTTCGTGGTGATAATGAGACATTAGGATCGCAAAATAATGGGAATTATTTGGGATGCTTAGAACTGATTAGTGAATTTGATCCTTTTCTTGCTGATCACATACAAAACAGCGGAAATCGTGGAAAAGGAAGTACATCATATTTATCGGCAAATATTTGTAATGAATTTATTAATTTAATAGGACAGCAAGTTTTGAAAACCATTGTCAAAGAACTTAAATCAGCAAAGTACTACTCTATTAGCGAAGATTGTACGCCAGATCTGTCCCACGTTGACCAACTGATTTTCATAGTTAGATACGTAAAAGATGGACAGCATTGAGAGATTTTTGCAATTTTTGCCTATGGATGAACATAATGCGCAATATATAGCAAATACCATTTTAAACTTTTTTGAAAGCCTTGATATTCCTATAAAAGATTGTCGCGGGCAGAGCTACGATAATGCATCAAATATGTCTGGAAAGTATTCTGGTGTTCAGTCAAGAATAAAAGAAGTTTGCGAATTTGCGATTTACGTTCCATGTGCGGCACATTCGTTAAATTTAGTGGGTGTTCAGGCTGTTGAGTGTGTTACTGAAGCAGTAACATATTTTCAATTTGTACAAAAATTGTTCAATTTTTTCTCGGCTTCGACAAAAGGATGGAAAATTTTGACAGAGCATATAGGTGCAAATAGAGTTTTGAAGTCTCTTTCAGAAACTAGATGGTCTGCACGCGCGAATGCTATTAATGCTTTGCAAAATGGTAATTTAAATATTTCTGAAGCATTGTCTTCAATCGCAAGTGACATTAATCAACCAGGAGACACACAGAAAGGAAGCTCAAAGCCTAGCAAAAAAAATGGAAAATTTTGAGATTGCTCTTCTAACGGAAATATGGAGTGATCTTTTGGAAGTTATGAATAAAACAAGTCTAAGTTTACAGAATAGCACTATGACCATGGACATTGTTACGAAACTTTACGAATCTCTGATCAGTTAGGTCAATACCGCACGCAATAATTTTGATCAGTACGAAACGGCTGCTAAAGAAAAAATCCACATGCTGACTACAAAGACACATTTGAAAGAAAAAGATTTAGCAGCACACGCATCACTTTTTTTGAAGGATCATCAGAAACTACACAGTTGAGAGGCAAGGAAAAGTTTCGTGTAGATACTTTCATTCCCATAATTGACACATTAAATACACATTTAAAAAAACGTTCGACAGCATACCAAGAAATTGATAGGCGATTTAGTTTTCTTCGTCAGTTAACAACAATCGAATCTGGTGAGTTGATCAAAACATGCAAAGCATTTGCAGAATTTTATCATGAAGACATTAATGCAAATGAGCTCAAAACAGAATGTTTTCATTTTAGTCAATATTTAAAAAACATAGCAAAGCAATCAGCGGATTTAAATATCTCAACCTTACATAACCTAATAAAATCAGATAAATTGGATAAGAAACTTTTCCAAACGTAGAAATTGCTACAAGACTATTCCTTTGCCTAATGGTTACCAATTGTAGTAGAGAGCGGTCATTTTCGCTGCTCAAGAGGATAAAAAATGAATTGCCAACAACAATGTTACAAGAACGACTGAGTAATTTGTCAATTATGTGCATAGAAAGTGATCCGAGTCCTTAAAAAAATTGACTTTAAGGATATAATAGAAGATTTTGCTCAACAGAAATCCCGAAGAAATGAGATATTATATCATACTGTATTTGATTACCTATAATAAATGGTCATACTTAGTAAAAAAAATGTTATTATAATTCGCTTTTTTTACTTTCCAAAAAGGCCCCAAATTCTTGTGTGCTCAAGGGCCCCAGCCTAGTTTAAGATGGCCCTGTATGTAGGTGTCTCAAATATTACGTAAATGTTCTATAGAATGAACAAGTCAGTTCTAGAACACTTTCCGTCACGGTCGACTCTTGCGCACAATAAAATTGCCATAATTTTGAAAGCGATAGAAATCAAGATGCGACATTTGTGATTATTGTGATGCAATAAATGTGGACCAATTGGAGACAATGTTGTTCATCCTACCGTGACATTATGTCAGTTTATATACACGATACCTACCAACTTTCCATAGGCTGAAAATATAGCCATGAGTCCCAATACAGCAAGCCTAGCATAGTCAGCCTCGACGTTTCTCGATCAGTATAATTCAACCAATGATGGTGGCAGAAACATTTCAAAAATGTGTTAATTTGGTCTCGTGACCGGAGGCTTCTCCGACAAAGTCCTTACTGCACACACTGATTTTAATAACGTGTAACCATCAGGAAGGTTTATTAGTATAGAATCGGACGGCCGCAGGTTTGTCTGCATGAAATATTATAAGAGCCTAAACCTTACTTGAGAACCACTCTATTCAATGATGGAAACAGTATAAAATCGGTGCAGTGGTTTTCGAGATTCTCGCGAACAGACCAGACAGAAAGACACTGCGGAGGAATTTGTTTTATAATATGTAGTGATATTGTGCAAAGACAAACACAACTATGCGTTTACTAAATACGCCTACGAAATTCGAACCTTCTTTCTGATTTAAATGAATAACAATCAATCCAAACTACTACTGTATGTAATTTTTACGGACAAAGAGACGTATTATCAAATACAAAACCATAGTTAGAACAGTTATTTTGGTATCTAATTCATATTGTTTTATTACCGTGCAGTCACGGGCACGGCTAAGTATAGCCCACCCCGAGTACATTTCCTGAGTCACATGAGAGGGGCCGTTGACTGTTCCATCTACTTCTGACCGTTCCCTTTCATTATGATGTCTTCCCTTACGAGCTTTTCTCCGATTTCATTAGTATCGGATAGCAATCAAAGAACATTTTTTCAACCTACTTCCTCAAAAGGAGGAGGTTCTCAATACGACTGTTTTTTTTTTGTTTGTTACATCATTAGATTGGTTGAACCGATTTAAAAAAAAAAAAGCTACGACTTCCCAAATGGGCCCATTTCAATTTGGTCCCATTTCGGTCATTTGAAGTCAGATGCTCAGTCAGATTTGACGTGTATTTTTTATATTGTGCAACGTATGCTGATGGTTGCAGATTAACCCTTTCTCGCCCTGGGGTTATCCAGGTGAGGGCGTGCCCGTGGCGTCCAGTGATGACAGGGCAAAAAAAAAGACAAATGCTTCCACTAATAGGCTGATTCGAGTGAGTAACTGCCAAAAACTATATCAAACTCATCGTGAGCGTGGTCACCGTATCCGCTGGTTACAGCGTTTTCCCTGTTAAAGGGTAAGGCAACAGGTTCGAGTCCTGCCGATTATAGTTTCTATCTTAAAATATTAAACTAATCCAAAACTAATGGTAATTTTACAATTTTTACGAATTTCACACACACACATATCACGCCTATATCCCCGAAGGGATAGGCAGAGGTGCATTACAAACCCACAATTTGCCAGTATTTTTAGTCCCACGTAATAGGGGGCAAGCCTATAGCCGTCACCGGGCACACATATAATGGGGACCCTTTCCCAACCGACCACCTGAGTTGTCCACCTGGTTGGTCAGTTAGGAATAAATGTTCCTAACCACCACCTTGTGCATCAGGTTGGTCAGTTAGTAACAAAATGTTACTAACCGTCCACCTGTGGCTGTAATAAATTTTATGACTATAATATGGTCAGTCTCTAATCTTGAAGGCTTTTATGTTGTTATGTATTCCTGGTACTAACTGACCAACCAGGTGGACAACTCAGGTGGTCGGTTGGGAAAGGGGGATAATGGGTTATGTCCAAAATGGCCGAATTAATTTAATAAAAAGTAGCAGCTATATTGTAATTTAGAAGAAAAAAAATTGAAACCCGTTGCCTTGCGATGAAATGTTGATGAAAGGCACAAAATCTTACGTGCCAACCGCTATGGCACAGCCAATTAAAGTCCTGGGCGTCTCGGACTACGAATTTCACCCATAACTGATATCTAAACAGCACTTCATCGCGAAATCTTTAAATGTTAGGTTAGGTTAGGTTCAAAGGCTTACTTTACTATATGGTTGCCGACAACTACCTTTAGCCTTGATTGGTGCAATCATCATAAGTTACGAGGTCGTAAAGTATTATTTACCCTTCTAGCCCCAATTACGCAAAATTACATTCACCATTTCTATATATAAATAGGTGTGATGGTTCAGCAAATACTTCAAGAAGTATTAATACTGGAAATAAAACTTGTTCAACGTTTTCTTTAACATTATTATTTGTTAAATATAATTTAGCATAATAAACACTTAATTGATGCTTCTCATGACCAGAAAGAAGGCTGGTTATTTTCTGGCCTAAAGAATAAATATCGCCATCCAACGTGGCAATACAGCCAGCATTCTGGAAACCTTCCCAGTCGGCAATGACGCGGAGGATTTTTTAAACGATATTTTGTAATTATGTATTTCAAAGCAATGAGTTTGCTTACACTATTCTTAAAATATTAAGAAAGAAATTATAAATAGCTCACAAAAACTGATGTCATCGGCGGGACTCGAACCCACGGCCTTTCCCTAACAGAGGGACGGCTCTGACCAACTGAGCTACAAAAAAATGAAGCAATAATTCGATGTTGTCGGTAGTGGTCACACTACCGACAACATCGAATTTTTATAAACGTCATAATAGCGGTACCAACTCTTGTATTTGAAAGATTTGTAGAGAGAGATCGTAGCTCAGTTGGTCAGAGCAGTCCCCCTGTTAGGGAAAGGCCGTGGGTTCGAGTCCCGCCGATGACATCAGTTTTTGTGATCTATTTATAATTTCTTTCTTGATATTTTGTAATGTAAATATTTTTAGTAAGTATATAATTATGTATATTGTAATTCTTCTTTTAATATTTGGAATATAAATGGTGTGATGATATTTACAAATAGTATCTACAATTTTTTTATTTTTTTATTATATGGTGATGTCAGACGTGCAGCTATGTAGAGATGCGAAAATTAACACAATATTCTGGCACAGTGCGTGGGAAATTCTTAATTTCTGTGTCTGTGTCCAAAATAACATCTTTTCATTAAATGCATATTATAAAATATATGTACGGTATCTAGTACCTACTACATACTTATTTACTTATAAAAAATAGTTATGGTTATGGTTAGGGCTATCTCTGAAACGGCAGGACCAATTTTAACGGGACTTTCACCGGCAGATAGCTGCTGTAATAAAGAGTAACTTAGGCCCGCAAATGCATCCCGTGATAATTGAGAACTAGAAGAATATTCTTATTTTAGGCGAGAAAGAATGCCACTCGAGAGCGAGAATGCATCTCTAGGGCCCTGGTCAGTCACCTACACACGGTGCATCTGCTGAAAAACGGATAAGACCCTGGCAGAATATTCCGGAAACGTCAAATGGCTATATAAGAATGTAAGCTTCCAAAACAATGTTCGATTATGTTAAAACACCAACACATTACAACGAAAACAATATCTCTAGAATTTTATAACAGTTTAACAGATCAAAAGGGGCTTATACAAAGGGTTATAGAAACAAAAGCAAAAGTATTGGCCCCGGGCTGGGTGCCACATGTGCTGACGTCATATAATGGCCGCCGCGCCAGTCAGCTGGTGCAAGCTTTGATGCACCGAGTGCAGTTCATATGGGAAATTGAGATGTGGGCGCTTGGAGTTGTGTTAGTTACGTGTGTATGGCGGCACTCAACATGAAGTTCATTAACATTAATGATGTATAGTTTTCTGGCAGATTAAAACCTGTTTGAGTTTTATTGCCAGGTTCTTTCTCCTCAGGCTCTACCTATTGGTTTGCGAATGACAGAAGCCATTTTGACTTTAAACCTTTATAAAACAGACCGACTCTTATAACCTTATTGAATAATACGAGTATAATTTACTTTCAGTTTAATTCCGATCATAATTAAAAAATCTGAAGTAAGATTATAATTCTTTCTGTTTGATATAGAACAGATACAAGAATACTACAGGTAATTAGTACGGCCTCATCTACTCGTTTACTAATCTATACTACTAGTATAAAGAGGAAAGATTTGTATGTTTGTAATGAATAAACTCAAAAACTACTGTGCCGATTTCAAAAATTCTTTCACCATTGGAAAGCTACATTCACCCTGAGTAACATAGGCTAACCGGGAACCGGGAACGAGTAAACTAAATCACGCGGGCGGAGCTGCGGCGATCAGCTAGTATTTTATATAGAGGAAAGATTGATCGTCTGCTTGTTTACATTGAATAGGGCTCCGTAACTACTGAACTGATTTTGAAAATTCTTTCAATACCTAATATTATATAAGGCTACTTTTTATCCGGATAATATTCCGTGGGAATTGGGAACGAGGAAACTAAATCATACAGACGGAACAGTGGTCATCAACTAGTCTTTTGTTTACAAAGAAATAGGGGTAGTTCTATAATACGGCTATTTCCCTAATACTGAATGTTGTATACGTAAAATTCCCAATAGATGAAGATTAAGGGCTAAGGGTATTTTGCGGATAAAGGTAGATAACATACGCAAGGAAGAGATACGCTGTCCCAATGCCCCTGCAGTTGGCGACGAAGTGCATGATAGCATTCCACCACGTAAATAAAAATGTACCAGTCTATTATACGTGCCTATATTGACATTTACTTAACATATTAGGTAAGAGTGTAGCAGAAATGTCGGTGACCGCCATGGCCCAATTTTTTATGGGATTTCTTTAATGTGAGACGCCGCGTGACATTTCAGAATACGCCTAAAATATTATTTCCCATAAAAAAGTGATGGAGTAGGCTAATGACAGCACCCTTGAGACAGGGTAGATTATTTTCATATATACTTGCATATTATTTTTAAGGACACATACTAGGAGGACTATTTAGTTTAGATAAACAAAATTTAAGTGTCTGTTTGTGAGTCCAAAATACCAACTTTTTTCAATATTCCTTCATAACAGAATCTCATTCTAAAACCTAACATTCTGTACAAGTGTACCTACATAGCGCGATAATAAAAATAAGGTATATTAGATGTATGGTAAAAAAAGTTCCCAAAAAAACATGCGTAGACACGATGCGTTTTTGTTGGCACTTGTAAGGTCATTGATCTGTAATACAGAGAGGCATCTTGTGTGGGCGTTATCGGGGATATCGTAGAAATGTGACGTCATCGCCACTAATGTTTAAGATCACATGGTTACTCATACTCATGCTTTATTGATGGTCGGGCTTAATTAAATTCAGAAGTGGGATTTTAGCTTTTCCCAGAAAGAATGGGTCTTTGGCGGAGTCCTGGGGTTAGCCTTTTGAGGGCATACCCGGGGCGTACCGCAATGGGCATGCGGGACGGAGACGGGCATCAATAGCATACACGGTATGTAGCAGCTTCAGAAGTATCGATAAAGGTAGCTCCTTACCTGAGAGGTCATGTGTCATTGAAGTAGTGTTAAAACAGATTACGTAAATAAACTAAAGACAAGTAAATTTGTCATGCAGAACAAAAATAGTTTAGTTTACAACCGACTTCCAAAAAAGGAGGAGGTTCTCAATTCGATTGTGTTTTTTTTAAATTTTATGGTTTTATGTACCTCATATCTCTAGACTCTCCATTGCGACAATCATTTGGTCCCATTTCGGTCATTTGAAGTCGGTTGTTGTGTCAATTTTTGACGTTTAAGTACTTTATTCTCGTTCATTGGGTTTAGTGTGAAACAGATCATAAACTAGGTAAGCCAGGTAATTAATATAGACAGTTTTACTCGATCTAAAATGAATGAAATGTTGAAATAATGCGTAATTTTTAGGTTCTCACTACTATTATTATTATATTTTGCTAGCGGATGCCCCACTTGACAAATTAATACACAAACCCTTCCTCGAGAATCACTCTTTCCACTGGTGAAAGCCGCATCAAAATCCGTTGCGTAGTTTTAAAGATCTAAGTATACATACGGCACAGGCGACTTTGTTTTATAATATGTAGTGATACAACATATTGTACTCAGTCAGCGGAACGAAGCATTTAGAGATGTTATAATATAACATAATTTAGGCAATAGTAGTCACGGTTTTGGACCAAAATAACAATTATAGTATTATAACATTCTCTCTACATTATAATGTTGGCATTACCGAGATTGCGACATCGGAAAGGGCTTTAAACATGAAGATTATAACACGTTTTTACTTCAAATCGATTCAAAAAGCGTTCAAACGTTGAAATATTGTGTGTACACAATTATAGTAAACATAAAAAAGTTATAGAATAAGGCCTGTGGTTATACGGTATATGATCATAATAATAGCTATTACGATGGGTGAAGTTGATTGAGAAGTTGATTACTCAAAATACTAGTTTTTTTGTGAGACAAAAAGCATAATTCATTTTGTCTATATGACAACAACAATGAAAATTACACTACAGATTTACGCGTACATTGCGACAATCATTTCGTTGACCACACGTAATAAATAGTCTCAGATATGTGTGCCTATTGCCATTTCATAGAACTATGGTTATATTGTCTTGCAGTACAAACCACGTTTATATTAGTATAACTCGAACCCAGAAGTTGTTGGTCACACGGTCACACCCGTTCTCCACTGATCTTTTTAACACTAATATTTGACATACCCAAGTCACCAGACTTTTGTCCTGCAGTCTATAACAAATACTAAAGTCGTTTTTTTACCAAATTATTGTCGGAATGGGAACATATTGAAATGCATCAACACCTACTTAAAAAAAAAGTTCAAATTCGATTTGTTCCTCCAAAGAAACATAAAGAACAAAGTACAGTCGAATTGAAAACCTCCTCCTTTTTTGACGTCGGTTAAAAATGAGAGATCAGTGACGTTTTGATTATACGACAAACAAGTACCTGTATGGTTACTGTTGAGGCAGTTTTGATACTTTTATACTATAAGTAGGGGGCGTTGTAGAAGTCACTATGGTTTCGTTACCTACTAAAGTATAAGTACTTGACATACTCATGTTATCGATAGATGGAGCTGTTGGAGCTGTTAATCGCGATATGGTTTGACAACGGCCAGTAGTACGAGGGTGTATTGAAAAGTAGTCGGCCTAACACTGATCCATTTAGTTCTAAAAATCAAATCTACCCACATTATTTAGTTCAGTTCAGACCTGTTAATTGTGTGAAGTTTGAAATGTGTGCGATAATTAGTTTTAATTTTATAAATTTATTAACAAAGCAATCTGACATCATTTCCGCAAATGGAGCAAATCGAGTAGCGTGCCGTCATTAAGTACCTCCATAAGAAGGGGCTGTCACCAAAAGCCATCCATGATGATATGGTCAGTACATTAGGGGATTGCACTCTTTCATATTCATCCATCAAAAAATGGATAGCAGAATTCAAGCGTGGTAGAGAGAGTGTGAAAGACGAACCCCGCTCTGGAAGGCCTTCGACGTCCACTACTGACGAAAATGTAAAAAAAATACTCGACTTAATTATGGGAGACCGCAGATTGAAAATTAGAGAGATAGCCGAGATTATAGGCATCTCTTATGAACGTACTCAAAACATAATAATCAACGTGTTGGGTTTCCACAAGGTGTCTGCGAGGTGGGTTCCGCGACTGCTTTCAGTTGAGCAAAAAAGGATGCGATTGACTATTGCACGCGACTGCTTGGAGTTATTTGAAGCTGATGAATGTGATTTTTTTGAATCGTTTTGTTACTATGGACGAAACATGGGTTCATTACTGTACACCGGAAACAAAACAACAATCAAAACAGTGGAAAAGAGCTGGTTCAACACCTGGTCCCAAAAAGGCTAAGTCGATTTTGTCGGCAAGTAAGGTGATAGCTTCAGTATTCTGGGACTCAAGGGTGTGATTATGGTTGATTATCTTGAAAGGGGTCAGGCTATAAACTCTAAATATTACTGCACCTTACTACGTCGTTTACGAGAGGAAATAAAAGAAAAACGTCCAGGAATGATCAGAAGAAAAGTCCTGTTTCATCAAGGACTTTTCTTCAGATCATTCCTGGACGTTTTTCTAGTTCTTAGGCACACATATCTGATAACGCTCGTGTTCACACGTCTGTCCAATCAATGGCAGAAATTCACAAATGTGGCTTTGAACTGTTACCCCATCCACCTTATTCACCTGATCTGGCACCGTCAGACTTTTTTCTGTTCCCTAACCTAAAAAAGCACTTGGGAGGTCAAATATTTTTGACTAATGACGAGGTCAAAGCAGCAGTAGACGCATATTTTGACTCTAAGGAAGAATCATTTTTTTTCAACGGGCTAAATGCTTGGAAGGGAAGTTGGCAAAAGTGCATTGAACTTGATGGTGATTACGTTGAAAAATAAAAATATATTTCATTCATTATGTATTTATTTTCTTGGTTAGGCCGATTAGTTTTCAATCCACCCTCGTATATATACCTGAGAATCGAATGTTACGTTGAACACTTTATACAGTATTATTTTTAATAGCGAGTAATAAACCAATAGTACTGGAGTTGTTCAGTGTTTCATTTGTAGGACGTTGAAGGTTAGCTTGTGAGCTGATCAGTTACACTTGCTACAACAATGAAATGAAAAGGTATTTACAAGATTGACAATGTATGTCGATCGTGTAAATACCAGACGTTATAAAAACACCTGTTTCCCCAACAAGGTAGGCAGAGGTATATCATACGTCCACTTTTCACCAGTAACTTTGATGATGACACGTACGTAATATGGGGCTAGCCTATTGCCGCTTATCGGGAAGTTTCCAGAGCCTCGTCCGTAGAGTGCACCGGTTGCAGTTGAGGTGTCTTGGGTTCCGTACCCAAAGGGTAAAACGGAGACCCTATTGCTGAGACTTCGCTGTCCGGTCCGTCTGTCTCCAGAATATATCTCATGAATCGAGATACTTAGAGTTGAAATTTTCACAGATGATATATTTCTCTGGCCGCTCTAACAACAAATAAGTACAAAAAAAAACAGAATATAATCAACATTTAGGGGGGGCTCCAGCAAACGTGATTTTTTTGCCTATTTGGTACGGAACCTTTCTGCGCGAGTCCAACTCGCACTTGGTTGGTTTTTAAGAACCTCTGTCCATCAAAACTGGTACTATCTCCTCCGTAGAGGTAACATTTAGCAGGTATCTACCATACGGCAGCGGCACACGCGCACCTCATATAACACAAATTAATGGCTCGTTACATCGTGAGAAACTTCTCTATTTATATATATACTTTTTACTACTCATAAATTATTCACAGTTTCATGGTATTGTTATGAATACTTCGACATACCTATATATCAGGAGAAATAGTTTGCTAGACCATTGTACTTTTGAATGACATTTAAATTGTGAAGACAGTACCGTATATCTGATTATTTTACTTTCGTAATGATAACAAGGTAAGGTATTGTTTAACACGACGACGTTTAGTTTATCCATCATTACCTTAACATACTACAAAACAAAGTAGTTTCCCGCAGTCTGTTGTCCCTATGTAAGCTTAGATCCTTCAAACAACGCAACGGAATTTGATACTGTTTTTTCAACCGACTTCCAAAAAAGAAGGAGGTTCTCAATTCAACTGTACGTTTTTTTTGTTTGTTACGTCATATCTCTAGACTGGGTGAACCGATTTTCATTTTTTTTAAAATGAAAGCTACTACGTGCCAAGTGTTTCCATTTCAATTTGGTCCCATTTCGGTAATTTGAAGTCGGTTGTTGTGTCAATTTTTGACGTGTGTTTTTTAATAGATCAAGCGGGCGACGCTGCGGGCTTGCTAGTAGTCAATAATATGTATAGATAAAATGGATGCAGGTCTTAAAAATATTATAAGTATAAAAAACTTGCAAATACCCAGTTGTTGTTGTTGGACTGCTACGGTGGCGTCGGTAGTGCATCCGCTTTCGACGCCGGAGTCTCGGGTTCGATTCCCGGTCGTGACAAACTTTGTGTGATGACACAAACGGTTGGTACCGAAGTCTGGGTGTTTCCTATGTATAATATGTATGATATACAAAAAAAAATGTATCCAAGTATTTATACCAGTTTATTTAGTACTCATATCACAAGCTCTACTTAGTTTGAGACTAGATGGCGTTGTGTGAATTGTCCTAACATATTTATTTATTATTTATTTATTTAGTTGTAATTGACGCTTTTTTATACTACTCGGGTAGTAAAGTTAGGTCTCAAATATCGGAACATAAGCTTAGGTAGGACTCATGTCCATGTATCGTAGTCGCAGTCGGGTAAAAATTATATTATGAAATTGTTTTGCACATGATGCTTTACTTGTAACCCTTCAACGGCGGCCATTTTAATTATTTAACATCAACAGCCGCATGTCATCAATAATTATCCGTATAATTCTCTGACTCACGACAATTATCATCGACCTTGCTTATAATTTGCAAATAATTACTTAGGTTATAGAGTTAATATTGTCCTCAACACGACAACCGAGACATGAAATGATTTGTTATATTGTTTTACAAAGGAATTATACAGCTGCAGTCGGTGTCCGATGTGCAGGTGGGTTCTATTAATGGACTATTTTTATATCGAAAGATAACCAGTTTAGGGTTTGGGTTGGTCGGTATTACCTTCCAAAATGGATGTTATTATAGGTGCCAGCTGCACTTACAATAGTACACCTTCCGACTAAGATCCTGGTTTGCGGCAAACATCATCATCTCGACCCATTTGACAATCACTGCTGAGGGGATTCAGTCTACTTATAGCAAGAAGGCCGGAGGGGTTGGTATAGGGTTTTGTGTGTCAAGTTTCCTTCTCAACATTACGTGGGACCAACAGTGACTGTAGACGTAATATTGACTCTTTCGGTGATAAGGAGTAGTAGTGTGAGGACATTGGACATATATATAATAACGCTTGTTCCTTTGAAAAAAAAAGGGCCGAAGTATGGTACGATTTTAGTCCACTTTACCATTACTTTGTCAGTCTGCAGTCTTAAGTTTCGGCGATAAAGGATGTTTTGTAAAATAAACTTGTTTCATCACCATTTCATTTAACACTTTATATATTATCAACCTGAAAAGGAAATCGTAAAAAAACAGTTTTAATTGTCGAGAGGCTTGTTACTACATAGTAAATTAATTTTTATCGTTGTTTTATAAGGCATTCGGATAATAAAAGCATAAAGATTTTAATGTATTTATTAAAATACCGACACATTAAGAACCTACAGTACTTGATGATATATTTTGGAAAACGTATCTTCAAATGTACTTTCCTTCTCTTTTAAAGGTGCTATTTTCATGGGCTTCACTCTACCAGGAGCTAGGTGAGGTGGACATTCGAACTAATACAGACCAAACTGCACGATACTTCATTTCATTGATGTGTACTTGAATACCCAAGTATTTCCTATGAAAGTTCCACAGTTCGGTTTTCCCTCCTGCGGCGAATAGGTGCGGGCAGAAGCACCTTTCCTATGCCCCAAATTTACACCAAAGGATATTGTTTAAAAGTAGCATTAAGTACAACCTATACTGTACAAATTCATTAACCTACATTAAAGATTGACCGTCGTTTAAAAATCTGTGAATGATCGTTACTTATCTGTTGATGCTGTGATTAGGTACCGCGTAACTAAGTAACTACCTCGTAAATAACTAACGAATTCACACAAAGCAACAATGATATTACATATTATTTAAGTTTCAATTATTACTAGGAGGTTTGAACAGACAACTACCAAACTCCTGTGGCTCCATAGATCTCTTGTACCGGTTCGCCATTTAATTGGGACGAAGTAGGATTGAGATAAAAATTAACCTAATATCAGACCAGAAGCTTAATCTATCACTGTACCAAATTTCATCAAAGTAGATTCAACAGTTCTGTGATGTCCGAAGTGGTTAGAACAAACAAACAAACTCTTAATATTTTATACTCAGTATACACCTTGACGCTAATATTAATGCAATGAGGTTGAATCGAGTCTACCAATTAATAACTCCATTAAGCACAAGAAGGTCGGAACAACCAGAGCAAAAACCTGCTCAATTAACAGGTTGACCGTTCACACCATGTACAATCAAGTACGTCACGACACGACACAGTTGGCCACACGCCATCATTGCCATCATTGTCCAAGCATCGTTATACCTTGTCATTGGATACAGGTTGTTCAGTTTTCAGTTGATGATATTGATATTGTTTCGGATTAAAGATATTGGATGTTATTGGAGGAAGTATTTGTGTGGTCCTGTCTCCCTGATGTCAGTTAGTAATTGAATACTCATATAATGCTATCATGTCTGAATTTATGAAAAGTTTTATGATTTACGACTAACACTTGTATGCGAGAAAAGAGCGGTAAGAAATTCGTTTAAACATTTAACGAACCCATCAGTCCCATCACTAACCAATTTAATGTTCGCCCATAAATAAAATATTGAAAAAGACATTCACAAGAATCATAAAATTATAGAATGCTTTCAAAAGATTTATTAAATGTTAATATCTACCAACTATTGGGGATTTATTCACTCACCGATCGCCGTGCTGTCGTGCTGTCACCGGGCGTTGGTATAGGATCGGCAGTCAGTGGTTAATATTTTTAGTTCTATCTTCGTGTAGGTTTGTACCTATTATTGTTTCTTACAAAACCCTATTTCTGATAAAATATAATAATATCATCTACGAATCCAGATCACTATCTATTTATTATGATAATCTATGTAGTTTTTGTCTGTGTACTGAATTCTATTGGCGGAATTATCTCCTTTCATCCTGAACACAAAATACATTAAATCAAAGTTAAAATCTCCATAGCAAATAAGGTATTTTTTTGCATATTCTGTTATTTTACCCCAACTGATATTGTAACTGTACGGTGTCCGGCCCGTGATGGTGCCGAGCTTGCCAGTGGGAAACCTCCATAACGATGAACGTATAACAACGAAACGATAAAAACTCGACACGATTGTAGTTGTCGTATTGAATGTACACATTTGTTCCAACATTGCGGCCGAGTATGCACGTCGTACTGCGTTTCTGATGCCATCATGTCGTACACCCACACACCGGGGGACATGTCGCTGTTTTATGGCGATTATTGTTCGATCGAATGACTGAGTCAGCATTTAAACTCTCCTTTAGTTAGTTAAATGTCGATATATGATTTGTAAGATGTAGTTTGTGAAGGTTATCTGATGTGGAAGAGAATGAGGCTAAATGGGGCCGTTGCGATTCGTGGTAATATTGAGTTAAATAGAATACCAGTTGGTACAAACAACTGAGGTGCTCTGTTGTAAGAGTTATTTATTGACATTTTATTTGCTATTGACTTGGAAGGTTGCTTACCTACCTACAAGATTAGTAATATACAATATTACATCACTAAACGAAGTAAAGCATGACGCACGAGACGCAGTAGCACATAAAAATAGTTACAATTTGCAATGTTAAGTCAAGTTATTGTAAATCAGCTGATCATTTTAAAATAACTAGTGTCATACATAAACTATCCATTCTTTATACTAAGCTTCCGTAGGAACAAGTACAAGAAGTGATCGTTTAATTGAACTAACAAGGCGCTGCTGGTGAAGCACCCTAAGCTCAGAGAATATGGAATGCAGCGGCGCGAGCCCATGTCTCGCTCGAGTGATTAATAGAAAACCTGTATAACGGGCGCAGGCCGTAGGATACGCAATCAGTAAAGTTTAGTTGACGTTGTTGTTGTAGTTTTAGTATGACCATGTACTTGAGTGTGACATAACTGAGATACTTGAAGAGAACTGAATGTTGTGTAACATTCAGTTCAATGTTAAGAGAATATATGTATTAATATACCTACCTACCAAGGGATAAATTTGTATCGTAGAGTATAAAATGTAGCATAGAGTATTTACAATAATGCAATAACACTTCCTGGCAGGCGGGTAAAAATGTTGCCTCTCAAGCTGAATTAGTCTATCTGTTGAAACTGTAAGAAAATCCATTCTGAAGCTTCGTAGATTAGCATGGACAAATACAAGCAAACATAAAAACCTTAGTTTTTAATCAAGTTCCCTATTAAATGTGAGAGCACGTTAAGCCGTCGTCTTACGAACATCTATGGCAGTCGCAACGGGTTATTGGAGCCCTAAAACAAAATCCTCGTGGTCTAACTACAGAGCTTCGATGTTGCCCATGAAATGAGATGCCATGAAGTCAGATGGCAGTCGCGCCATGCAAAATATTGAAGTTCAGCCGCATCGCAGTAAGACTGGAAAGCCGACCAACTTGGGGAGTGGGTTGGAAAAAGGGTCAGTGGAAGATAATTAAATGTGCGGACACTGATTTCTAATTAGGTATTTTATTAGAAAAATGCAGTCAAAATCACGTCTTTAACCCGTAAAAGGTAGACGGATGTTAACATCCATTTTTAACCTGTCATTAAATAAGGTCTCAGTGACCCTATTTTCCTACTTCTGAGTCACGGAGTCAAATGACTCACCGGCCATTTATTTATAAAAAAAACAAATGACCAATGACCTTGTCATAATGATGTCTTCCTGTATTTGTATTGGACAGTCTTTGTTTGATTCGCGGTAAATATTAACCCGAATACGGTCAAAGACGAACTGATTAACCGTTCATTTTAGTAACAGTTTTGACCTTGACGTTGTGTAGGCGTTTCAAGACTGACCAATTTCATTTTCATTCGAGAATCCTTGTTAAAGTGAATTGGAATCCCACGCTCTGATTAATTTACATTCAATAGGGGGCCAGTGGCCTTATCTTTCACCAATTAATTTTGACTATTTTGGTCGCTGTAAAACCCTACAATATAATATACGCTATATAAAACTATATACATAGCAGCTTTACTATACTATCGATGATGCCATGCCATAGGGTGAAACCGTTTTGGTTGTGTAAAAAGTCAATAAGTAGGTACATTAGAGGAATTATAAAGTAACTATTTCATATCTTTTAACGGCTTCAAAAAAGGAGAAGATTCTCAATTCGACTATTTTATTTTTATGTTTGTTTCCTCCCTCATACCTTTAGACTGGGTAAAGCGATTTAGAAATTTTTAAAGGTTTTATATATTTTAATTTTGGGAACAAAGTGGGACAATTATTTGGTCCCATTTCGGTAATTTGAAGTCGGGTTTTGTGTCAATGTTATTTTTACCAAGTTCACATTCCACCAAGTGCCGACAATCGCAAGTATATACGTATAAATTATAATAAGACTGTTTTATAGTGTAAAGTATGTAGGTATAATATAAAGTAAATGGCGTGTTGCGACATGTGTAACAGTGCTGACTAACCTAACATAGATGGTCTAAAAATAAATTCTGATGTCAATATTTACGAGTATAATAACGTCCTTCAATTTAATCAGTGCGTATTATTACAAGCGAAGCACTGTATGAGTTGAGGTGCTGCTATACAAACTGTAAACTATTGTCAAAACCGCAAAATATGTTTGCTAAGTTCAATTAAAGTAGGTACCTACACGACGGTATCGAGTAAGCAATAATTTAGTTTGTGTTGACATCGGTTTAAAAAGTTCTTTGGCTGCTAAAGAGCCTTAACATTTTTGCGCCCGCCGCCACCATAGAGGCCACTTTGAGTATATCTATGCTATTATTATAAAGTGTGTCTTGGACCCGACTGAAACGGTGGCTGTTCCCGTTCCAGACGAAACGTTATGTCCACTGACCAAGACATACAATACAATACAATAAAACTTTATTGTACACCAATATAAAATGCATAACAAATATAAACAAGTTTTAAAATGTACAAATGGCGGCCTTATCACTAAAAAGTGATTTCTTACAGGCAACCTTTGGATGGACAAAGTAGAAGGAACAGAACTTAAGAAAGAGAGGGTAGGCATTGGTGAAGAAATAAGAAATATAAATAAAGACACCACTGTACTTGCGATCTACACGTAACTAGAACGGGAGGCGCATTATCAATATGACGGGCGGGCAGGCGCGGCGTCGAGTCTCTCATCTCCTTTATCAGAAATGAACTGTCCAAACTGGTCAGTGTTTTTAATATCAAATGTATTAGGTATGTAGGCCAGTGGGTTGAGGTCATCTCGGCAAAATGCACAGGCTGACACACTGGATTTTATAAATGTACTAATGGAGGTAAACAGGTCCTTTAAACCGCAAAATCGCAGGATGACGGTAGTTAATGACGACAATGTTACCGCATTGTAGGGATCCCTACCTGGGAATACGTGTCTTGAACTAACCCGTGAGTCAAGAGTTTGTGGGAATACCTCTTTAGGGTTAACCCATATTAAAGAGAACGTCAGACCAAGAAATGCGAAATTTTATCAAAAATCAAAATCAAAAAATATTTATTCATGTAGGTCACAAAGTAACACTTATGAACGTCAAAAATAGAAAATGCTTCTACATTTACATTTACCGCCAGATTCGCAAGGCAATAGGTAGAGCCTGTGAAGAAAGAACCTTATAATATCCCTAATACATATCCATATAATATAATATCCCTATACCTAATATCTCTCTGATTGGCTATTGTATGTTCAGTGGGTGCATGATGAAGTTTTAAACAAATAATAAAATTATTTTAAACCTGCTGAAGCCGTGGAGCAAGAAAATAAATTTCTTTTTCCCCAGTCCAACCGGAATACATTGGCAGGAAAAGAAGTCGGTACATACCCGATTTGTTTCTTCTATTCTATTCCTTCCAACAAACTTTTGAGTTCTTATTATAATATTAGGTTAGTACGATTTAAACAAAAATCCCAATGGACTTAAAGCATATTTATTGTTACGTATGATTTAGGCTACATGTTAAAATGACATTAGATCAAAAATTATTGTAACAAGGCAACTTGACTTCATTTTGTGTGACTACCTTAATTTTCCTTGGTCTGAGTAACTTCATAGATCACTGCTTTAAATTCTAGTGATTGTTATCAATGAATATTACACATATTGTGTATGTTCACTCGCAACAAGTTTTTGGCCCTTCTCAGATGTGTGGAAATCGAATAGGCGGATTTCTTAACCTTCAATAAGTGTGTATTAAAGTATAAAGAATGAGCATCGCTTATTTTGAATAAAAACATTTTGACTTTTATTATTAGGTAAAATTTGTTAGTATTTAGAATTTTCGAAACCACTGAACTGAATCAAAAAAGAATTCTTTCACTAGTAACTGCATTAACCCTGAGTTCTATAAGCTACTTTTATCCCAGTATGTATTATATATCCTTAGAAACTGGGACGAAAATAAAATAAAAAGATTTATAAATAAAAAAAAATAACAATATCTAAATAGTATCTAATATAAACAAGAACAATTATGTTTAGTTAACATGGATTTCATAGTAATGACCAGATATGCTGACATGCCCTAAACATGACAGCTAGATAAGGCAGGAAATGATATACTGTTTGTTTGCCTTATCAAGAGAGTGCAATGAGGGAACAAAAAGTGATTATTTATGTATTATTTTGTAATAGGGAAGAGATAATGCAACTGTGTTAAGAGGAAGCTTTTTTTGTTTCAAACAAGGAACTTGATATCATTGTTTGTTGCATTTCACAATTCTTTATTATTGTCTTTATTCTATGTTCTTTAGTCTGTTCGCAATAAATTCAAAACTATTGTACCAATTTTGATAGCTTTTTTTCTTGACTGTGTCAGCAAGGGTCATGTGTTTCGAGCGTATGTATGTATATTTATTTGTTCCCCTGTACAGGCCTAACAGCTGGATGAATTTCGACGAATGGGGTCTCAAATGAAAGGTCTTCCGAGTGTCACTGGGTACATTCAATGTGAATAAAAAGTAAACCGACTTTTTGACGGAAAAAAGTTTGTTGTCAAGAAATACTTGGTCAAACTTTGCGAGTGGGGTATCAAAATAAAGAGTTTTAAAAGAGGATTTCAAAAATATATACACCTTGTATGTTTCAATGCAAGTTGGTATGAAAAATCGTATTACAAAAGTATAAAACTAAAAGTATGAACTATTATTATTATGAATTATTAAACAATAAAAAAACCTGACTGCACATATCCAGATATTTAACTATAAGCAGACGGTACTCCAATAATATATATTTTTTTTATTATCTTTTCTTAATTTACAATGCGTAACATACAAAATACCACAATAAAATCACAGAGGCTTGTCCTTATGTTAACAAAAATTTTCCTTAGTTTCCAAAGTTAGTCCCGCCTGCTTATAGTTAAATATCTGAATATGTGCAGTCGGGTGTTTTATTGTTTAATAATTATTACTAATAGATAGGAGTGGTCCTCGAGGTTTTAGACTATGTTTTATCCCAGAAATGTGTTCCCGTGGGCATAGGGTATTTTCCACAGGGTCAAGGCCTCAGTGTATTATAATTTTTAACTTACTTACTACTTGGTGTTGCTCGGAATGCAGGGATTATATCTAGTGATAAGAAACATCTGTCCTAAATGTTGGAACTTTGGTTTGAATGACAAAGTGTTTGAATTTACTATACTGTGTGGTAATGGCAACAGGCTTGCCCCCTATGACGTGGGACCAACAATATTACTGACAATGCGTTGGTGTGTGCACCTCTGCCTAAGCAGTTACTGTTTTGGATAAAATTTTGTGTTTAAGTATCCTTGATGTTTAGAAAAAACAATTGGACCCAGGCAGAAGGGTGTGAAGTCTGTATGAAGTTCACGAGGTTAAAACATAAAAGCAATAGAGGTCATGGTTTTAAAATGGAACTTAAGAAGAGGAAAACATAAAGGGTTACCTACTTTTGAAATAACACTCAATAACAGGAAATTACATTACATTATTATAAATATCACTTACTTACATAACTATCTATTTGAGTAAAATTATTTAGAAACTTATAACAGCACACATAGGTACCATATTACTCATAGATTTTATGTCAAAATTCATCAAGCAGGACAGTATTGAATCTGTTGTTAATTAACATAAAAGGGGTAGGTAGAGGCATATTATTCACCCACTTTTCGTCAGTAAGTTTGCTGGTCTCACGTAATAAGGGGTGAACGTATTACGGCTAACATGTTATATATTCTACGCTCAATGTGCATGTACAAACATGGTTTAAATTAAAAAGGTAGTCGACGAACTAACACTATGCTTGGACGCTATGGAACTTTTGTTTATAATTCACCCATCAAAATCCACGTAATCATCAACTGATAAATATTTTCGAAGATTTACATCTACAATTTCACACAGCGTAAACAATTGCATGTTTGTAAACATTTTACCGGCGAATTTCGGCTATTGTCAAACTTACCAAGACTTTGACGAAACGGTTCTCCAGCTCGTCCCGATCCGGCATCGGAGGCTTTGTCCGGTTCCTTGTCGACGGCTGCCGAACATGGTGACTCTTCACAGACGCCACCGGTCCGTCCAACATTGTCTGCTCCCTTGAAGTTATCAAACCCATTTTACACTGAACACTCAACGCCAACCACTAATAACATTTTCAAACATCATAATATTATATTTTTATCACAGATAGAAGCACAAAAACACGACAAGTAACAAATCAACAGGTCACATTACACGGGAGTCGCGATAAAAATACTAATTCAAGTTCGTCAACAGGACGGCAACCACAACGCACCACCATACATACAATACGAGCGAATTCGAAGACAACAAAGCGAACGATGAACGAACGAAATGACGAACTAAAACCGCATCGAAACGTGAAGGAAGAAGTGAAGTTGACGCCGAAAGGCCCAGGAGCGCGATCGTAAGAAGTGAAGTTAGCAGTGGTAGAGTTTCCGTGATTTCCGTCCAATTAGAAATTAGGAAAGATCGAAACCTACCTACCGCAAGTACTAACTACTCACAGACAGACAGGTTACTGGACTCAGCGAATGTTTAATATTTTTATGAGATTTTTTTTATTTATTTATTTATTTTACATTTACATTACACATTACAAGCATGGCAAAAGCTGAAAATATTTTTTTTTATACTCAACTGGCTACGACGTAAATTAAGTGCGCTCAGCAAAAACATTAATTGGCTAGAAACAAACAAAACAACAAAACTAAAATTAAGTAAACACAAATAAATTTTGTGTTAAGTATACAAAAAAAAATATGTGCCAAAATTAGGAGAGTTTATTAACAATATTCTTGAGTTATTTTTACACTGATAATTATCTGAGAATAATGAAATAGATAATAATAAAGATGCAAGTCTTCACAAGAGTAATTGCATGGGTTTTTGAACGCATTAATAACTGTCAAGTGTGAAAGTACCCGATGTTGCCAAATTATTTGTTACCCGTAATTTAAACTACCGAAACATTTACCTAGGTGTTTATAACTTTAAAATATTCTTGATATATAATGTACACTACTAATATGTACAATACAAGATTGTACATGTGCAATAAAACCAGGAATATTTTAACTACAAAGCTGTTTTTCTAATTTTTAATGTTCACCTACACCTAGGCTAGGTGCCGATTATGTAAACTTTATATTATTTAGCTATAGTTTAATTTGGAAAATTTGGAAGATTGGTATACTTATACGAGGGTCGATTGAAAAGTAATCGGCCTAACCAAGAAAATAAATACATAATAAATCCTACCAAAATTATAAACGCGAAAGTTTGTGAGTATGTAAGTAAGTATGTATATATGGAAGGATGGATATTTGTTACTCTTTCACGTAAAAACTACTGAATGGATTTTAATGAAACTTTACAATAATATAGCTTATACATCAGAATAACACATAGGCTACAATTTATAAAGATATTGTGTGAATTGTTTAAAATATAACGCGGCGCGACGGGAACGGGAAAAAATCCAAATTACCACGCGGACGAAGTCGCGGGCGACCACTAGTGAAATATATTTTTATTTTTAAACCTAATCACCATCAAGTTCAATGCACTTTTGCCATGTTCCCTTCCAAGCATTTAGCCCGTTAAAAAAAATTATTCTTCCTTAGAGTCAAAATATGCGTCTACTGCTGCTTTTTAATTTTTCAAAAATCTTTGACCTCCCAAGTGCTTTTTTAGGTTAGGGAACAGAAAAAGTCTGACGGTGCCAGATCAGGTGAATAAGGTGGATGCGGTAACAGTTCAAAGCCACAGTTGTGAATTTCTGCCATTGATTGGACAGACGTGTGAACACGAGCGTTATCTTGATGAAACAGGACTTTTCTTCTGATCATTCCTGGACGTTTTTCTTTTATTTCCTCTCGCAAACGACGTAGTAAGGTGCAGTAATAATCAGAGTTTATAGTCTGACCCCTTTCAAGATAATCAACCATAATCACACCCTTTGAGTCCCAGAATACTGAAGCCATCACCTTACTTGCCGACAAAATCGACTTAGCCTTTTTGGGGGGGTGGTGGACTAGGTCTTTTCCACTGTTTTGATTGTTGTTTTGTTTCCGGTGTACAGTAATGAACCCATGTTTCGTCCATAGTAACAAAACGATTCAAAAAATCACATTCATCAGCTTCAAATAACTCCAAACAGTCGCGTGCAATAGTCAATCGCATCCCTTTTTGCTCAACTGAAAGCAGTCGCGGAACCCACCTCGCAGACACCTTGTGGAAACCCAACACGTTGACTATTATGTTTTGAGTACGTTCATAAGAGATGCCTATAATTTCGGCTATCTCTCTAATTTTCAATCTGCGGTCTCCCATGATTAAGTCGAGTATTTTTTTTAACATTTTCGTCAGTAGTGGACGTCGAAGGCCTTCCAGAGCGGGGTTCGTCTTTCACACTCTCTCTACCACGCTTGAATTCTGCTATCCATTTTTTGACGATGAATATGAAAGAGCGCAATCCCCTAATGTACTGACCATATCATCATGGATGGCTTTTGATGACAGCCCCTTCTTATGGAGGTACTTAATGACGGCATGCTGCTCGATTTGCTCCATTTGCGGAAATGATGTCAGATTGCTTTGTTAATCTATACTATTATTTAATTGTAAAGTGGTCGTGTCTGTACATTGGAGATATTTGAAAAAAAAAAATACTTGGGTTATGTTATGTTAACGATACTGAACACGAAAATGTTTGTTTCATCGCAATCGGTTGATTAGAACCGGAGATGTGACCAAAAATAAAATGAACTGAATTTAACGGAGATATATAGATGTCACTTTTTATTATTATTGGTCAATTTTTATAGCTTATTATTGTTAGGTATTTATGAAATTTGGCTGATATTGATGAAATTTGGTACAAGGATAGATTAGATCTTAAGAGAGGACAATTATGATGGTATATTTGGTCGCGATAACCAACATCCACGCCGGCGGAGCCGCGGGCAACAGCTAGTAAATTTATAAAATTAAAACTAATTATTGCACACGTTTCAAATTTCACACAATTAACAGGTCTGAACTGAACTAAATAATGTGGGTAGATTTTATTTTTAGAGCTAAATGGATCAGTGTTAGGCCGACTACTTTTCAATCCACCCTCGTACTACAGATTCTTATACTTAAAATTAAAGAAAAAAATCCCTTAAAACATCACAAAACCATAATAAAAATTGGAAAAACAGTACTTATCGGTCATTGAAGTACTAATTTAAATTAATATTAAAAATTATCGGTACAGTTACTGAGAATGTATGTATAGATACATACATTCTCAGTAACTGTTCCGATAATTTTTGTATGGGTACTTGGGGTATGAATACTAGCAACACCGAACAGGTACTGTGCAAGTTCGTTACAACACGCGGGAATTTTAAGTTATTTGTTTTTGTGTTAAGTTCGGCTTTAGTTAAAATGAGGCGTGAAAATCTTGGCAAAGTGGCTACAATGTTGAAGGTTACATTGGGAAATTGAATTCAGGGTTTTAGGCTGCGGTGACGCGAGCGACGACGAGTAACGTGTCCAGACCTAGCGGTACAATGATGGCTTTGCACCAGTCTCCTTGTATACCGCTCATCCAACAAAAGTTAAAAAGGCGGTACCTACAGCCTCAGGACCATCGACCTCCAGAATCGGGGCGTGTGGCGGCGGGCGGGCTAGCTACCCACCGTCCTCAGGCCCATAGAAGCAGGCTAGATTCACTCACCGACGCATGATAAAACCCGACCTAACCCCAGACAGAGGCCACGTAGGTGGCCAAAGTCTGCCAGCGCCACAGAGAATACTTCCGAGGAGGGATTTGGCAATGGACGGGGGGCGACTACGGCTTTGGACGGCGGACTTAAAAAAACTAAGGATCCATCTTAAAAATAAAGGGAGATTTTTTTTACTGGGGTTCACTGGGTAAGGGCACTGGCAGTTCAAATTTCCTATTGAAAAAAATGGACCAAATATTTGACCGGCAAGATCCGCATCATTAATTTTTGACCTTTTCTTAACTTAACTCCATTGGTGGAATTCGGTCCTCACATTTTGCATACTCACTTACCTTTAGCGCCTGGTCTATGTACTCGTACCTATTTAATTATTCCCAGGTTTGGTAAATTTTAACATTTATTCACAACTAAGTACCAAGTTGTTTTAATTTTCAAATATTGGATAGTTACAGATTACTTATTTTACAAAATTATGCTGGCATAATTTCCTTTTTTGCCCGTGGTACTATTGGTAATTTTTGGGTTTCTACGTAACAGGTGGCGAAAAATAAATAATAAATACATAATTATTATATGTAATTAAAAATAAGTTTGTACACGGATTAATAAATGACACGAACCTCGAATAAAATACTAAGACTACAGAACTACATAAACACTCTCGAAATCTCATTCGAATCTCGATCCGTTTACTTTATTTAAATGTATCAACAGGTGCACCGAGTACAGATGAAAATGATTGTCCATTATAAAAGACACAAACCTCAAATGTACCAGGAATACATAACAACATAAGAGCCTTCAAGGTAAGAGAGAGTGACCATAATATCATAATATAAAATCATAAAATAATAATATTTTAAAGGGTTATAAAACCAAAACATTGAAGTAGTACCACGGGAATATTTTTCTTCCCATAGTAGTACTAGACTGCTTGGTAGTACTATGGGAAGAAAAAAATTCCCGTGGTACTACCAGTGGTACTACCAGTAGTACCACGGGCAACAAAGGCATAATTTGACCAAAAATTATCGCTTCAGAGCATAATGACCAAAAAGCAAAATGAGCACTACAATCAAAATGTTCAATATGCAAAATGTTCAGAACGCAAAATGTGCAAAACGCAAAATGTTCAATATGCAAAATGTGCACCACAAGCAAAATGTGCAGAACGCAAAAAGAGCATCAAAGGCTTTAATCACATTGGCGTGTTTATTTCCCCAATGTTAAAGAAGCACTATTCGGCACTTACCCGTAGTCCCACCGCTACTACCCACTAGTGGGACCACGGGGATTTTTTTTCCCCGTGGTCCCACTGCCTTGTGTTAGTACTATGGGGAAAAAAAATTACCCGCAGTCCCACTACATTAGAGATGTGCCGCAAAGCCTTTGTTGCCCGTGGTACTACTGGTAGTAACTACCACGGGAATTTTTTTCTTCCCATAGTACTACCAAGCAGTCTAGTAGTACTATAGGAAGAAAAAAAATTCCGTGGTACTTCTTCAATGTTTTGGTTTTATAACCCTTTAAAATATTATTATTTTATGACTTTATATTATGGTCAGTCTCTCTAATCTTGAAGGCTCTTATGTTGTTATGTTTTACTGGTACATTTGAGGTTTGTGTCTTTTATAATGGACAATCATTTTCAGCTGTACTCGGTGCACCTGTTGGCACATTTAAATAAACTAAACGGATCGAGATTCGAATGAATGTGAATGTGCCGAGGCTGTCCAGAAAAAACAGTCGGCATATCGCGCCTGGGTCAGGGCTCGGGTGGCACATGACCCGAACGTTAACCGCCTCAAAGCAGCGCACAATAGGGCCACTAGGTTCAGCAAGAGGGCCTTCAAGAGAGCGGATGCCCAGCGCGTCGCGCGGCTTGGTCAGGAACTCACATCCCATCCCACGGGCAGCCGTGGATTCTGGCAACTGGCCAAAGCCGTGCAATCTAACTTTTGTCAGCCCTCGCTGCCACGTGATCCGATCCAGGCAACTATCGACCCATAGCTGTCACCTCAGTCATTTTCAAGGTGCTCGAGCTCCTTATCAATAAGCAGCTCATGCGATACCTGGAGGATCACTTGCTAATCAATGATCGGCAATATGGCTTCAGGCCAAAACGATCAACGGGTGTCCTCCTGGCATTCGTCACGCATGTATGGGGTGAGGCTATGGAAAATTTCGGCGAGTCCTTGGCTATTAGCCTGGACATCGCCAAAGCTTTCCTTTGGCTGCACGTAGACCATGGCTCTATGAGCCAGATCTACGTGTGCGTCTACCGATCCCACACAGGGGATTCTGAGACAACAAAGCTCTTCCAGTACCTCAGCGAGACGGCTGATGAAGCGCAGGTGCGGTTCCCGAACGCTGACCTAGTATTTCTGGGGGACTTCAATGACCATCACATTGAATGGCTGGGGTCCCTCAAGACTGATCATGCGGGTAGAGCCGCCCATGCGTTCGCTCTCTCCCACGGTCTGACCCAGATGGTATGCGGGATCACCCGGATACCAGACAGGTCAGATCACGCGCCCGCTCTGCTGGATCTACTGCTGACGAGTCGCCCAGCCCAGTACAGTGTTTCGGTAGGAGCCCCACTGGGTAGTTCCGACCACTGTGTTGTTCACGCTGTCATGAAGGTGTCACCTCCTGCACGTCCTGTACAAACGTCACGACGACTATGGCACTACTCGTCAGCGGATTGGGACGGTCTACGCGATTATTATGCGTCCGTCCCCTGGAGCCAGCGCTGCTTTGTAGGAAAGGCTCCTTCGGATAGTGCTTCTGCTATTGCTGGCGAGATCAGTTTAGGGATGGATTATTACATCCCTTTCACTGATGTCGCCAATGTCCGCAGAGCCCGTCCCTGGTTCGGGCGAGATTGTGCTAAAGCTGTTCGACAAAAACAGTCGGCATATCGCGCCTGGATCAGGGCCCGGGCTGTGCGCGACCCAAACGTGGGCCACCTCAAAGCAGCGTACAACCGGGCCACAAATTCGAGTAAGAGGGCCTTTAAGAGAGCGAATGCCCAGCGCGTCGCGCGGCTTGGTCAGGAGCTCACTTCCCATCCCACGGGCAGCCGTGGATTCTGGCAACTGGCCAAAGCCGTGCAATCTAACTTTTGTCAGCCCTCGCTGCCACCGCTGCGTTACCCAGATGGAACACTGGCTCACAAAGCCCAAAAGAAAGCGGATATGCTCGCAGACCTCTTTGCGGCTAATTCCCGGGTCGACAACCGTGGCCTGCAGCCCCCCGCCATCGCCAACTGTGGCCACACAATGCCTGATATTGTTATCAGGCAATGTGATGTACGGGCTGCGGTCGGGTGCGGGCTGCGGGCGGGTGCTGCGGTCACTCGACACGCGGAAAGCCAGTGGCCCTGACGGCATTCCGGCGGTGGTGCTACGAAAATGTGCAGCTGAGTTGTCTCCAGTATTAACGCGTCTGTACCGCCTGTCATACTCTTCAGGGCTCGTGCCGGAGGTCTGGAAGGAGGCGAACGTACAACCGATCCCCAAGAAAGGGGATCGGTCCGATCCAGGCAACTATCGACCCATAGCTGTCACCTCAGTCATTTGCAAGGTGCTTGAGCTCCTTATAAATAAGCAGCTCATGCAATTCCTAGAGGATCACTCGCTAATCAATGATCGACAATACGGCTTCAGGCCAAAGCGATCAACGGGTGATCTTCTGGCATTCGTAACGCATGTCTGGGGTGGGGCTATGGAAAGGCACGGCGAGTCCTTGGCTATTAGCCTGGACATCGCCAAAGCCTTCGATAGGGTCTGGCATGCTTCGCTCCTTTCCAAGCTTCCGGCATATGGTCTACCTCCTCAACTGTGCAGCTGGATTGCCAGCTTTTTAAACGAGCGCCGAGTGCGGGTCCTCTGCGATGGCCAGGCTTCTCTCTTCTTGCAAGTGAATGCCGGGGTACCGCAGGGGTCCGTACTATCACCAACTCTCTTTCTTCTGCATATCAATGATATGCTATCCCTCGGGAACATTCATTGCTATGCAGATGACAGCACACTGCACGGGAGTTACTCGGTTCGTCCGACGGCGGGGCGATCTGAGATTGAGGAGGAGAGACGACGACTCGTGGCTGATCTCGACCGTAACCTCGACAGTATCTCTCAATGGGGTACCGAGAACCTGGTCGAGTTCAATGCCCACAAAACACAGGCGTGTGCATTTACTGCGAAGAAATCCCCTTTCCTTCCCCTACCCTCTCTTCAGAATGCATTATTACCAATGAAGGACAACCTTGATATCCTTGGCATAGACGTTCGTCGAGAGCTCAATAATAAAAACTGCATCGAAAGATGTATAGGGCTAGCTTCGCGGAAACTAGGAATACTGAATAAGGTAAAGAGATTCTTTACACCGGACCAGAGGTGTCTGCTGTACAAGACGCAGATTAGACCCTGCGTCGAATACTGCTCTCACCTCTGGGACGGCTCCGCGAAGTATCTGCTGGACGCTCTCGACGCTATGCAGCGACGGGCTATCCGTATTATAGATTGTCCGGAGGTAACGGGAAGCCTTGAGCCGCTAGTTCAGCGCCGAACAATAGCTTCCTTGGCCGCATTCTACCGTATTTACCACGGCGAGTGTTCTGAAGAGCTCTTCAATCTGATCCCACCCTCTTCCTTCCGATCTCGAACGACTCGTGCCGGGCAGAGATGCCACCCCCACACAGTGGATAGTATGTTCGCGAGAACCGAACGTTTTAAACGTTCGTTTCTCTGCCGAACGATAGTGGCCTGGAACGCCCTGCCTGTGCACGTGTTTCCTCCCACATATAATCCTGGGTTCTTTAAGCGGAGCGTGAAGAGGCACATCAGTAGGTCGTCAAGTTGAGGGTCACTCTCAATAGTAATGTGTGCTGTGAGAGTGGCCCACAATCGCTAGACGTCGTCACGACTTATCACCAGGCGGGCGGCGTCAATTTGGCGAACCAAATATAAAAAAAAAAAAAAAAAAAAATAGGGTTTGGCATGCTTCGCTCCTTTCCAAGCTTCCGGCATATGGTCTACCTCCTCAACTGTGCAGCTGGATGGCCAGTTTTTTTAAACGAGCGCCGAGTGCGGGTCCTCTGCGATGGCCAGGCTTCTCACTTCTTGCAAGTGAATGCCGGGGTACCGCAGGGGTCCGTACTGTCACCAACTCTCTTTCTTCTGCATATCAATGATATGCTTTCCCTCGGGAACATTCATTGCTATGCACAGCCCGGCGGCGATGCCGGCGGCTTCTTTGTGCGGCAAGCCGCCGGCAATGTGTGTAGCAGCCTTAAGGAAGATTTTTTTTTTTCAGCGGGCTAAATGCTTGGAAGGGAAGATGGCAAAAGTGCATTGAACTTGAAGGTGATTACGTTGAAAAATAAAAATATATTTCATTTATTATGTATTTATTTTCTTGGTTAGGCCGATTACTTTTCAATCCACCCTTGTATATATTGTACATTTTGCGTTCTGCACATTTTGCATATTGAACATTTTGATTGTAGTGCTCATTTTGCTTTTTGGTAATTATGCTCCGAAGCGAAAATTATGACGTTAATGCCTCAATATCAACTCTATGGTCAATGCCGTATCACAAACAAGAGACAAACTGACTTACAACTTCAAGCTGTCGCTGACGTCCTTTGTTCACCGTGGTACCATTATATAGTACATTATATAGTAGTGCGATTATTAGGCGAGGGACATAGCCCTGACACTAGTGGCAATGACCGCCTGGGGATCCTCGTGTGATGCAGCCTATAGGGACAATAATTAGCTAGGGAGTAGTATAAATAAAAACATGACATGTGTTTATATATTTTTATTGGTTAAATATTCATTTTTATTGGTTTTATTCGTACAAAATTATAGCGGTAACGCGAACAAAAGGTATTGCCCGTTTTCTATTAAAATAATATACAATACACCAATACTTTTGTTAGCACCATTTTTTATTAATTTTTTATACTTTTATACAAACATGCCATTACCTTAGATTGCTACGAATGCATAGTAATAATGAAAAGATCATGGTCTTTTAACCTCCTCCATAATAATTAACTAAAATAATTAGTTGTGTTGACAACGATACCTAGGGTAGCTACTACTAATAAATGAACTTAAATTATTCACTGAATAATCGCCACGTAGGTACCTACCTACGTGGCGTTTCAAGCCGAATGGCCCGGTACAAACAATTTGGTCCAGTTTCAACAATACAGTGTTAAATCGTACCTTTGTTAATATTTAAGATCTCCACATTCGGTACAGTCTTTGGTTAGGATAAAAAAGATAATCAGGATTATATACCCTTAAATTTATAATATCACAAGCATAATAAATTGAATAGTTTCATTGCTAAGTTTAGTCATAGCACAAATGTAGTGAGAAAGCAGATAATCGCGTGATCATTTACACAAAAAGGATAGCGATATAACTAGATAGTATAAGGATATTACGAACCAAGCATGGCGTCCCTGCCTGTGCGTTTTGGCGGCTGCGCCAAAGTTTGCTTGTCGTTTTGTATTCGACCTTCGGCACGGGAGGATTAGGGAAGTTCTAGCACAGACCTAAACTAATACAAAGCACGCCAAGAGTTAAGACAATTCTTGGATCCTAAATTGAAGGCCCAACTTTGACGTTGCCCATTTTGTAACTTCCGTAAAAAATGTTGCAACGGTATTGGCGTAACTCAAAGCGAGTGAAAAATACTGAGTTTAAAAGGCAAACAAAAAGCAGGTAAGGTAAAACAGAATGGCGAACACTATTTAGCAACAAACCGACAAAGGGCACAATGCACGAAGTACTATGCGAAATAACGTACAGTAATGTACATCGTCATTTTGTCCTAATTATATATAAATATATATATATATTATAATATTTTTACACGTACTTTTTTAATACTTTCGAGGCATATCTTGCGTCTACTTAAATCCACCTTAAGCTAAAAATACACCTTATTTTTAATACCTTCTGCTGGTCCCGAGATATTCTTTTAGTAATATTGTTTATTTCCCCGGAGCGAGCAGAAGCAGTCTATCAACTAATATGTTTAAAGGCACAGTAAATGAGCTTATGGCAGTATCATGCCTAGATACGTATAAATGGACAATTATGTATTAGACCTGAGGTACCGTCAACAACAAAAATATCTATACATGCTTCAGTTCATATAAACTCATCACTGAACGTGATGTCATGTCACCTGTGTCAAGCTACTTTTGTTCTAGACTGTACGTACAATACAACTAACGCAACGCTAATTTTTGAAAAACAAACCCTTATCGAAATGCTTGTATCCTTTGTAATTATTATCTAAGCTAAGACCACCAATAAAATCATCGTGGCTTAGAATATAATCAACATCCCACAATATAATACACTGAAACAAAATTATTTCACGGACGTACCATCGTTTCAAAACACCAATTGCGCCTATACGATGAAGTCACAAAAGACCCGAATAATTTCCACCATAAAAGTTGTGCAAACAGCGACTTTCTTTAATATAGGAAAATAAGCATTTAAATCGCACCGAAATGGCTGACACAGTACTTAATCAACACGTGATTGAAGATATTTTAAATATGCATGCGTGCCGTGCAGATTATACAAAATTGCATTTAGCAATGTAAGAATAGCAGACATAAGTTGCATTTGACTTTCGTGCTTATTTATGTAGCTAGAGTTCGAAATATGTTATTTAATTCAAGTACATACAGTCAGCATATATATAATCCCTATAACATTAAAATTTTCATCATAACGTACTTTTGTTCATCGAAGGTCTATATTGGACGGAGCATATTATTTTAATTGTTTTCTAAATATGTAATATGCCGAAGAGTGGAGCAATACTAAATCTGTATTAATACTATATTTAATACTCAAATCAAAGATGGTAATTTCTAGATAGGTACTAAACGAAAACTTAATATTATTAATATTATGCTCCGGTCAAATTGTTTGATTAAATTCGCGTCCAGAAAGAGCAAGGTCATTTCCATTTGCGGCATCGCCCTCTTGCTATTCCTGTACGCGACAGAAGATACACCAATAGTTGTTCGTACCCATTTTGAAAATGGGTAGTAAGTAGAGTAGGTAGTACCTATACAGTAGTATCATATTATCCGGTATACTCTAGAAAGTTTAGCAACAGTGGTCGTAATAGTACAAAACTGCACAAAACACTATAACTAAATCTGCTTCACAATACTCAAGACGGCTTACAAAGATCAACAATTGGTCCTACCTATTTTAAAAATGGGTAGTAAATAGACCACACAGTCTGTACGTAGCCTAATTCTGATTATAACAGTAGTTTAAAAGGCTCATAAGGTGAAGTCGTACCTATTTTGAAGATGGGTAGTAGTACAAAACTGCGCATCCGGGTAGTTGCCAACGCGACGCGTGCAGTTCAATGAGCTGCAGGAGCGTGCGACGTATGGAGGGCGCCGCGGCCGAGTTGAGGAAGGCGTCCCTCACGGCCGTCAGCAGGCGCTCCAGCTCGCCCGGGAGGGAGGACTCCAGGTCGCGTCCGATGTAAGTCAGTACGAAGAATAGGTTTTCCGTCTGTAACAATTGAATTGGGAGTTTTTTTTTACTCTGTCTAAACAAGTAGTAAGTATATGGTTACTTTTGTCAATCTATGGTTGAAATATTAGCCTTTAAACATAGAAGCCAATTTATGAAAGAAACAATATCTGAATGTCGTTCAAGATCTTTCGTTTTTCCGATTGAAACAAGACTGGTTAATTAAGTTAGGTGTTCCACAAGGTAGGTTTCTGGGTCTCCTGTATATTCGAAGCAGAGTACACATTTTGTATAGTTTTTTATATAGATCACAGACCGACTGTCATGTATGTACCAAATGCCTAACTGAAAATTTTGTAGTTCAGTTAATCAAAATAAAAAATACTAGCTGATATAAGAACTCCGCCCGCGTGGTATACTTTTCTCCTTCGATTCCCACATAGTAACATAACCCAACCCAAGTAGGGTTATGTTACTACTGAATAAATTGCTTTTTAATGATGAAAGAATTATTAAACATCATTATGTAACAATTGAATTGGGAGTTTTTTTTTACTCTGTCTAAACAAGTAGTAAGTATATGGTTACTTTTGTCAATCTATGGTTGAAATATTGCCTTTAAACATACTGAATAAATTGCTTTTTAATGATGAAAGAATTATTAAACATCATTATTTTCAGTTTACCTCTCTTTAATATTAGTATACATATACTCACATCACTAGCAGAAGGCACTGGCTGTCGGATACAATCCTCACAGCACTTGCATATAAGCGTGAGCAGCACATGTCCGGGCTGAGCTGAAGCGCCTCGCCGCTGTATGGCTCTCCTGCGCAACTGGCAGTACATCTCCAGCAGAAACGACAGGAATGCCATCAGCCGAGGTCTCCCCCCACCCACTAAAGTTCCCAGAAGCTTGTCGCGGTCGTGATACCACTGCTGGCACGTGTTTAGAAGAGATTCGAGGAAAGTTTCAGTGCTCTCTCGTTCTACTACGGCGATGCAACGTCTGGCTGCCGGGAGCGCGTAGCGGGGAGACTCCACGGCGCGGGACACCAGGTGTCCGACTGCGTCCATCAGTGTACGCGCTGTTACTGCATTCGGATCTGTTGACAATACCACCGGACTTACATGACTTGATTCAAAAAAAGACAAATGGCGCAATTACACTTAAGATCCTCGAGTTCGGGTTAATACGGGCTTACGATCAAGGGTAATTGCGCCATAAGCCCTACATATTTCCCATCTAGCCCCCCATCTAAATTCTAACCGGCTGGCTCGTAAAATCTGAAAATATTTGTGATGGCAATCCATATAATGAACTTTCAAGGAAAACTACAACAGATCCGATAACTTTGTTAGTTCAGGAGTTATAAGGTTATTATGTAGGACTACGGAACCCTATTCTATGCGTGGCCCAACACGCACTTCGCCGGTTTTTTTTAGTGGTACACGTAATAGTACACGGGCCGTAGAACTTTGAAAAATATTGATTAACAGCAAGCTCATTTTTCGTAAGTAGCTTTATTTTACCGAGTCCCCCACATATATCTCAAAAAGAAATCTCAAATCAGGTAGCTAACGTAGAGCAGGTAGAGTTATCCACTAAAAAATATTCGGAACAAAATTGTAAGGTTGCATTAATTTGTATAGAGCTGCAAAGTGGTGCAGGTATTAAGTACATCGTTATAGATCAAATATCATAAGTTCCCATCGATCCGACTTGTGCTAAAAAAGTTATTCAAAGTTGAAAAGTTAAAAAGTAGAAAATTTTCCGTTTTTTTTGGATTTTTCTCGTAAACAGTGAATTATATCAAAACTTGGTTTTGTACAAAATTGTAAATAATAAAAAAACCTACAAACAAGTCTTCACAACTTTTTTCCTAGGAATTACCATTTCTGAGAGATTGCGTCAGAAATCAGGTAGATTTGAGATTTCTTTTTGAGATATATGTGGGAGACTCGGTAAAATAAAGCTACTTACGAAAAATGAGCTTGATGTTAATCAATATTTTTCAATGTTCTACGGCCCGTGTACTATAATGTTTTTCCAGCATGAATGGCTGGAATTTTTATACTGGGTAATAATTACCTTCTCAATCGAGACTTCAAGACCGATTCCAAATTATTTATGCTGTTTAGCATAGTATGTAGGAGCTCCGGAGCTCCCACTACCTTTTCTGTACTGTCTCCAGTTACAGTCGTATCTAATACGTGGCATTTATCATCAGATAGACCGTGTGGTTTATTATTATATGAGTAGTTAATAATATTAAAAAAATCTCCAAGATCTCCAATTGCCATCGAAAATGATCCGAAGCCTATACAAAAAAAGTCACATCATCATTAGGTACCAATTTTAGAATAAAAATGTTAACTAACCTTCCAGAGCCTTATCAATACACTCCTGTATTTCTGCCGGGAAGGTTCCCAAATCTCCAGAGTCGGCCGCAAGTCCCAGAGCCGCCATGCCGCTCGCCAGAGCGTCAGTAGATGTCAGGGACTTGGATCGCTTCAGTCCAGGAGTGAACGACTGTGGGCGGATGCTCTTGCCGTTGCCATTCGTAAGCGAAGATGGCGGGGACTTTTTTTTTTCAGGAATAATGGCCTGTTGTGCTTGTAGTTTGAAGTGTACGCGGGGTGTCACCTGGAATGTTTTAATAAACATCTGTAGCTGAAGTTGATCTAGTTTCACGCGCTAAACTCGGGAACTACTGGTATGAATTGAACAATTATATATATATATATAAATATATATGTATTGAATAGCCCTACTATCCAGTTATCCAGGAAGGCTAAGTATTATTTAAATAACATATCTAATGCTGGTGGGCTGGAGCAACAATGAAAAATAGACCTTTTGAGAGCTTATATCGCATGTACGTCAAATAAGCGGTAAAATGTACGCAACAATAACTATTCTAAGAGATACCAACAGGGGATTTTGTCGTTTGTGTTGCAAAGGTTTTAGTAGTATTTGGAAGTGAGTGTTCCCTTTGTGTGAAATATTATCTAGGCTCCACGGAGGCCGTCCTGTACCTTGCTTTGAAAGCTTAACCTCAAATGCAGTCGAGGGAGCTCGTGAAGAGTTATTTTCTGCCAGGATTCAGCCCTCTGAATGCATCAAAGATAATTGATACCTAGTTGGCAGACAACTGACAAACATCACAGATGGGCTTCGGTAAGCAGTGAACACTGACCTGCGGCGGCACATTCCCGCTGGAGGTGCTGTTGATGAGCGAGTGCGGCATGACGGGGCGGTAGTGCGGAGGCACCTGCGCGTGCAGTACTGCAGAACGCGAGTGCTGGAGACCCACGTGTGTGTAACCGAGGCTCATCGCCGGCCTGTAAACAACACTTTTATTGTAGCGAATATAACAAAGTAGAAGGAGATTAGTCCGTTTTGCCGTGTGAAGTATATTAACGTTCAGGAAATCTGTTATGCAATGTAGGTATTTCAGAAGGTAAACAATTATCTACCTTACGAGTACAACGCAAAGTCGGTTATCACTGCATCACCAATGCACTTGCATAGGTTTGTGAAAATAAAAACGTTAACCGACTAACGGTAGAGAGAGGTAGTACCTCTACATCGAAGTGACCTCAAGTACCTACTTATCTATGTTAAGATTGATGTGAATATCATAGTTTATAATTCATTGACACCGCCTAGTGTAAAGCCCAGAGGAAACATGATAGATATACAAGTAAGTACAGACAGGAAAGTATACATTCCAATTTTGAACCCAACCCCTTTTATTCTTCTACTTCTTTTAAGTGCGTGGCTCCATCGTTCATCGATGATTTTGCTAATGTCAAGGTAATGTTTGATACATCCCGGCACAGAAGAACTAGTTCTTAGTGTGGGACAAGATATGAAACGTTGTTCGGTATTGTATTCGATTTTGTAGAGCGCCAAAGTAACCTAAAAAGCCGTATGGGTGGATAGATTGGCGGTCAGGGTGAACGCGACTCTGTTAAAGAGACCACTGCAAACCTTGGCCGTCAAAACCATACGGGGGTACCGCACGATCTCCAGAGAGGCTGCATGTCTCCTAGCCGGGACCCTTCCATCGGACCTGGAAGCGAGAGCCCTTGCACAAAGAGGCGCTGGAGAGGTACCACAGGCCTGCGACTCGAGAAATCCAGGAACAGCGCAACTCCGCCAGGATCTCATGGAGACTTGGAGGGTGCGACTTGAGCAACCAAAGTGGGGAACCACCGTCATCGCGGCGGTGAGACCGATCATGGACGAGTGGCTGCAGGTCACACCCCGATGTCAACACTGCGAGGTTTCCGACGACGACACCGCACTCCACACGTTGGTGGAGTGCTCAGCGTGGGCGAGTCAGCACCGGAACCTCGTAGTAGGTCTGGGCGTGGATAGCCTCTCGCTGGAAACCATACTCCCAGCCATGGTCTCCAGCGCGAGTAGGTGGAACGCGGCCGTGTCCTTCTGCGAGCAAGTCATGCTCGCGAAGGAGGCGGCCGAGAGGGAGAGTACCCTCCCCGCTGAGTTCCACAGTCAGCGGCCAGGGCGCCGCAGGCTCATCTACGCCCAGGACCATCGACCTCCATGATCGGGGCCTGAGGACGGCGGGATAGCCATCCGCCGTCCTTACAGAAGCAGGCTAGAAGGGTCGCGTGCTGCGGGGCCTCAATCCCACAGCACGCAACCAGATTCACTCACCGACGCGGCATAAAACCCAACCCCAACGACGCGGGATTTTCATTCCGACCAAACCCCCGAAGAGGCCACACAGGTGACCAAAGTCCACGTGGCGTCCACTGGAATACTATACCTTCGGGTGTCACCAGAGACCCCGCAGCAATGGACATGGGAGCGGCCGCACTCTCGCGGAATTAAAAAAAAAAGAGAAGCACACGTTAATGTGAATGTCCAAATACGTCTAGAATATCGATAAAACTCTATAAGGAGCATTAAATATTGTTCAAAACTAACTTACATTATTCGTAGAATCCTCCCGCTTCACTCACATGAAAGCGAAAGTGCAATATCGTGAACTAATTTCCCCCACCAACGATAAACGTAACATTTTTTTTTCAAAACAAACTAAATATTTTTAGTAATTTATTAATCTCAATTATTAAAATTATTTCGTATATAATGTAAGTAACAACTAAATTATAAACTTTCGCGCTTATATTAAATTACCTACAGTTTTTTTAGACAGTTTTAGTTTTTATGCATTTCTATTATTCAGTTATGTTACATCATATTTGTATTATTAACACTCCTCCCTCTCTAACAAAAATGTAGAGCAGTATCGCACGTCCGCCAGACTTGAAGCCTGCTTTACTACTTAATCCGTTTGCCTGAAAACTAATACAATTCATCGGTTATTCGAAATGACGAACAACGGAAATAAATGCAACTCGGGTTGCGTAAGACAGTCTGTCATTATAATTCGAAGGACTAAAGGAGGCAATCTATACTTTCAGACTACTGACCTCATTAAACGCCAAGAGTTCGGTTGGAAGAAAAGCTTGTCATAAATAAGCTCCACCTCGGTTTAGTGAAAGGAAATCAAGACTTCACGCGGAGTGCAACACAACAAGTGCTGGCTGTGATTTTTTTTACAATGTGCTGACTGTGATGAGCTTTTTTAAAAACGTGGCTTCATCATTGTTCATCGATGATTTCGCCAATGTCAAGGTAATGCTTGATAAGTATTTCCCGCTCAGAAGAACTAATTACTCAACTAGTTCACGGTGCGGGACAAAGAGACGTTGTTCGGTATTGCAATTGAGCGTCTGGGAACCCGATTTTTGCGGAGCGCCAGAGGTAAAAAACCACCAACCAAGCGCGTGCTTGAGAATTTTTGTAGAAATTAAATAAATTGTGTTTAATAACCAAGAGAAAAGAACGTGGCGCAGAATAGAATTGAAATACGTATTTACGGAAATACGTGCCAATAGTCTCCCATACTTTAGGAAGTACAAATTATCTTGTTGCCAGACATAGGTGCCTAGGTTCTTGTGCATGCAATTAATAGATCGAAGAAAAAAGTTTTTGCCAATTTGCGGAATATTGTAGTTTACCATAACATTCTAAATACCAATCTATAATTCCAATAAACTCGAAGGAATGGGTTTGGCTGAGAATAATTATTAGCGAAGTCTGCTCAATGTCACATAGATATGCTAAGTAGATATTTAGTTACTAAGTTAGTATATTATTACATAACACAATACGATGTTTGCAGTCTGGCAGAATACCTTAGGTATCTAGACAATACTGAAGTATCGTGTTACCAGCAGCCAGGGGGTATCACCGTGACGAATCAATGCAGAAGAGGACAGCTCTCTCTACGCCTCAGAAATATATTCCCGCACAGAAGAACTAATTACTCAACTAGTTCACGGTGCGGGACAAAGAGACGTGGTTCGGTATTGCAATTGAACGTCTGGGAACCCGATTTTTCGGAGCGCCAGAGGTAACCTAAAAAGCCACCAACCACGCGCTCAGCAAAAATCGAACTCTCCCCAGGTACCTATACTTAGCTTGACAGTCGTTAGTCGTTCAAAAACAGGCATCCATTGCAAAATTTCACGCCGATTTTTACATTATAACTTTTCCGTTACCTACTTATTCTATGCAGTACCAGCCTAGCACAGCCAGACACAGTCGACATCATCAACCAATGATATCGCAGAATATTTCAAAAACATAGTAGATATTTATAGTAAGGGGCAGTTTGTGCATCGAATACTTAGATGAATTAAAAAGGGATCAAATATTTTTTTTTTAAATCTTTATTTAAGGATCTTGGTCAGACTGTCACTCATCGCTCATCGTGTTTATCCTACTTATTGTAATATACCAAACATTTCGTAACCTAACCGTTAAGCTATTTACCATTTCTATAATAATATTCTATTATTATATCATAACTAATTAAATGCTGAACGTGGCGCTGAAAACAATAAAACGTCAAACATCAGCTCCGCTTTCACTTTCACTAGTCCAATCCAAACATGCAGCAAATTAAACCAACACACGACTTCTTTAGTTTAATCCACTTGATACAATTTATTTCTTTTAACTTTTTAACTAGCTAGCTGATACTAACAAACAGCCCAACAGTTAGTCTTCTAGTTCCCAACTCCCAAAGAAACACTTTCACGTTATAAATCCTGATCTGAGATTTTCAGATATTTACGTCAAATCGATCTCAGATGTTGCAAAGATTACCCGGAACGGAAGAAACAGACACTTAATTTTATTTAGCTGTTTGTAGGTACCTAGATGGTAAATAGATGCAATAGATAATAAGTTGACTTGGATCAATACGATCTTAACGTGATCCCTATCAGTCTCTAATACCTAATATGCACCTTTTATTACACGTAATGACGTAATATTAGGAAAATACTACCATTGTCTTTTATCAACACCCGATCATCGTTTGGTTTTAGGATCTCGTAAGTTAAGTTTTAGCCACCAACTAAATCCAACATTAACCTCCTCATTCAGGGACATCGACAGTCAACATGTACGTGAATTTAATAGTAATGAACGAGTGTCAATACTAATCAACGAGTCAATAATGGCAGTCATTGTCATAACACCAACCCCGTTACGGTGAACAAGCGACTCCAGCGCAACACCACACGCCGCACAACAAATTGTTTCAATACCGTAGGATACAATAGCGCTCATATAATGAACTCATTGTACGTGTGGCAAACGTGAATAGGAAAGCCGTCATTTCCGGTGCTTGGCTCGGAATTTGGCTTGGTTTTATATTTTTGCCGATGTTAGGGCTTTATACAAAAGTGAAAATGTTCGAACATGGCTGGCAGAGTGTGGCTAAAGAGACGCACCACTCAGGATCACTGATGATCTAGCCAACCACTTCGAAAGTTAATGACCAATAATTTACCAGATACCCAAATTAAACTAGCTGAGATTAACGCGACTTAGTTTTCTCCTTCCCAATTCATATAACGTAATAATGGAAACCTAAGCACTTAGTGTAAGTATTTTCATAATAGGCTTAGTAGTCTCCGAGCCTATTCAATATGCATAGAAACAAGCAACAATTAGTATAGATAGACTTCTGACATACCATGGGGCGCGTAACGCGTGACCGCGTAGGAAGTACGTGGAAGGTACCTCCTTTGCACTTCTACATTCTTCTGGAATGGCACTTTTCAGTCACTTGGCACTATTCGTGTTTGATCTAAGCTTCTATACATTTCTCTCAGTGCCACCAAAATTCACTATGTAGATTGCAGTTTGCATTTGTAGACACGCATAATTTGGTATTAGCTAGACCACCAAAAAAGTGAATTTTAAAGAGTTCCTAAAATTTTGACATAAACGCATTCAGATGTTAACATGAGCATGTTATAAGAATGACGTGATCACAATGGGAGCAAGTGGCGTGTCCTGTCTACACTAGATGATTGTTACAGTCGACTGCCAGCTCATGCGTATTAAGCCGAAACTTTATACAGAAGAAACTATTATGGAAGTTGAGAGTTGAGCAGCTCTAGAGGTTAGAACTTTATAAGTACGCCAAAGTGCTTGAGAATTTTTGTAGAAATTAAATAAATTGTGTTAAATAACCAAGAGAAAAGAACGTTGCGCAGGATAGAATTGAAATACGTATTTACGGAAATACGTGCCAATAGTCTCACTTGAAACTCCCATACTTTAGGAGATACAAATTATCTTGTTGCCAGACATAGGTGTCTAGGTTCTTGTGTTCCCCATGCAACTTTTTAAGTTTTTGCGAATTTGCGGAATATTGTTAGTATACCATAACATTCCAAATACCAATCTATAATTCCAATAAACTCGAAGGAATGGGGCGGGCTGAGAATAGTTATTAGCGAAGTCTGCTCAATGTCACATAGATATGCTAAGTAGGTATTTAGTTACTAAGTTAGTAAATTATTATATAACACAATACTCACGATGCTTGCAGTCTGGCAGAATACCTTAGGTATCTAGACAATACTGAAGTATCGTGTTACCAGCAGCCAGGGTATCATACCGTGACGAATCAATGCAGAAGAGGACAGCTCTCTCTACGCCTCAGAAATATATTAGTATCGGTATGTCTGAAATGGTTTTTAACGAAACTGGACGTAATTTTTACTACGAGTAGATTCGATATCTTCATGAAACATTTTTTATAGTTGGGGGGAGTAAAATGTAAGTTAATCATTTTAAAAACTTCAGAAGAAATGTAATTGGTTTGAACCTGAATCTTTCACTTGTGACAAGGACGTTTAACTAAGTTAGCCACCGGATAACATTTAATCTGTAGAATGTCTGCGTTGCTTCTCGTTCCAGCCCTAGGTCCTTGCTATGTTTGTTATTTTCCAAATCGCGTTTTAGGCCACGTTGAGACAAGAAAAATGGAAAGGAATTTTCAGACGGTGTAGTTTATACAAACAAACTAAAGTCAATTAGTGGGTAATAGTGGGTATGAACAGACAGAGGCTAAGTGAATGAAGTCACATTTATAAACAAGAATAAAACTGTAGTACATTGACCTTGAGATCGAATAGGTAATGAACAAGAGACGACATCACATAGAATTAGGTAGATAGATATATCTAAACTTAGATGAGAATGACGCACTGGTCGCTATGCTGAATGTATTGTTTTGTTTGAAGAAATATGGCAAGGTATACAATATTCAAACTAACGCCATCTTTCGGCATTTGTTAGTAAATAGTAGCAGAAAGAAAATTTGCAAAAGAAACGAAACAATGAAGAATTCACGCGGATAAATACAGTCAAAGTTCGTGATAACAAAAAAGTAACACGAGTTTCTGTTGCACGATTAAATAAATAGGTATTTAAAGAGTACACAAGTTTGAATTTAGATAGAGGTTCTTTACATGTGTGTGTTACTAACAAACTAACAAATTCGAACTGATAAAGGTACGAACAATTCTTGATCGCGTTGGTTGGCAGCATAAACATCTGTATGTTAAATTAATGATAGTGATCTGGTTTGAAGCCAATTTTAAATTACTCACATGTCCGACGTAGAGTACCTTCCGCGAACCATTTTCACAATGATTGAACACAATGAAATTGAAAATCACAAGACGAATCCACTACCTATATCACCGGCGGCATCGCACTATTTGCATAATACGAAGACGATTGCGCTAATGACGATAAAACTCTATCACTATCTTCTGTGAATCCCTGTGCAAACTTGGCAAACTTGCCTACAAATTACGTCTCATTTCTCTCACAACATCGGTATTTATTAATAGAATCCAGTATCCGCCGTACACCGTATCCCAGAGTTTGTACACTTCTCCAAAGAGCGGTGCATAAACAGTCAGCGATTAACTATTTCGGTACTTTTGAGATTATTATGTGGAGTTTACGATCCAAGTTCGTTCGTTCGTGTGTTTATTATTTTGGTCGTTTGGTCGCGTCGTCGTCGTGTCGGGAGTTCCGCGCGTCCCTGAGGCTGCGCGTGCGCGACTGTGCGGGGCTGATACGGTTGAAATCGGCGCGAACGATCTTCGGCCCCTTTGGGAGTGCGCGGGTGTGTTCGCGTCACCGTGGCCAACAACAAACTGATAAAAACTACATATACTGACTATGTAAGTAGGAACATGAATGTTGGATGTATAGATAAACGACGAAGATGCCTGACGTGGGTAACGACGTGCACGTAATATTTTCCCGCATTTTCTCATTGCCTTCTGTTGGACAATATCCAATAGTAGTGTTTCCTCTATGTATAATTAACATTAGTAAATATTTTGGTGTGCAACTTGCAACGTCAAAGGATCGAAAATCTATAGATATCTAAAAATATCTCATTTGTCTCTAGCTTCTCTATAACACAGTCATCTAAGTTCAATAGTTGCTACCTAGAGTAAGAAAATTGTATCACGCAAATCAGGCAGGTAGGTAAATGTAACTCTAGTTTGGCTTATCATTTCTTACTTAATACTAATCTCTATATATAAACATGAATCCCTATTTCCCTTGGTCACGCCATCACGCGTGAACGGCTGGACCGATTTGGCTAATTTGGGTCTTAAAATATTCGTGGTGGTTCAGGGAAGGTTCATAAGCAAAATTTCAGGCGGTGCGCAGTTCGCCGGGACCACTAGTACCTATATAATATTATTTGTTACCCATACCTTAGACTACTAGCGTAGTAACTATTTAGTAATCTGTGCTACTAGTACGGTGCTTGTGCATTGCTTCGCGCTGCACCACGCCATAGGTTTTGGCCTATAACTTTTGACCCCTTAGGGCTAGGTCAAATTTTCGATTTTTTGGCTTGCCTCCAGATCGAGGGCTATCCATAGAGGGGTCAACCATCATTGGAACAAAAGCAGTTCTCGAGAGCTAAGGGGGGACATTCCCCATTTCTATATAGTAATTTCCGAATTCAATTAAGAGCAAGGTCCTGTAGGAAATGGGGACGAGAAAACTATACCACGCACCCAAGTGTAAGGTCCGTCATTAATTTTCCTTTTGTGCCTTTCGACCAGAGATACGCTATATAATATGCTGCAAGGATGTGCTTTGTGGACCAATGAGAATGATTGTGCTATGACGTGATTTGTAGACAACGCAACGTAGCACAGCACATCTCTGGTCAAAAGATGTTTATGTAGTTGATGAGACTTACCTAGTGTGAAGGTCAGCTGTCTTGGCCATGGTAAACTCCTTAGCGTGCACGTTCAGCTTGTTAGTCGAGGCTGCTGTAGTCGCCGTGGTGGTCGCGGTGAGTTGCGCTCCGCTCGCCGTGGTCGCCACACCGTCTGTGCGGACACCTGGTGGTGAACGATCGTTGTCAAGAGAAGAGGGAGACAGGATAGATTGCTGTTTGGAAGACTTAGAAGAGTTATAATGATTCAGTTCTGATGAGCAAGGGATGTTGTCGTGGAGGAAAATATGCGTGGGTATCACATAAAAATTATAGAATAAAATTCAACTACAACTTTTGTTTATTTTCTTTAGGCATAGAAGCCTGCTGGCTTTGCAGGGACAGAATTTGCCCTGGGTTGATACTATCAACATGTTGTTCAGTTAATCTTTGATCCTGAGGTGGACCTTATTTTTTTTGACTCGTTTAACTGGGCTATAATATAAGTAGGTACACCATGTTTATAATAACCATGAGCTATTTATGTACGGACAGAATGTACCTATGTTTTGGTATGACGTCCTATATTACGACAACCACTAATACGTTTAATATGTCATGTATAAAATATATGACCAACTTTTTCATTTATGGTGCTACGGTGACACGATGATACTTGTGTCGCAACTAGTGTCACTTCGTGTGTAAGCAGTCTACACTAGTGTCTAAAAATCACTCAGGATGGCAAATCTTTGTCCAAATTTACGGCGTGTTTTTTTGTTCACGTAAATGAAAATCGTTGGATAGCTTCTCACAAAATAAGTTACCAACATACTTAGTGAGAGCTCGGGTCGATTTTTGGCTAGTTTATACACGAATAGTGCTTTTCCGTGAAGAACTTGAAACGAGAAACGAAGAAAACGTAAACTACACGGACGGAGCTATGTGCGTTCGCCGGTGGAGATAATAAACATCACCAGAAAGTAGATATTATAGATAGTGTGGTGTAATTGGGTTACCTAGAACATCGCAAGCCACACGCGATACGTTACGCTCAAATGAATAAAAGCAAAACTTTCATTAAAGACTTTTAGAGACAGGTGTACGTAACTAGATTAATCAAGAAAAAAAAACCGTAAGTACGTAAATCTTTTATCTACCCCCAAAGTAAATGTCGTAAAATCTTTGGAATATAAATTTATAGAATGTTAATAGGGCTGTTCATTTTGTCAGTCCCATAAAATAAAGGCGGAGTACCATCAACAAAAATACAATCTCAAATTGGTACATATTATTATGTCTAACCCGAGCTATCTGGAGCTGGCGTTGAAGTTGCCGGCACTGACACAATTCCTGTGGATGCAGGTGACGGAGATACTGTAGGAGAAACTGGTACAGGTGATGCTTGAGTCACAGCCACAGGGGTAATATTAACAGGAGCTATTGCTACAACCGATGCTACCGCAACTGGCGCTACCGCTACTGGTGCTACCGCGACCGGCGCGACCGAAACCGGGGCGACCGCCACCGGCTGAGGTAATGATTGTTTCACGATACACCGAGACATAATATAATTAACACTTTTTATCTTTTAGCAATCATAACACAGAAAACCAAGTAAACATTCGCTTGACAAACACGCTCCGTCGCGAAACAAACATCAGACTGTCGCTGCCGACGCGTTCCAAATATGATGTTTTGTTTATTTTTAATTTTGACGCCAAAACACGCAGATGCTAGTGGCCAAGTATTTATTTAAATTCAGCCTGTGACGAACCGAGAATCGGATAAAATAAATTTTATACCTACTAATTTCAATGTATAATATGCCCGGTACGGTAGGTCCGAAATTCGGTTGCTTTGTGATAATATGCTTAAGCGTCACTGCGTCACAAACATGAATAGTTGATACGATTATAATATTTTGAGGTATTACCTAATTATTATGCTGTTATATTTGCTTAGATAGATTTATTTAGAAAAAAATAATAATTAGATTATTCAAGTTACCTACTACTTGAATAATCTAAAGTAAGGTTGCTTGTTTTTGGTATGTACACAGTGGTTTCAAGTATAGACCGTAGAGTAGTAGCAGAAATAGGTAACTTAACTTCCATCTATTTTCTCAGTGAATCTCAGTGAGAGGTTTTTATACTTACCAGGTGGTCTGTATATTTCCAGTGTTGGTTTCCCTTTAGCATTGGTCAGGATCATGCTTCGCCTTTTGCCATTGTTCGAAAACTGAAAAAAACATGTCATTAAAATTCATGTTAACGTAGTGAATAAATATGTCACATTTTTTTTTAAATAATTGATTATAGAGGTACACAAAGATTTGTAGTAGATATAAAAATAAAGTGAAAAGAAAAAGAAGTGTTTTTAATAGGTTTTTTAGTTCATTGTAAAAGTATTGTGTTAGGTACATACCCAACATAATACTTTTGATAACTCTTACAATGAAATAAAACAGCGTACCTACATATTTATCACAGTCACAGTTAAATTTAGCTGAAACCAAGGTCATTTTCGACTTAAAATTTTGAATTATAGGTAAACTGTTGTTCTATCTATAAGAACCTAGTTCTTCAGACACGATGTATAAGTTTCAAAATTTCAATAAACAACCGATAACAACTATCGTTTATCACATAGGTATTGCCTTTGTTGCATTTGTGCCGATTCTCAACTTAATGTGCCTAGGAAGCGGAAGGGGCTTACAATATAAATATAATACCTCTCCAAATTAATGAATACCTAATAAATAAACTATTCATTAACTAAAACTGCCTTCAATGGAAGATAAACTTTCTAAAACAAATCTTTATTAAAATAAATTATGATATAAGTAATATTATAAGTTGTTTTTACATCGAGCGTAAAACTGCTGTTTGATATCACAAAACCTTTTTTATTCTGTGGCTGAGATTCTATTACAATTTTTTTTTGTAACCTTTTGACTCTAATTTGACAGTTGTCGTGGCTGTTGGGACTTTGGTTTGAATTACTGACAGGTGGTTATGGATTTTATATAGTGCTCGGTAACGGCAATAGGCTTGCCGTTTCGGTTTCGTACGTAATATGACGTGACGTGGGACCAACTAAATTACTGCCAAAGTGTGGGGCACCCACACTTTCGGGAATATAGGCGTGACGTATGTCTGATGTAGGTATGTCAGTTGTATAATTAAAATTAGTGAAGCGCATAACTGGTTATATCGATTTTAATCGGAATATAAATAGGTGGGTAGTGCGAGACGCCCAGGACTATAGTCCGAGACGCCCAGGACTTTAATTGGCTGTAAGATTTTGTTACGTTTAATCAACATGCTATCACAAGGCAACGTGCTATATTCATTTTTTTTTCAAAATTACAATATAGATACAATTATTAAACTAAAAAAGACGGCAATAGGCTTGCCCCCTATTAAGTGGGACTAAAAATACTGGCAAATTGTGGGTGTGTAATGCACCTCTGCCTACCCCTTCGGGGATATTCGATTACAATACAAAGTTAAAGGATAACAAGGAGCGTCATTAATAAAGCGTAGGTGTAGACCGGTGTCTCGGTCGCCTACGTATTAGGTACCTACCTGCAATAGGTTTAGAAATCGTTTGCAAGGCCTTAAAATTAATTAGACGCTAATGTTACTAAAATTCACACTTACGACGATGCACATAGTTGCAGGATATTTCATTGGCTATTACTGAACTAATACTGCTGATTATCAGTAAATTATATATTATTGTTGAATCAATTTATTGAATTAACAGAATATTATTTGTCTTAGCAATGTCATCTTTTCAACCGACTTTCAAAAAAGGATGAGGTTCGCAATTCGAATGTATATATTTTTATCTTTTTAGTTGAAAGCTTCCCAATTGGTCCCATTCTGACAATTATTTGGTCCCATTTCGGTAATTTGAAGTCGGTTGTTGTGTCATTTTTGACCGGTATTTTATCACACCGAACAACCTGCAGCGGGCCCGTGAGCATGGCAATGTGTGCTAAGTCGATCGACTTATTCAACCAATGATAATAACACAGAAAAATCAATTAAAAAAAAATTAGGTAATTGGGTCACGTGACCAACGTTTTCTGCGATATCGTTGGTTGAACAAAACACACTGTCGGCTCCGACATGATCTTTAGGTAAAACAACGCTTGAAGCTCTGTTCTTACTTCTCGGATGAGAGGAGACGAGACAACTTAGTCGCAAAAATGTCATTGGTAGTTTCATGAATGAACTTAAATGAAGTCTATGCGCGGTCATCCGAGCGGTATGAACAGAGCTTTACCGATGCAAAATTATTCTTTTCCCAGCTAATGGTGAAGATGACGTTAGCGTTACCTGATTATGATGCAAGTTATGATGAGACTGCGGGCGTATAAAGCTGCGTTCTCGCATGATAACGCCTGGCGATGCGAAGTCTTGCATTCTATAACTCCTCTGCAGCCCGTTACCGACCCCTATTTGTGTCTGCATCATGCTAATGGTCAAGACAGTCGAGCACTAGTGTTTTTTTTAATTATCTGTGTTACGCCCACTAGATCCAGCCTTTTTTGACAACTTGCCTTTAACTTTTTATGGAGCTAGTTATGCTCTATTAATTCTCTTTGGTTATTATTATTAGAAAGTCAAGAGGCTATCAATAGTATTAGTATTTCTATAAATAGATTATAATATTGGATATTATGTATCAAAATAAATACACTAGATCAATGACTAGTATGATAGTTACTATACTCAATGTCACACTCACTTTATATTTTTTTATGTATCTACAATTTAATAGTATAAAATATTTAACTTACAACGGGCAATACGCGATAAAAATGCGATATGAAAACAGCGAAGCTATTAAATAATTATTAATTAGGTAAATAATCACAATTTTAGATATTGTGACGTCACGTTAGAGATCACTTTTTTCTCTTTTATATATGCATATATAAAATGTATTAATATATTAAAACCCTCTGTCGTGGCCACTGATAGAGGGTATTCTATCGAGATTCTTTTCGTTTTTTTTTTGTGATACGACAATACAAGAAGTAGTGCAGGTATAGTATAATGCTTGACAGTGTCCGAGCGATTATTATAATATTCCGAGGGGCCGAGAAAAGACTTCTTCAGCTCCAAGCTCGATTCGTTTTGTCGTTGGGGTTCTATGAACCCTGAATCTGTAACAAATAAAAACATTAGCCTATGTTTCACATTATATTATTACACAATACTATACACCTTATGTATATTTTTTCTCTCTATTATTTATGTATAGTTTACCTCGTATACACAAGCAGACAATGAGGCACCGTGCAGCTCTAGGTACATTGCAGGGTGTCCCGACTACGCCCTCGTAAGGCTAACCTATGACATCGGTAAAAAATGTCGGTCACGTGACCCAAATAACACATTTTTTTTAATTCTCTGTGATATTAGTGTTTCGAAACACAATAAAACGAAGTGGGAACGAGAAAAACATTCTTTGTATTGAAAGCCTATCGCACTTTGAGAGACCCAGCAACATATCCGGGGACAAAGTCATCACACATGCTAACGGTGCTAGATAAATGTCTCTGTCTACCCCTTTAAGGAATAAGGCTTGTGGAAATGGATAAACTTTTCCTTACGGACCCATCTGCGTGCAGAAGCTGGTTTATAAATGAATACTCACCGCTCTCTCGTTTCACCGGTCTGTCGTTTCGTCCTCTGCACTAGAGACTCGTTCACTTTACTCGTATTAGATTCACTGCAACAATATGAAAGTGTTTATTATTATTTGTTATTTAATCATTAATTTGCGTAATTAATTTTAATTGAGCTGTTTATGTGTCGCTTTTATTATACACACGTCAGTCACTACTTTATGCATTATATTAATTATATGGTCTGGTCCATACTTGTTTTTATATTTTCTATCTGACTGTACTATATCTAATAAATAACTAACATTACAATAAGTTACTATTTTGTTAGTAATTATGTTTTACATATTTTTAAATAACAGAGAAGTTAATCTAATAGTTAAATGTTGAAGAAATAGTTTATATGATAAATTTTTCAACCAATAAGAATGCGTGACCAACATTATCTGCTATATTTGGTTGAAAAGGTCGATCGACTTATGTCGACATTGCCATCCTCATAGAGTACCTAATTATTAGAATACATATATAAATAAATCTTTGAATCTATGGGTGGCAACGAAACCTTTTTATATGCGAGGCCTGACACGCACGTGACCGATAATTTTAAATTTCTAAATTCCGATTTAAAAAAGTCTACTAAGCCTACTCTTCGAATCCTACTCTTCAAATCTTGTCTTGTTGAATGAACTAACAAATACTTAACGTCACAATTAGGCCAGTTAAATTAACGAAACCTCAGAATTCTTCCAACCTGGCTGGAAACTTGTATAAACTTATATTTAGACGTCCTAAAAGTTGTGTCAAAACCTACATACTCGTATGGTACGCGTGTTCAAAAGGTCACAAAAATCAATTGATAGCTAACGATATCGCAGAAAAATTCACAAAATGTGACATATCAAAGGTTTCTGTTGTTTCTGCGATATCAAAGGTTGAATAAGTCGATCGCATGTTCACAGGGCTGCTAGTAGCGCAATCAACAGTGTCAAACTTTGCAAAATGCAGTTTTACCCTAAAAATCCTGGCCGTAAATATCAATCTGCATCCGTAAATAAACTCTAAATTGACGGTTGCCCTATGTCGTACCATCATGTGGGTGAAACTATGAGCTATGAGATCATTCTAAGTTTACTAGACTCTACACACACATCTGTTTGTCTCTTACAAATAACAAACAGTACTAACTCGTCACTAGTGCTTTGAAATTTGAACTCTAATAGCTTAAATTAAATTATTAATTTTATTTGTACATTTTGTAAGTTATGATTTCGTTTTCTGGATTACATTTATGCACACATTACGCAGTCTACCGAGGTTCTAGGCCATCGGGCACGAGCCGCCTTTGTTTTGTCGCCATATCCAATAATATATTCGATTGATAGAATTAATCGGAGTATGAACTTCAGTCACAGGTTTGGGATTGGGTTTGCTGAATAGCCTTGAGACGTGAACAGAGTAGATAAAGTACCTACAGCGAGTTAGGTTAGTTGCGTCACTGAAGGTTCTTCCAAAATCCTTAACTGCACTGTGCACCGTCTAATCTAATCAATAAACGAAACATTGTAAACCATTATTTCCCGGGAACGGTTGAATATTATTACTAGGGCATCAGGGCATCGTATATCATCATCAAAGTCTGTCCGTCCCTATGTACCTACCTATGCTTAGATCTTTCAAACTATGCTACGGATTTAGATGCGATTTTCACCAATGGATAGAGTTCTCGAGGAAGGTGTTTGTGTAAAATTTGTCAAGCGGGCGAAGCCACAAGTTAACGTATAATTTGGAACTTTAATATCTGCCAGGTTTTAAAAATACTAAGGTACAATATATTTCTTACTTTGTCTAGATCTTATTATGCTTATAGGTACTTATATTTTTGGTATAATTTAAGGTTTGTTTAAGTATTTTTAGTTTCTTTTTAGAAAAACTCATACTCAACTACTGGGTCAAATGAAAATGCGAAATCAATTACTGGTACATCAGAAAAATAACGATAGGTATTAAAATACTCAACACTTATTTTCTTTACAATCATAAGGTTCATAAGTTAAGTTCAAGATAAACGAAGGACTGGTTAATATTACGAGTATAATAACTGGTTTTGAAAATTCAAAGCTCAAAATTTATGCTTTTTTCCAGTAATCTGTCATCTACTGGGTTTTTTACCTTAGTTAGGTAGATAGGTACCTAACATTTTTTTTGTAGCTTTCATAGACGAACTAAGCAGCAAATTTCAAACTTTGTTTCATTAAAATTGAATGGCAATTGGCAGAAATCTAGTTATCGTCATAAACATTGAATTATATTGTGTAGGTACCTTTTGTATATTACCGGTCATAAAATATGTAGAATGATCCGATATTAATGGAAATAAGTCAATAATAAAGATATTATATTATATATGATCAATTTTGTTGTTACTTTTACAAGTAGTGTGGAACTTCATGGCCATTAACGCCTACACACACTGCCCACATAACAGGCCTTTGTGCTTGTGACCTACAGTCACAATGCTGGACAAACGTGACTGCTGCATAGCTAGCTGAAAGTAATTTAAATATAATCTAGAAGGCCGAATAGTGACCCATCGAAATATCACACGCATACTTAAACCAACTTCAGCTGTTTCTGGTTAGCGCAAATTTGCTCATGAAATCAATCGAATAGCTTAAATCTGATGATAGCAACTGCCGTCAGTAAAATCACAAAAAAATGTTTCCCGCTGTGCCAACTTTACTTGGTAATACACTGTACTTTACTTTACCTTTTAATTCGTATCTATATATTTTCTACCATTTGCTTGGCTGCTCTAAAGAGTATTCGATATTTTAAATGTCGCTTCATGTTTGCGCAGATGTTAGTTTTATATAAATTAAACAGATTCAATATCTGTACATTTGTATTGACAAAACACAAGTTGTGACTAATTTGTTGAGATCATTGTTGTGTAGGATTGAAATTACTAACAAAACAATAGTTGTAAAAGTTTTAACAATAAATCAATCTGTAGAGCTACTTGACATTTTGTATTTAGCATTCTTCTTCTTTTAAAAACGTGGCTCCATCGATATTGATCGATGATTCGCCAATGTCAAGGTAATGCTTGATTAGTTGATAGTCCCGCACAGAAGAACTAGTTATTCCTAACTAGCTCCAGGTGTATGACAAGAAACTTTGTTCGGTATGAGAGTGTTTGAAAACCAGATTTTTGCGGAGCGCCAATCTAAAAAGCCACCTGCCACGCGCTCAGCAAAAATCGAAATCTGTACTTAGCATTGTGCTGAGCCAAGATTTTGCTTAGTCAAGCTTGAGCTAACTTCAAGCACGATCTATAAATCTCATCCTAAGATCCTGTAGACCTCCCTGAAAGTGTAGTGTATTCCTACATTAGTTCTCTAATGTAAATGTAAAATAGGTATCTACTGCTTACGTAGCGCTATGTGATACTGGTGTGAACCATCTTTCCTTCTGTTCCTAGTATTGTCTTAACTTGATTACATTCCAAGTTTGTGCTACATGGGTAAAGGAAGTCTTTTATTTAAAGAACCTTAGTAGGTACGTGTTTGCACTTACATCTACAAATCTTGGGAAATAATTAAGTCGGGTCGCCGGATATGTTTTCAGTTCAGACATACAGTCGAATGTAGAACCTCCTCCTTTTTGGAAGTCGGATAAAAATTGACACAGCAACCGAGTTCAAACTACTGAAATGGGATCAAATAGTTGTCGGAATGGGACCAAATGGAAATGGGACCATTTGGGAAGGGCTTCAAAATCGGTTCACACAGTCCGAGGTAACAAACATTAAAAACAAAAGAAAAACATACAGTCGAATTGAGAACCTCCTTTTTTGCAAGTCGGTTGATAATGACGGTTTGTTCAATCACAACGTGAACTTATCTATGACAACTACTGAAAAAGCCAGCAAAGTAACATACAGTTCCTATTAAACAACATATTTAACATACTGGATTGAATATTTGGAACTCATTATTCCAAAAAAGTACCAGGCGATCATAACAAAATAGGAGGTTCTGGTTGTGAAAATGGAAAAAAAAGTATTGTTTCATAACTGGTTATGAAACAGTGAAAAAAAATCCATTTTCATAACCAGTTATGAAATCTTGGTTATGAACGTGGATTAAGGCTTGTATCTTTTGAAATTAGGTGTTAAACTGAATGTTATTTTAACTCATTAACTATCTGATAAATGGGCGATTACCCATAATTCTGAGAACAAAATATGTATCTACATCCTAGTACCTAATATTATAAAGAACAAAGATTTAATTGTTTCTTTTGAATAGTCTCCGAAACTATTGAACCGATTTTGGAAATTCTTTCACTAACTAATTATTATGTAGTGTGTAGCTTACATTACGTTACGTTACGTATCCCTGATACTGAGTGCTACAGACAGATTTTTAATCTCCTTATTTTATTTATTTATGTACACACAGTATATACAATATTGTGAATGGAAACATTATATACATGTATACAAAGGCACCATTTATCTCCAAAGAGATCTCTTCCAATGGGCCTGAGACACGAGACGTGAGTTTAATCAGGTGCTGGTGTGTGTTAATATTTTCTCGTAGGAATTAGAAACGAGAAAACTATCACGCGGTCGGAGCCGCGGTAATCAGTTAGTCGGTACCTATTATACTATAATAACGTTTGTTGCACAACATGGCAGAGATAAATACATATAATAAAATTGTAAGTGGTCGATGTCTGTACATCGAAGATATAATAGAGAAACTGTTGTACGGGGGTTTTATGAACGCAATCTCGAAAGCAATAGAGCCCAACACAATGGTTTTTAGAATTTAGGCTGTTTGTCTGAATGTTTAAACACGTTAATCTCAGAAACAGCTTAACCGATTTGAATGCGGTTAGTAATGCGTTGTGGTTTATTCAACTTAACATTTAAGGTTTGTTTTATTTCAATCGGTTCATAAATAAAAAAGTTATTATGTAGATTTAAAGTAACACGCAGGCGGAGCTGCGCGCAACAGCTATACCTAGATACATAATAAATCAGTAACTGGTGATCAAGAAAACTATAACACGCAGGCGGAGCTGCGGGCAACAGATAGTATTATAATATACCAAGGTATGATCACGGCTTTAGAACCTAGAATCTGGGTAACTAGGTACTTTCCTTCAAACATAAATAATTGAATTATCTAACTGGCAACACAGCGGTCGTAATGAGGCACTTAGCCTTTAGAAAGCTATGCTACTGTAAATATTTATTAGGAACTATTCACTATTGTCTCTATGGTTAGGTTTAACTTAAGCCACTGCTTTAGTAATTTAGTAGAGTAGCGTGTAATTTAGTGGCTAAACTACTCGCTACTACACAGAAATCGTTCGCATTACGGTTTAGTACACTACACAAGTGAGTGGTGGCGGCCACTAATGAACTCGACTAATCAACAGATTCGGACTTGTTTAGCCGGTGAACCAGTGAGCACGGATGCGTGGTGGGAGGCGCTACTCGCCCGAAAAAAATAGAGTAAAATGGATTGACTCGACTAAATCATTTACTAAATTACTCGACAAAATTTTTGTAGTTCGTACATATTTAGCTACTAAATTACTCGCTACTCTTCTAAACTACTAGCCTAATGCGAACGAGAGACCGAGTTCGTAGGTAAATGATTTTAACGACAGGAGATGCTACCGCCGGGCCCTACTGGAAATACATTCTGGTGCGTACCAGAGACGCCCGGCAACAGATGTGGGAGCGGGAATTAAAAAAAGGGGGTGTGCTAAAGGGCCCTATCAAAACCTTCGAGACCCAAGTCTGCACACCTGCATGCGGTGCACCTGCTGATACAGACGATGCTCTGGCTATTACGTGTAATCGTGTAAACGTCGTATAATTGCCGTCACCTACCCCATTAGGGAAACCTTAAGAGTTAGTCTTATCATCTTCAATTATTAGTATTAATAAAAATTGTGTTTTTACCGGACTGCGTGGGCGAGGTAAACTACACAAAACCTTACCCATATCAGTCTAGCCGTTTAAGAGGAGTTAGGTGACATACACACGTACTGGTGAATTAATGTGTCTTCCGTTTCTCTTGATATAATTGTGTGTGGTTTCGTTTCATATTAGCATTAACTTTCTGTTGAATATCTCTAAATTATAACGAGAGTGTAACTAGTTTTTTTATTTTCTAGTTTATTTAATTCAATCGCTGTACAACTGCAGTTAAGTAAAGTCAGCTGTTAAATGCACGCGGTGCACCTGTTGACACACAAGCGAGACTCAGGTAAATATAAAAATACCCACCGTGAAGTCACTGTCGAATAGATTCTAATGAGTTCTAGGTTTCAGCAATAGATGAATTGATTCAAGAGAAACTTAGGTTACGTAGTGTAACGCCACGCCACGCCATGCCAAGCCAATGCCATGCCAAGCCAATGCCATGCCAAGCCAAGCCAAGCCAATGCCATGCCATGACAGTTAGCGCCGGAACTGTCAGCCAAAGCCCGCCATGTTTGTCGGTGACGTCACAGCCGTCGCACCCTGCCGCCACCCGAGCTAATAAACACCGGAGCGATCATTCTATTCTGTGCAGTCGGATAAGTCGAAACTCTGCCTGTTTAAATTGATATTCAAACTGTAACGCTAGATTCAGTTAAATAAATATTTGATTAATTTTGAAGTGTTGTACCTATTATTGCCCTTCTGTTACAGTAGGTATATTAAGCATCATCATTAAGCAGCCAGATCGTTCAGACCGGCCTTTTTTGTTAAATTTTTAACCTTATTGACTAACTTGCAGAGTCAACTTCAAGGTGAACAACTGCCTGAACGATAAGACTGAAGAGGAACTGTTGGTGTGGGAATCCTTTCAGCACGAGCATGGCAGTGTGTCGACATAAATATGTCAACCGACCTATTTAAACCAACGATATTGCAGAAAATCACAAAAAATGTGTTAAGTAGTGTTAAGGTGGGCGTCGGATGTTTGCAGCATGCGGCACAGGACAGTTGCGACAAGGCGACATCGACAGTGGCCATAGACCAACGCGGTCGTCGTATACGCTGTCGCCGTATACGACGGGACAAGGCATTATGCATTTTCCCGATACATAAAAGTCTAGCATGTTTGGTGCGGGGGGGTCATCGACACGCACACATTCTCAGACGCTCAAACCCAATCGGGTGCCACTACGAAACTCACACATGACAATAAGAATAACACATTAACATTTTCACAAAAACATACATATACATTTTATATCATAACACTATAATGACACTACCGCCCGCTATTGATGTAACACAGTGTCGATACATTTTATCGATAAATTTGACAAAATCGACTATTAACATCAGGTTTCAAAAATGATACCAAGGTGGATGTTGTTTATAAAAGTGTGACTTTATTTGCTATTTGTAACTTAGGGTAGGTATTATATCAAACCTATACATCATATAAATCTAAACAACTAAACAAAATCGAAGAGTCTGTATACAGGGTATATCTATAGCTGTAAACAGTGGACTATGTATACAGTTTATTTTTAAATCATAATGCTTAATGTCATAATTCAGTTTTCTATTTTTACTACAATCGATTACATGGTTACTAAGAACAGATCTTTGTATGTCTTATAGTTTCAGACTTTTCCATGCTGCCCATATAAATATTACACTCTGTATGTATAATAAATACCTACCCCATAAAAATAAACATTTGAATGAACTTTCGTCACTTTCATTAACACTAGTGATATAGTAGCATCAACTCGATGGAGAATAAAATGAGGGCAAGGGCACTACGAGTACAACACCGATTTAAAAAAAAATAGTAAAGTAATGAAATAATTAACTCAACTAAGTCTAAGTAACACTATAGTCTCCAAGTACCCGTACCTTACAATTGAATGAAAACGGTCTATATTATACAAGTTAGAATGTGGCTGGGCCAAGTTTATACTATAGATCTAACGGCTCGCTTTTGTAAAACGAAAATGGGACATTTATATCAGCACATTTATCCCACAGCAGAATGCTGTAAGTTATTCAAATTGTACTGTGGAAGTCGGGTACAATAAAATATTTTAATACAGCTACTCAAATGCCTAATTTTATTTACTTGCTATTTATTTTATGTAATGACTGACGTATTTGTAGCAGAAGTGAAATTACTCGCTACAAATACGTCACTCAGTCAGTCAGGCTCTACTGTAGTTTAGACATCGATAACCAGACCTAGGAACGTCGCGTCGTAGATTCAATGAGTTGCAACATGTACCCATTAAGTGGAACGTCAGTTTCTACCTATCTTACGTTTTGGACAGTAAATTCAACGTATCCAATTGATTTTTTTATAATTAAGGCAGATACATATAATTTTGTATAAAACAAGTAAACAACATCCAAGATTGATGTTAACATTGTCAAACAATCCTGTCGTTGTTATCCACATAATAATTATGGTTAATCTATAATAACTATTCACTAAGTAGGTATTCTATCTTCTTCTTCTTCTAATCTAAAATAAATTATATTCTACTTTTAGAAGAAGTATTTATTAGGTAATGTAATTCTTAAGTATAATAAAAAAAATATACAACAAGACTCAATATTATACCTATTAAACTTATCAAAACCTTTATTAAAATCAAGATCATAATATACAGACCTACGTAATTTAAATAATATTCAAAGCAGTAATTTATATTGCACCTCTTTGCATTTTCAAGGTATTTTATCGATACCTAACTTGGTACATCACTCCGATACAGACACTATAACTGTGTATTTGTTGCCATGGCAACACCCATGTCAGTCGTTTGACTTGTTTGACTGATTTGCGAATTGTATGAAACGACCGACTTCGTGTTGATAGAAAAATCCGAAATAATGAGACTTTGATTATTATAAACAAAGAAATTTGTATTATTATTTGATTAAAAATACTTACCTATGGAAGGTAATACCATCTTTTTGTAAACTAGATGTGCTTAACTTTTTTTTGCAACAAAAAACTGAGCAGGTTGGCATTTTTGGGGATGACAATAGCCGCGCAACTAGATCTAGTCTAGTAAGTTGTCAAGACGCCAATTTGTTTTATTTCTAACTTATGACCTATAGGTCATAAGTTAGAATAGACCTATAGGTCATGTGAGCGAGGGGAACGCCTGCTAAGGCGGCGGTGTGACAGTGGTAGTAGTGAGTCTACTCGTTCGTGGGACGAAGTCTACTCGTTGTATAACGAGTAGACTCACTACTACCACTGTCGCCTTGTCACACCTGTCGCGAGCCGCATGCTTCAACTTCGAATGTGCATTCGAACGAGCATGGCAGTGTGTCGACATAAATATGTCAACCGACCTATTTAAACCAACGATATTGCAGAAAGTCACAAAAAATGTGTTAAGTAGTGTTAAGGTGGGCGTCGGATGTTTGCAGCATGCGGCACAGGACAGGTGCGACAAGGTCGTATACGCTGTCGCCGTATACGACGGGACAAGGCATTATGCATTTTCCCGATACATAAAAGTCTAGCATGTTTGGTGCGGGGGGGTCATCGACACGCACACATTCTCAGACGCTCAAACCCAATCGGGTGCCACTACGAAACTCACACATGACAATAAGAATAACACATTAACATTTTCACAAACACATACATATACATTTTATATCATAACACTATAATGACACTTCCATGCTGGCCTGGGAGCGAAAGAAAAACATAGAATGTGCCAGCCCTAACTCAACCCAGGGGTGTCGTAGAAGGCGACCGTGGGAGACTGCCTGGTGCATAACAACCGGCACTGGTAGGCAGTAGGCACCCAACAGGCGGAGGGCAAACCGCCTACAATCACATTCCCAAGGAGGGTTGACGTCAGGCAGGCGGCCGGTCATAAAAACTCATAGCCAAAACCTTTTAGCAACATGACAGGTTATAATAGAAAGAGATTTAGAGTTAGGGCGTACCCCACAGGCGACGCGCAGGGACAGCACCCGGTACCTGTGGGAAGTGGACAAGGGTTGTCGCACCGGGGGTGGATGCGACGTAAGACGCAAGCCCATCGCGAAAGAGAAGTAAGACTGAGATATGCAAGTTGGAATGTTGGGTCTTTGACTGGGAAAGGAAGAGAATTAGCCGATGTGTTTAAAAGAAGAAGAATAAATGTAGCTTGTTTGCAAGAGACTAAGTGGAAGGGCGCAAGTGCAAGAGAGATTGGTGAAGGATATAAGTTATATTACAGTGGTAGTGATGGAAAAAGGAATGGAGTTGGTGTAGTACTGGACGTTAATCTGAAAGAAGGAGTGACCGACGTGAAAAGAGTGAATGACAGGATAATTGTTGTGAAAGTAGTATGTGAGAGTCTGGTGCTAAATGTGATCAGCGTGTATGTACCACAGAGCGGATGTGATGACAGGGAGAAAGAAAAGTTTTGGGAGGAATTTGATACAGTTTTGATGAGTATACCAGAAAGTGAGGAAATATGTATAGGAGGTGATTTTAATGGCCATGTAGGAAGAGTAAATGATGACTATGAAAGAGTGCATGGAGGATGGGGCTACGGAACCCGTAACAGCGACGGGGAAACACTGCTACAAGTTGCTTCTTCCCTTAACCTGGCAATTGTGAATACTTGGTTTAAGAAACGGGATCCGCACCTAATTACATACAAGAGTGGTATTCACTTGACACAGATCGACTACTTTCTTATCCGGAGGAGTAGGTTGTTCTGTGTCAAAAACTGTAAGGTTCTGCCAGGGGAAGGAGTAGTGAAGCAACATAAACTACTCACTCTCGACTTAATTGTCAAAGTAGTTCCTCAAACACGCAAACAGCCCCTACCTCCTCGAATCAAGTGGTGGTTGATAGAGAAAAATGAATATGCAAGCAAGTTTAAAGAACGAGTGGTAAATAAAATGATAAAAATGAAAGATATGGTGGATAAATCAGTGAATGAGTGTTGGAATGAAATGGCAAGTTGTATCAGGAAAGAAGCAAAAGAAGTGTTTGGCGAAACGAAAGGTAAAAGTGCTATTGAGAGGGATACATGGTGGTGGAATAAGGAGGTACAAAAGGTGATTAAAGAAAGGAAGAATGCTTTTAAGAAATGGCAGAAAGAAAAAGGGAATGAAAGTGAAAAAGAAGCAAGAAAGGTAAGGTATAAGGAATTGAGTAAAAAGGCAAAAAAAGCGGTGGCGATAGCTAGATACCAGGCTCAAGAAAAACTATTTAAAGCCCTTGATGGACCTAAAGGCCAAAAAGAAATTTACCGCTTAGCGAAAGAAAGAGAAGATAGAACGAAAGATGTAAAACATGTGAGATGTATAAAAGATGAAAAGGGTACAGTTTTAGTAAATGAAGATGAAGTAAGAAATCGATGGAAAGTGTATTTTGAAAAACTTATGAATGAAGAGAATGCGTGGAGTGGAATTCTAAAGGAGGGACGAGTAAATGTAGGTTTAGTGAAGGAGATTGCCAAAGATGAAGTAAGAACGGCGGTGCGAAATATGAAGAATGGGAAAGCCGTAGGGCCCGACGGCATTCCAGTGGAAGTGTGGAAGAAATTGGGAGAAGATGGATGTCTGTGGCTGACTTTATTCTTCAATAAGTTGTTGTATGAGGTGACGATCCCCGATGAATAGTGCAATAGTTCACTAGTGCCCATTTTAAAAAATAAGGGTGATGTACAAGAGTGCGGTAACTATCGAGGAATAAAGCTCATGTCACACAGTATGAAAGTTTGGGAGAAAGTGATAGAGAAACGAGTACGAGAGGAAAGCGAGGTTACCCAAAACCAGTTCGGATTTATGCCTGGTCGCGGGACTACAGACGCCATATTTGCACTCCGCCAGCTCTCTGAGAAACATAGGCGTGCACACAAAAACTTGCATATGGTGTTTGTAGATCTAGAGAAGGCATACGACCGGATACCCAGAACGGTTTTGTGGTGGGCTTTGAAAGAGAAAGGTGTGCCTGGGAAGTATGTAGAGTTGATCTGTGCAATGTATTGTCGATCGAGAACCTACGTACGATGTGCTGCTGGCAACACCGATGAGTTCAGTGTGGAGGTAGGCCTGCATCAGGGCTCAGCGCTAAGCCCGTACCTCTTCCTGTTAATAATGGATGCCTTGACATCGGAGATACAGGAAGAGACTCCCTGGTGTAAGCTATTTGCCGATGACATTGTTCTTGTCGGTGAAGACGGGCCTGAGGTACAGAGCAGACTGGAGGGGTGGCAGTGTAAACTGGAGAGTGTAGGCTTGAAAATCAGCAGAACCAAAACGGAGTACATGTTCTCCGATTTCGGCGGTCTCTCCAGCTTTACACCCATAACGCTAGACGGCGTACCATTGCCAGTCTGCTCCAGCTTCCGATACCTCGGCTCTCTTATCCAGGACGATGGGGAAATCGATCGTACAGTGAAGCACAGAATTGACGCAGGTTGGATGAAATGGCGGCAGGTCAAAGCCACTATATGCGACCCCCAATTTCCTCCGAAACTTAAGGGGAAAATTTACAAAACTGTCGTCAGACCTGCCGTCCTGTATGGACTTTCATGTGTGGCCGTAAAAGCGACGGATGAAAGAAAACTGCATGTAGCGGAAATGCGAATGTTAAGATGGATGTGTGGTGTAACAAGGATGGATAGAGTAAGGAACGAGTATATTAGAGGAAGTTTGAAAGTTGCCCCAGTAAATGAAAAAGTGAGAAGCGAACGGCTATCATGGTATGGACATGTTATGAGAAGAGAGGAAAGTAATGTGGTTAGAAAGGTGCAAAGTATGAATGTAGATGGCCTGAGAACTCGAGGTAGACCCAAGAAAAGATGGATAGAATGCGTGAAAGAGGATATGACCAGGAAAGGAGTGACTGAGGAAATGACGTGTGACAGGGATGTATGGAAGATGAAAACATGTTGCGCCGACCCCAAATAATTGGGATAAGGGCAGGCAGATGATGAACACTATAATGACACTACCAAAAGTTACCGCCCGCTATTGATGTAACAGTGTCGATACATTTTATCGATAAATTTGACAAAATCGACTATTAACATCAGGTTTCAAAAATGATACCAAGGTGGATGTTGTTTATAAAAGTGTGACTTTATTTGCTATTTGTAACTTAGGGTAGGTATTATATCAAACCTATACATCATATAAATCTAAACAACTAAAAAATCGAAGAGTCTGTATACAGGGTATATCTATAGCTGTATACAGTGGACTATGTATACAGTTTATTTTTAAATCATAATGCTTAATGTCATAATTCAGTTTTCTATTTTTACTACAATCGATTACATGGTTACTAAGAACAGATCTTTGTATGTCTTATAGTTTCAGACTTTTCCATGCTGCCCATATAAATATCACACTCTGTATGTATAATAAATACCTACCCCATAAAAATAAACATTTGAATGAACTTTCGTCACTTTCATTAACACTAGTGATATAGTAGCATCAACTCGATGGAGAATAAAATGAGGGCAAGGGCACTACGAGTACAACACCGATTTAAAAAAAAAGTAGTAAAGTAATGAAATAATTAACTCAACTAAGTCTAAGTAACACTATAGTCTCCAAGTACCCGTACCTTACAATTAAATGAAAACGGTCTATATTATACAAGTTAGAATGTGGCTGGGCCAAGTTTATACTATGGATCTAACGGCTCGCTTTTGTAAAACGAAAATGGGACATTTATATCAGCACATTTATCACACAGCAGAATGCTGTAAGTTATTCAAATTGTACTGTGGAAGCCGGGTACAATAAAATATTTTAATACAGCTACTCAAATGCCTAATTTTATTTACTTGCTATTTATTTTATGTAATGACTGACGTATTTGTAGCAGAACTGAAATTACTCGCTACAAATACGTCACTCAGTCAGTCAGGCTCTACTGTAGTTTAGACATCGATAACCAGACCTAGGAACGTCGCGTCGTAGATTCAATGAGTTGCAACATGTGTCCATTAAGTGGAACGTCAGTTTCTAGCTATCTTACGTTTTGGACGGTAAATTCAACGTATCCGATTGATTTTTTTATCATTAAGGCAGATACATATAATTTTGTATAAAACAAGTAAACAACATCCAAGATTGATGTTAACATTGTCAAACAATCCTGTCGTTGTTATCCACATAATAATTATGGTTAATCTATAATAACTATTCACTAAGTAGGTATTCTATCTTCTTCTTCTTCTAATCTAAAATAAATTATATTCTACTTTTAGTAGAAGTATTTATTAGGTAATGTAATTCTTAAGTATAATAAAAAAAATATACAACAAGACTCAATATTATACCTATTAAACTTATCAAAACCTTTATTAAAATCAAGATCATAATATACAGACCTACGTAATTTAAATAATATTCAAACCAGTAATTTATATTGCACCTCTTTGCATTTTCAAGGTATTTTATCGATACCTAACTTGGTACATCACTCCGATACAGACACTATAACTGTGTATTTGTTGCCATGGCAACACCCATGTCAGTCGTTTGACTTGTTTGACTGATTTGCGAATTTTATGAAACGACCGACTTCGTGTTGATAGAAAAATCCGAAATAATGAGACTTTGATTATTATAAACAAAGAAATTTGTATTATTATTTGATTAAAAATACTTACCTATGGAAAGTAATACCATCTTTTTGTAAACTAGATGTGCCTGACCTTTTTTTGCAACAAAAAACTGAGCAGGTTGGCATTTTTGGGGATGACAATAGCCGCGCAACTAGATCTAGTCTAGTAAGTTGTCAAGACGCCAATTTGTTTTATTTCTAACTTATGACCTATAGGTCATAATCATGTGAGCGAGGGGAACGCATGCTAAGGCGGCGGTGTGACAGTGGCAGTAGTGAGTCTACTCGTTCGTGGGACGAAGTCTACTCGTTGTATAACGAGTAGACTCACTACTAGCACTGTCGCCTTGTCACACCTGTCGCGAGCCGCATGCTTCAACCATCCGCACCCACCTTTAGGTACATAAAACATTTATGGTGGTTTTTGATAAATTGACAATATTTCATTTTAGAAAAATATTTAGGAAAATTTCATTGAGTGCAGATAATGAAAATTTGAGGTTTTGTCTTAGATTTTTAGATAATAGTTTGATTGTGTTTACTTCCTAAATTTAGGCTTCATAAAGTGAGTCATTCTTTTGCGGGGAACTTTATTCGAATGTACAATACATTGCCAACCGAAATAGCAAATTTATCTGTCAATAAATTTAAAAGCTAATAAAAGTAAATTGTGCCATAAAGCTTATTATAGTATTAATGATTTCTTAGATGATAAGGCTGCCTGGTTGTAACAAGAATTGCTCCTTTCTAAATAACTCTGTATTAGATTTAAGATGAAATATTTTGAAAAAAGCCGAACTGAGTTTCTTGAGGGCTCTTCTCAGTCTCGTGAAAATGCATTTGGAACCCTCGGTAGAGTCACACCAACTTTAAACGAATCTAAATAATTTTCGATATATACAACGTGTTTCATATTAGTGTGGTCATATCTCAAGGTTGCATTGGGTAGGGCCCAAATAATATATTGCGCGGGGTCTTTAATTAATTTAATAAAATATTGACTTATAATGACGTAGTCGATAAATTTTCCTTTTTATCGATAGCTCATTGAAATGAAGCCCTAAGACTGCACTACAAAATAAACATATGATTAGAATGAACTCTAGATTTGACCTCAAGTAGGTTTGCCAAACAGTGAAATAGATTCGGACAGTCTCGTTGTTACTCAAAATTTTAACCAACAGATAAAGTTACTTTATCAATAGTTATCATACAAAATAGTTTCGGAATCACAACTTGGGGTCAAAATAAAGAGTGCCTACTCAAAGTTATTTTTGAAGTTTTTCTATGAATTTATGTATCACGTGATTGTCGTGAATGTCACAACTCACACGTAATTTGTTGTCAACCTACTCAAATACCAGGAGCAACGCATTTGCTGTCGAAGAAAAGAGAAGAAACATTTATGTTCTTGTCTTCCTTAAATTTACACTTTTTATAAATTGGTTCCGCACAGATATTTAAAATACAACTGCTGTTTGTGTAGAAGTTTATGTAGCTGTTGAGAACGCTGGTGGGTATAGTAGTATGTAGGTATTCAGTTTCGGGATAGAGAGATCGTGGATGCCAGTCACTGCACTACCATATCGTGAACTCTCTTTCGACTCATTTACCATGAAGTAAATGATCTGCAAGGTGTTTGGTTATTTTTGACCGACTTTAAAAAAGAGTAGGTACTTAGGTTCTCGATTCGTCATGATAATGTGATGCATAAAAGTTCATAAAACATTATCGCTAAAAGTGGCAACTTGTATGGTTGAACGAGGATATCAGAAAAAGTAGGAGGTGTTGGTGTCAGTTTCACTAATATGTATCTTAAGGACCCCTAAAAATTACAAAGAGAACCGCCCACTTTTTTGATTGGAGCCGCTTTGAAGAAACTAGGTATCAATAGCGATGTCGGCATATATCAAAGACGTACACGTCACAACACGTAAATTTTACCGCAAAAACCATATTATTCCGGTGTTGCAAGTTAACGCAATGTTCTTCATAAACGGGGACTTTATTAGCTTTTTTTATGCTGGATATTTGTTCATTTTAGCAATTGGTAATAAATTACTAATCTTAGATTACATGGATAAAGAAAGTCGCGTTTTCCGTCTATCTGTTCTAATGTATGTTTAGTTCTTGAAAACTACGCAACGGATCTTGAAGCGGTTTTTTTTAAATGGGTTCGAAATGTATTTACATGCATACTATGCATACATGCATACATGCGACGCCGCGCTGGCATTCAACAATTTTATTTTATTTCATAGGTCTTAGGGAAATATCCTGTGTTTATGGTAAATAATAATTATGTTATTATTTATCTCTTAAATTATTTTATACTAGGTACTTTTATTAGATTTTTACCAAAATTACGACGTAATTCAAGGAAATAAGACATTGGACTTGGGCAACACTTACAACTATCTAATTTCTTTTCAGTTGCAAGTAAACTTTGATATTAGGCGTACGTAGTAATCTGTGTTAATCGATCATGGCGTATTTAAGTAATAGTGAATATTATGAAATGATACTTTGCGTCGGGGCAGCCGATGGCAGTCTGCGTGAAGCTCGTCGCCTTTATCGAGAAATATTTGTGGACAATAGACTCGAAGGTGAACGGCTGCGGTTACCATCTGTGGAGTGCTTCCGAAAAATGGTGAACCGTTTACATGACACTGGTTCTTTCCGTGGTTCCCGCTCAGAAGGCAGACCATCTGTTGTACCACTAGAGCAAGAAGTATTCTCGAGCATTTTCAATCCAATCCCAGAACAAGTACTCGCCGCGCTGGGATTGTTGTAACTGCCAGCATGATGCGACGGACCCAACTGTGCATTGATCAAGGCGGCGAACATTTCGAGCCGTTACTTTAGTACCTACTTTTTAGTTTAGTGTTTATTAGTATCTTAGGTAGGAAGTGTATTTTTTATTAAATTCAATAATGTTTATCTAAGTATCGTGATATTAGTGAGTTAGTTATGTTTATTGTGGAACACAGTACCTACCTATCTACCAGGATGACATGCACAATGAAATCGGTAAGTTTTTGTTGTTTAAAGTCCACAACCTAACATTACTGCAAAATAGTATTCTGTACCAGGAGCATATGAAATAAGAGTTGTTTACGATTCATCGAAGGGGACTGAACCTTACGAATAAATTTGACCCTAGGTAGTGTTGGGTTTATAAAATATCGATTAAATGAACAAATCAATTAAATTTACATGACACCTTAAAAGTTTTAACTAAACTTGTATTTGCAATTTTGTCCTTGCGTATAGTTAACTCAACGCGCATGTGTAACGAGGGTCAAATATGACCACACTAATATGAAACACGTTGTATAATAAAGATAATAAACGTTATTTTATTTTATTTTATTTATTTTGGATAAATAGTGTTCATTAACCACGAGGATCGTCGTCAAATGAAGATAAGTTAAAATACATTTATAACTTGTTGTTACAATCTTACCAAATATTATGACTAATAAGGCACATGTCGTTTGGTGAAGGTGAGCGCTAACATGTCGTAAGGTGGTCATCCAAAAACGGAAAACCTACAACTGAGTCGAAACTCACAGGTCTCAGTCGCCTGCTATGTATTCCCCACTTTATCCCAGGAGTGCTTAGTATTAGATCTCTCGCAAGTGCTTGCATTTAGCCAATTTGACAGGACACCTTTTTAGTAGCGAAATTTACTGCGATATCATGGTTTAATTACAATAAGAATTACAATATACATAATGATATACTAAAAATATTTACATTACAAAATTTCGTTTAAAAATCCTCTGCGTCATTGCCGACTGGGAAGGTTCCCAGAATGCTGGCTGTGTTGCCATGTTGGATGGCGATACTCATTCTTTGGGCCAGAAAATAGGCAGCCTTCTGATCCTGAGAAGTATCGATTAAGCGTTTAGCAATTTCTCTATAAAGGCGGCGAGCTCTCGGACCCCATGACCCCAGTGTCTCAACCCCAAACGGAGGCCTGCAGCCGATGCAGCAGCAGCACATCCGGATGTGCTTAGAAAGTGTGAAGGTGCTAAGTGTCAACGCATGTAGCGTCACACACCAAAGGCCTTCCCATCTTCCACGGTAGCAACGACATACCGTCCGGTCTCTGGTTTAATTAAATTAGTCTATTGAAATTATGTTCTAATGCCATGCTCCTAAAAAAATCTACCAAGCAGAAAGATAGCGCCTACTGGCACGCTATTATAGTACAAAAGAAACATGGTCAGTCTTAGAGGTGAACGGCCCGACTCAATCGGCCGAAACCATTGCTTTGGTACTTTATTTTTTGTTAGCCTACTCTTCTATGAAGAGGTACATGAACAACCAATTTTAATAGATTACTAGCAAACGCCTGCGGCTTCACCCGCATAATAATAGTTTTCTCGTTCATGAAGACCATAAGAAATTATTATCGGTAGGTACTAAAGGTAGCTAAAACGTTAGTTAGAGATCAGGCCACCCTTTGTACATGTATTTTAAAGTATGTAGGTATATGTGTTAATTTAATCATTACTATTTATTGATTGTATTGTGTCGTATTTAGTGTTTTCTTACCTATAAGATCAAAGACTCGTTAAAATTGATACAGCCGCGTCAGAGGTAACTAGATAAAAAAACTAGGTAGGTCGGTACAACAAACAGACAGGCTACAGACAAACACTTTTTGCATAAGAGTAAACCTCTTTGGTTTTAATGTGCTAATTTGTGCAAAGTATATAGTAAAACCGGCTAAGTGTGCGTCGGGCCACGCATAGAATAGGGTTCCGTAGTCACCCATAATAGCCTTTATAACTCCTGAACTAACAGCGTTATCTAATCCGTTATATCTGTCTTTCAAAGTTACAGTAGGTAGTTTACAGGGACTACTATCATGATTTTTTTTCAGATTTCAAGTTGGAGTAGTTTTAATCCCCACTTTACGTGGAGGGGAGGTCCTAGTCTACCAACCCCAAAATATAAAATTACTAATTCTTTATCCTTTTTTTCTCTTTTTTTTAACTCCGCCGCCCAAGGCCGCGGCCGCTCTAACGTCCGTTGCCGGGCGTCTCTGGTTACTAGCAGAGGGTATATCCAGTGGCGCCCGGCGGACTTTGACAACCTCTGTAGACGGCGCCCTCGCCGTCGACTACGGAACTCGGCGGGGAGGGTACGCTCCCTCTCCCTCTCGGCCGTCTCCTTCGCGAGCATGACTTGCTCGCAGAAGGACATGGCCGCGTTCCACCTACTCCCGCTGGAGACCATGGCTTGAAGCATGGTCTCACGGTAGACCACGACGCTGGCACTACGAGGTCCCGGCGCTGACTAGCCCACGCTGAGCACTCCACCAACGTGTGGAGTGCGGTGTCGTCGTCGGAAACCTCGCAGTGTTGACACCGGGGTGTGACCTCACGATGGATGCGAAACAGATAGCTACCGAAGCATCCATACCCGGCAACGATCTGCGTCGCACGGTACGTGAGGTCACCATGCTGCCTCTGCAGCCAATCGTTCATGATCGGTCTCACCGCCGCGATGATGGTGGTACCCCTTGGGTTGCTCAAGTCGCACCCTCCATGTCTCCATGAGATCCTGGCGGAGTTGGGACCGCTGAATTCTTTATCCTTGCAAAGTTTCATCTTTTTAATACTAATCCATGGACGGACGGATAACAAAACTATACTTAAGTTCCGAGACTTTAACTACGGAACCCTAAGAAATACAAACAGATAAAAAAATATTTGTGTAGAAATTAAATTAATTAAAGAACAGGTTTAATAAACCTCATTAATTTTTTTTACGGATTCGTTTCTAACATTTCTTTCACAATCACTCTTTTGGATCAATTTTTAATAGAATTTTGACTGCTTCGGTGGCGTGGTCGGTAGTGCATACGCTTTCGACGTCGGAGTCTCGGGTTCGATTACCGGGCGGGACAAACTTTGTATAATGACACATACGCTTGTACCGAAGTCTGGGTATTTGCTATGTATAATATGTAGGTATTTACAAAAAAAAATGTATATCAGTATATCTAGTACTCATATCACAAGCTCTACTTAGTTTGAGACTAGATGACGTTGTTGTAAATTGTCCTAACATTTTTATTTCTTTTGTATAATTATTACCTAATACTTTTTGTAGCCATAAGGTTAGCGCTTGCGATTAGATTAGTGTTTATGCATCCCACCAAGATCTTACCTGCACCTTCCGGATGAGGCTATACCAAACATAGAGCAACATAGTTACTGGCGAAAAGTGGGCATACGCCTATCCTTCGATATGTAGGTATCGAATTAATACAGACATGGAAGGTAAACAGGGCTCTTATGACTCCTCTTGATACTCGGATTTCATTTTACTAAAAAAAGATTCGTTATTTTGTCACTTGACCGTTGTCAAGTGACAAAATAACGAATCTTTTTTTATTAGACAAATTAAGAGCCATTTCACAAAATGCGCCGTCTTAGTACTGTGCCCACTTGTGTATCGTATTTTATTGTAATTTCGATTGAAGTTATATCAATATTTTGACAAAGTATATGCAAGAATTTCCTATATTACTGCAGAAATCGGTTCTCTAATGAACTTAGTTTATTTTGGAATAATTTTATTTTTGTAATTACTGTGTATTTAAACCAAAAATCACGATCAAATTGCGATGTTAAACTCAAAAATTGGCCCAATGGTTTATTTTTTCACTAAATAATTATAATACAATTCAATAATCTGTTACATTAAATGACGATTCAAATATATATCCAATGCTTTATGTATTTTTTTAAACTCAATTTATAAGTATTTTTGATAGAAATACGATTCTGAAATCAACTCTGCGCCGTTTTTCAATAAAATGCTTGTGGGAAATTGATTACTATAGATCAAATAAGTTATTTTTAGTAAATGTGTTACATTAAACGTCAACACGAAAGCTTGGCCCATTTTTTGCGCATATTCAATAACGTCTAGTTATTACAGACTATGGTAATTTAGGAGCTCAAAATATTAGAAAATCGTGCGAAAACGTGAAATGGCTCTTAACTATATATAACATAACGATGTTATATATAGTTAATTTAGTTTTTATTTGATGACAAGCTATCCCGGCGATCTTCGTACCGGATTCATTTTTCTAATGTTCCGCATAACTTTTTTTTCTTCTATAAGATCCTTCTCCTGAACGAACACAACAAAATAAAAAAAGTGTGTGTGTCAGCTCCGACGCACGACTGGAGTTTACTCCTTAAGTACGAGTATCTAACCATAACAAATTAGAAAGTTGCGCACTAGAGGTGCGCACCAAAAACGTGACACGATTTTCGTTACTTGTTAGTAGGATTTACCCCTCGGATTTTTCTCATACCGGGCGCCTTATATATGAAAATCGATTCTTAAGGAGTAAACTCCAATTAGAAAGTTGCGCACTAGAGGTGCGCACCAAAAACGTGACACGATTTTCGTTACTTGTTAGTAGGTTTTACCCCTCGGATTTTTCTCATACCGGGCGCCTTATATATGAAAATCGATTCTTAAGGAGTAAACTCCAAAAATTACCTTAAATAAATACTTATAAATACTAATGTGGAATAAACGGCCGTCCCTCAGCGTAATGCTGGTGCAAAACGGACAGCGCTGGTTTTCTGGGACGGCCGGATAGTAGTTTACATAAAAAATGTGTGTGTGTGTCAGCTCCGACGCACGACTGGAGTTTACTCCTTTATTACGAGTATCTAACCATACGCAAAAAGAGTTTATTCAACTGAAAAAAGATTAATATCATATGAAAGGGTAAATTCACAATTTAATGAAATAATAATAATACACTAAAAAAAGTGTGTGTGTCAGCTCCGATGCACGACTGGAGTTTACTCCTTTATTACGAGTATCTAACCATACGCAAAAAGAGTTTATTCAACTGAAAAAAGATTAATATCATATGAAAGGGTAAATTCACAATTTAATGAAATAATAATAATACACTAAAAAAAGTGTGTGTGTCAGCTCCGATGCACGACTGGAGTTTACTCCTTTATTACGAGTATCTAACCATACGCAAAAAGAGTTTATTCAACTGAAAAAAGATTAATATCATATGAAAGGGTAAATTCACAATTTAATGAAATAATAATAATACACTAAAAAAAGTGTGTGTGTCAGCTCCGATGCACGACTGGAGTTTACTCCTTTATTACGAGTATCTAACCATACGCAAAAAGAGTTTATTCAACTGAAAAAAGATTAATATCATATGAAAGGGTAAATTCACAATTTAATGAAATAATAATAATACACTAAAAAAAGTGTATGTGTCAGCTCCGATGCACGACTGGAGTTTACTCCTTAAGTACGAGTATCTAACCATACGCAAAAAGAGTTTATTCAACTGAAAAAAGATTAATATCATATGAAAGGGTAAATTCACAATTTAATGAAATAATAATAATACACTAAAAAAAGTGTGTGTGTCAGCTCCGATGCACGACTGGAGTTTACTCCTTTATTACGAGTATCTAACCATACGCAAAAAGAGTTTATTCAACTGAAAAAAGATTAATATCATATGAAAGGGTAAATTCACAATTTAATGAAATAATAATAATACACTAAAAAAAAGTGTGTGTGTCAGCTCCGATGCACGACTGGAGTTTACTCCTTTATTACGAGTATCTAACCATACGCAAAAAGAGTTTATTCAACTGAAAAAAGATTAATATCATATGAAAGGGTAAATTCACAATTTAATGAAATAATAATAATACACTAAAAAAAGTGTGTGTGTCAGCTCCGATGCACGACTGGAGTTTACTCCTTAAGTACGAGTATCTAACCATAACAAATTAGAAAGTTGCGCACTAGAGGTGCGCACCAAAAACGTGACACGATTTTCGTTACTTGTTAGTAGGTTTTACCCCTCGGATTTTTCTCATACCGGGCGCCTTATATATGAAAATCGATTCTTAAGGAGTAAACTCCAATAATAATCTTAATACACTCACATCCAAATTAGAAAGTTGCGCACTAAAGGTGCGCACCAAAAACGTGACACGTTTTCGTTACTTGTTAGTAGGTTTTACCCCTCGGATTTTTTTCTCATACCGGGCGCCTTATATATGAAAATCGATTCTTAAGGAGTAAACTCCAATAAACTCCAAAAAGAATAAGCGAAATCGGTCCAGCCGTTCACGCAAGTTTCAAGGGAAATAGGGATTCATTTTTAAATATAGAGATGATTTTTAAATTTGACTAGATTTCATTTAATTTGACTAGTTTTATTTAATTGGAATTGATTTTATTTAATTTGACTTGATTTTATTTCTTTTGATTTCTTCTTCTTTTTTTAAAAACGTGGCTCCATCGATGTTTATCGATGATTTCGCCAATGTCAAGGTAATGCTTGATTAGTTGATAGTCCCGCACAGAAGAACTAGTTATTCCTAACTAGCTCCAGGTGCAGGACAAGAAACGTTGTTCGGTATGTGAGAGTCTGACAACCCGATTTTTGCGGAGCGCCAGAGGTAACCTAAAAAGCCACCAGCCACGCGCTCAGCAAACATCGAACTCCCCTTTCATTTAACTTGATTTTATTTGATTTGTCTAATTTTAATTTCTTTGATTTTATTTCGTTGAATTCAATTTAATATGATAATAATAATTGGAATAATTGTATTGGTAATTAAAACTGTAAAACTTTATTATAATTAGATTAGTATGTATTTTTTTCTGATTTGTATTTGTTAATATAGGGTAACTTGCAATATCGTATTAGTGCAAACTGCAAAGCGATATTGTAAAAGTGATCATAAATAAATACGATTTTTTTACGATTATAGGAGTACCAATATTTGCACAAAACGTTACAACCTGCCAATCCCCACGCGCAAAAACTTAAAAAAAAAATGGGAGCACGGATGGGTGATGGGCGGGTGATGACATCGTGACGTTATCTTACTATCTCGTAGAAAAAAAGGAATAACTCTACAACCAAACCATATTTTACGATTCTGTAAACGGCAATAGGTTTATTGATATTTATTTGATGATCAAGGATCAAAAAATTAATAATAATGCAAACAAATTATTAATTCTATATTAGTCCAAAAATTGGAAACCACGTTGTTAGCTAAATTTCAAGAATTCAAATGAATTTCAAAGAACAAGGACCTATGCTATCTAATAACGTAAATAATTTGATAAAAGACCTCAAGGTGTTTATAATAACACCACATAAGTAAAACTCGACCCGCCGAAACATAAAATCAACTACGGCCGATTTATAACGGCTTCCCACCAAATTTGTCTAACTATTATTACACTGAAATATATAATTACGTACATAATCGTTCTCAAAACGAATTCTAATGAATTTACAGAGATAAAAAGTATTTTTATTTATAATTTTCACTGTTTTCACCAAAGACCTTATAATACAACGGACATAGGATCTAGAACAAATCGCAAGAAAATAATGTCCCGAGTCGACCTATACATTATACATAGGCATACATAGATATAAACAAATTTCATATTAAAATTTAAACCTTGATTCAACGGAATAGTGTTCACTTTTGTTTGCACTAATTTATCGCATTACGTAGCTTCTATCTGTCCGCCTGACTAATTCACCTTATGCAGCTTATACTTGAACTACGTGAACATAGAAACAATGGAGTAGGTTTATTTTGTTAAAGTCTTTTAAGGATTCCATGATATGTACCTACGTAGGCGTAATAATTAATGTAAGACTACAATAAATTCCATAATCTTATAAATTGTAATTACTTGTTTATGTTAGACGAAATAAGCTGAAAAACTAATTAACGACTGACAAAGATTTTTTTTTTCGAGTCAGTTTCATAATAAGTAACTGTAGTGTATGAATAACAAAAAGGGAATTAATGAATTTAACTAATTATAATATTATAAATGCCAAACTTCTTGCGGGTGTCAAAGTTCTTCCGCTTTCATTACTATTTTCATAACGCTATGTCGCTACGTCTACTACAAGATAGCCGTGTTTCAAGTGACGTGTAGTTTTCAGTTGTCGTGTAGTTTTTACACGTTTTTACAATACAGTACGGCATTGTGCAACGTGTTGTCGTTCAGTTGTCAAAATCAAGACTGGCGCGCGATTGTTTCTCTTTTAGCGTTTTGTTTCTCTTTTAGTTCGGACACTTTTGAGCGATGATCCGAAATCCATTGTATTTAAAATCATTGGTTTTCACTGACAAACATCGTAAAAATAACTCGGAAATCGGTAACTTTCTGGGGCTTTATATATTAGTTATAACGATGTATTTTTTGAAAACTACTACCTAAATAGAATCATTATAAACCGAATATGTAATCATATTTCTAACAAGAAAACATTACATACTTACGTGAATAAATCAGAGTACCTACCTATTTCACTCAAAATGCACGCACTATAGACCTGACGCTGACTGACGTACTTCTTACGTAGTATTGTATTCTCTTTGGACGTACTCTCCAAACATCATCAACTGTCAATGCCGTGAAAAAAAATATCGAACCACAGATATTATAATGTTATGCTTCAAATGGCAAAGAAATGTTATAGAGAACGTATGTTATCAAACTTCTCCATACAAAAGTAGAACGTAAATTCATTAATATAAGGCCTAAAGTCGCCTGGGGAGGTGCGACAACCGGTTGTCGCTTGGGGTTTGACGGAACGGCGCGCCATAATATATGCCGCGACAACCGGTTGTCGCTTGGGGTTTAACAGGTAGACTACAAAATAGAAACCGGTTATCAATAACTCATCTTCTGAAACGCCCGCTTCCGCTTTAACTACCAACTTCGTCCTCGAAAGATAGATTGAATGTTGTCCTAACATATTCAATCTATCCTTCACCTACATAATAGGTGACGAGAAATATCAAGGTTCCAAGCCAACATCATAACACACAACAATAACGAACAAGCGGCATTAGGCTCGCTACTAGTCGCCACCTGTCACGTCAGACCAATAATAAGCCTCTGTCTGTCCCTTTGAGGAGACGGGCGTGATTGTAGGCAGTCAGTAGTGTTTGTTGTAGGTAGCTATAATAAATTCTAGTCACAAGGCCGAACCTATGAAACAGTTGCGGACAACAACCCAATGGGAGTTAACCCAACGGGTTATTTATAAGTAGTAGATAAAGGAAATGTGCGTGTCTGCCAATAAATAACATCCTATTAGGTACATATGTTCTGTGTGGAAAGGCTGTTAATCTAGAATTCTAGACTATCTATATCTGTTGGGAATTTGACGTAAGTAAGGGAAATAGCCCCTCAATTTATTTGTATGGAATGAGGTATCTATACTTGTATACTTAGGTAGTATTCTTTTATCTGTGGTAGAAACCAAACGATAAAAAGATTCTGCCACGCCCCTCGGTGATTCAACCAGTACCTATACCTTACTATGAGACATGAGGCAGAGTAAACACCATGAAATTTTAGACTTTTCATCTATGCCAAAGAGCATTATTATAACTTAGATAATGCCTATTTTTGCTGCCTGACAAATAAGTATGACGCTTTGAATGTTAGTCATGTTACATTCGAGTTGTTTTACGGAGTTCAAGGGTGCTAAAATAACATTTAATGGACGTGCGAATGTTTTAACAACCGTAATTATGATAATGATGTTTATAAAACGTCTCTGAGGTGTCCAACGAAAGTTACTGCATCGTTATAACAGATAGATGGTTCAGTACCATAGTGGGACGTTGATCTCGAGTAAGTGTGTATGCGGCGGGTATTTAGGCCAGTGCGCAGACTGCTGCGTCCAATTGAGAACACAACAACCTACGAAGAATAGCTATTTTTTATCACGCACGTAACTAATTAGGTAGGAAGTTAGGTACCAGAGTTGACTGATTTTCACTTCAGCCGATTCTGAAATAGCGTTGACTGCTTTCATTTCACTCGTTCGATTAATTTTATACCGACGAATGATCTCTTAGCAATGATGACTAGTGACGCATGCGCTAACAAAGTCAATTATTTAAAATGTAGCGATACATTTTCAGATTGCGAGTGTTGGAAACCACGTTAAAGCGCACCATGAAAGTATAACTCTTCGTTGCAGCGTCTTAAAATAAGGTGGCACTATATATAGATGTAGGAAATGCTTCTATAATACATGTTGATTCAGTGTGAGACTTAGGTGTTAGTGCGGAAATATTTGGCTGGTGTACTCACCAGAATCTTGCGCTCGCACGTTACAGCGTTTTAGCGGATTCGTGTTTATTTCACTGATTATATTATTGGTAAGCGTCGCCGCTCGTCGCTCGCGCAGATCCCGGTCGTGTGGTGTGGCGCCCGCCCGGGCGGTGTGCCGACTGGCGTAGCAGAGCATACAGCCACTCACATTACCACACTCGGTGCCGAAACACAGAAAATACTGTGTCGACTTTGTGTCTACAATAACATACATAAACTGTGATCAACCTTTCTACAGCCTGAGAAGCTGCAAATATGCATCGTTCTGTGCCGTAATGGAACAGTTTTCTGCATCTGTGTTGTTGTTTACCTGCGGTTACGCTAGTGACAGTAGATAACTGTGTGTGATTATGTCTTGTTGGAAAACGTAGCGTGCACGATTTAAGAACTGTTCAACCATTGAATCGATGTTTGCCTGGCTCACGTCGTCATCACGACTTCGATAACTATAGGAGATTAATCATATTTTCGATGGCGTTCTTTTTGGTCAAACTACTCAATTTAAGAAACAAGGGTTTTCGCAGAGCCAGTGGACGGCATCGTTGCTGACACTTAAACACGGACGATTCGAGGATTTGTAAGCAGGTACCTACTGGTTGCCAACTGATACTATCCAATTGACACTATCTTACTTCGAATCGTAGTTGTTGGTATATAGGTATAATTATACATGGTCTAACATGGTAGAGCTTCTACGAGGGTGGATTGAAAAGTAGTCGGCCTAACACTGATCCATTTAGTTCTAAACATCAAATCTACCCACATTATTTAGTTCAGTTCAGACCTGTTAATTGTGTAAAGTTTGAAACGTGTGCGATAATTAGTTTTAATTTTATAAATTTATTAACAAAGCAATCTGACATCATTTCCGCAAATGGAGCAAATCGAGCAGCGTGCCGTCATTAAGTACGTCCATAAGAAGGGGCTGTCATCAAAAGCTATCCATGATGATATGGTCAGTACATTAGGGGATTGCGCTCTTTCATATTCATCGTCAAAAAATGGATAGCAGAATTCAATCGTGGTAGAGAGAGTGTGAAAGACGAACCCCGCTCTGGAAGGCCTTCGACGTCCACTACTGACGAAAATGTTAAAAAAAATACTCGACTTAATCATGGGAGACCGCAGATTGAAAATTAGAGAGATAGCCGAGATTATAGGCATCTCTTATGAACGTACTCAAAACATAATAGTCAACGTGTTCGGTTTCCACAAGGTGTCTGCGAGGTGGGTTCCGCGACTGCTTTCAGTTGAGCAAAAAAGGATGCGATTGACTATTGCACGCGACTGTTTGGAGTTATTTGAAGCTGATGAATGTGATTTTTTGAATCGTTTTGTTACTATGGACGAAACATGGGTTCACTACTGTACACCGGAAACAAAACAACAATCAAAACAGTGGAAAAGACCTGGTTCACCACCCCCCAAAAAGGCTAAGTCGATTTTATCGGCAAGTAAGGTGATGGCTTCAGTATTCTGGGACTCGAAGGGTGTGATTATGGTTGATTATCTTGAAAGGGGTCAGACTATAAACTCTGATTATCACTGCACCTTACTACGTCGTTTACGAGAGGAAATAAAAGAAAACGTCCAGGAATGATCAGAAGCTTTTCTTCCTGTTTCATCAAGATAACGCTCGTGTTCACACGTCTGTCCAATCAATGGCAGAAATTCACAACTGTGGCTTTGAACTGTTACCGCATCCACCTTATTTACCTGATCTGGCACCGTCAAACTTTTTTCTGTTCCCTAACCTAAAAAAGCACTTGGGAGGTCAAAGATTTTTGACAAATGACGAGGTCAAAGCAGCAGTAGATGCATATTTTGACTCTAAGGAAGAATCATTATTTTTTCAACGGGCTAAATGCTTGGAAGGGAAGATGGCAAAAGTGCATTGAACTTGATGGTGATTACGTTGAAAAATAAAAATATATTTCATTTATTATGTATTTATTTTCTTGGTTAGGCCGATTACTTTTCAATCCACCTTCGTATTTAGGCGATTTCTTATATCGAGTTGAAAACATGCAGGCGAAACATCGTCGAGGCAGTTACAGTTCATATGCTTTGGCGTTAGCGGGATTTGAAGAAGTATTTCAGCAATATATTTATCGAAAAAGAAAGATCTCAAGTTATTATATATCTATAACTTGAGATCTTTCACTGGGATTATCATCCCAGGCATTTGTAGTGCGTGAGAATGAAATTCAGGAAGGATAATAATATTATCGCTAATTAGAACACATTTAAACCATTTCCTGACCACATAGGTATAGAATACCTTTTATCCCGGTAATGTGTTCCCGTGGGAATTAATCAATTTTCCATGGGATTTTATTTAAAAACTATGATGCCCAACTCATTGGCAATAGATAAGTAGGTATACCTACCTACTTATCAAGTATGGAAATGAAAATGATGCATGCCATCATTAATTCTACTGCAGGTGGCGTGGTAATGCAAAGGCACATTCCTTTGTCCTATTTACATACGTTTTTTTAATTAATATGTTTGTTTGTACAATAATAAATAGGTAATTTATCTATATATAGACATGCTGTTAGTTTTCAGCCTTTACAAAATGACGTAAGTCTGGCAGTCGCTTGGTAGCTTCGTATATTATATTAGCTTAGGTAAGTCGATCTACGCTGAGCTCGTAGTGGTGATCAGTGTTTAACGCTTTTAGTGGCCTAACCTGTCGCAGGGACAATCTAGCTACATGGTGCTTGAGAAATTGCCCCGATCCCACTACGCACGTTGTATAAGCCGCGCAAGATGACAATGGGATTGGCGGCCATGTTGTTATAATACTGTATTGTTATCCCCACTTTTCAGTGATTGATTACGTCACGGAGCGGTTATTGTGACAAGGCTCTATCCCGCTCAAATCGTGCGCGGCTTATAACGTCAGCTTAGATCAAAAATACTATAGATATTGGATTCAGTACAAATACAACGCGGAATCTTGGCACTCGAATAATATATAGGTAATTATTACAAATACCATCTATAAAATAAACAAGATTGTACATTGATGGTTGACATAGAAATAATCCGTAATAATGAATACAGGCGCATCAATGTACAGCGCCGTTGTCGCATCCCTCGAGAGTCAGCAAGCGGAATAGGAACTTAGGCTCAATTTACACCGCCGCGGAATGGAATGGAAGCGACTTTTTGCAACGAAACTGCACATAGCATAATGAATTTTATATCAACTGTATAACGCACAAAATAAATACGAGCCTTAAAATTGGACGCGCGTCCTCCGCGGAATCCCCGCGCATTCCCGAGAATTCTCCGGAGCGAATTCCCACGTATGAGGCGAAATTGACGCTTCCATTCCGTTCCATTCCGCCGCGGTGTAAATTGAGCCTTAGTACGACGCGCGGTTGAAGCGCGCAGGTGTGCAATGACCGAGGTAAAGTGGTGCCGTTTTTAAAGCACTGATCGGTCATCTAGGTATTTTTGATCTAAGAACGTCAGAGACAAGGACCAACGATCTCGTGCTCTATTCGCCCTGCTGCAACGCAGGGACAATAGAAATCGCATTGGACGCTCGCTGAGTCTAAGTAGTACATGGATTGCTTTTTATCCGTGTAACATGCGTGTGAAAATCTCATTCTAACACCTATCGCACTGTAAAATGATGTAGCTTTTAAAACACAGAAGAAAATTCAATAAAATAAAAACAAAATATATAAATCATCAAATATATTATATTACTAAGGAATGTCTACACTAAAATTACAACTAAAAAACTTACACAACTTACAAACAAAAAATTTACCTAAAGTGAAATAAATATAACTAATTAAAAATAAAAACGACTTAGGCGACTAAACATTAGAAAATATCAACATAATATTTTGCGTTGGAAACATCCATGAAATTGTTAAAAAATGTAATTAATTATAGCAAAAGTAATAACGAACGTTACCACAAAATGAAAGTTTTTAAGTTTTTTTTTATAATGACACGAATACTGATTTAATCCCGCCAAAATACTGGCAGAATGTTTATGACGTTTGTGACAACTTCAGTTGAGCAGTTGTACGCATGTGCAGTAAATGCCGCTTTAATTCATTCATCCTACAAGCATGCTTTGGACCTTGGTTAATCGACTACTTCATCTACTTTCTACCTACCAAAGATCCGTAGAAAACTTCGGAAAGGGTGTTCCTCTTAAGCTTAAACTTGTCCCTATTATGCACGTGGGACCAAAATTACTGGCGAAATGAGTTCGATCTAAAATCTATACCTTTCTAGAGACAAGTAGGTAACCATTTGTAATATCATAATCTGAAGATTCTGAAGATCTTTGGGGTGACCAAGTAATTGATGTACCCTAATTGTTATTCAGTAGAAAGCCTCATAAGGACATAATCACTTTACTTGATTTTTAATACAGGCAGGTATGGGATTGTAATCTATATTCTATATCTATAATAATATTATAAAGTGGTAAAAGGACATCATCCATGTTTCATAAATTTTTGGTCCAAATACAAAAGTCAAGTCTAAAATCATTTAATAAAAAATTGGAAAAAATGGCGGTTACGGCTCGCTTCGTAACGTCTCAAATTAATCTTTTAAACCTTCTAAGAATATGTTAAGACAAAAATTAGCCAGCGATTGCCGAGTTTTAAAGAGACAAACGAACAGCAATTAATTGTTATTTATATAGATATAGATAAACAAACAGCTTTATAATATTAATATAGATTTATGTCAGGAAAATAACGTCATTTAATCTCCAACCAAGCAGAGGTATGATTACTAAACAATATTTTCATTCGTCTGCATTATACCTTTGTGCTATTTTATATCCCGTTTAAGTATTCCCATGGGAACGAGGAAGCTATTCCCAGCGAGGAGAGCCGCGGGCAACAGCTAGTAGTCAGATACTTTCATAATACACTATTCTAACGAGGTAAATCATTGTAAATTAATTGAAGAACCGACGAAATTAAATATAATTATTATACACAAATTATTTATAGAATTACATTATTTATATTTTATTTTTTACAATAATTTGCGTATACATTTTTAAAATTTTATGTTCAACGGTTTTAATGTGTTTTGATGTACTCACACAGCAACACTAAATTCTAGTTTGCACCCATTTTGAATTGCTTTAATTTGACAAACTAAAACTGACGTATATTGGTATAGGTACTACAGTTTTAATGTTTCCTACAAACTGTCCTGTCAAAAACAAAAAGTATGGACAGAGTACTAAGTACAAGACAAATGTTTTGTTCAATATACAACATGATTTTTCGTTTATAGTAAAGTTCAGACACCACAACAAGAATTTCACTTTCAAATTATGGTAAAAAATATGTTCAGTTTTGAATTCCCGAGCGTGCTGAAGTGGTGACTCGTTTGATCACGTACAGAGGATGACGTGATATTATTGTCATTCTATATAGTTAAAAGTAGAGTGGCCAACTCCTTTAATTTTTGTGTGAAATTTAGGATAAAATTTAACGTAGTTTCAAAACCGGTTCATTGGATAGTGTTACTGATTCTGAGCAAAGTACATTCTTGGCTGTAGTATACAAAAAATCACATTGTATGAAGTCAGTTCCACCAAGTGTCATATATCAATCAAAAGTACAATAATCTACATACATTGATCAACTTCTGTTATGAATACTATCTAAAGCTAACTATGGAGGTCATGGGTTAAAATCCCACGTAGGACACAAACCTCTTCACAAGATGGATTGTGTAAGGGTGTAATTTATCTATAGTATGTATCTAGAAGTAATATTTATCAGTTGCTATATATTTTTATTGGTCAAGAGATCTAATAAATATATATGGAACTGTCACTGGTTTTGTTTCCAAACCCAAGAGTATCGTTTTAGCATTTCAATTATAAAATATTAATCAGTTATCCCATAACACAAGTTTATATTAGCTTACTTATGGCTAAAGGGCACTGTGTAAGTGCTAAATATTTGAAAAAGTAGGTACCTATTGTTATAAGCAAGGAACTTTTCACAAATAATTACAATATGAATCGCAAAAACGACACAGTATTGGGCCGGAACTCTTCAATAGTTATTTATTATACAAATGATCTAGAGCTAAAACAATTCATAAGTTTTATAAAGTATATCTAAATATATAACTTATAATAATTAATACCGTATGGTTTATGAATCATTGGCTCATTAAACACATTAAAACCGATAAAGAAGCTTGTACACTGGCAACTTTTAGAGCAATATTGCTTGGCAATACGAAGGGACAGTAGTGGTAGTTAGTGAAAAGTATTGTTGAATATTATTGCTGCAACAAAATAACAAATTAAGGCAACTGTAAAGGTAAAAACAAACTCATCCTTCATATGCGACGTAAGCCAAGCATTATGACATCTGAACAGGATCTGGACTACACAATTTGTGTGGTGAAAGATTGTCACACTTGTCATTCGCAACCCTGTCTCAACGCGTCACATTCGCGTGTTCTCACATTATCTCACGCGTACGACGTTATCACACAAGAGCTTGATGTCAATAACGTACAGGTGTCAAGTATAACTGGGCGTTCCAATAGGGACGCCACATTACACTGAAAACTTCAAAAACAAGATTTCAGAACAATAACTAAATACAATTATTTTTAGCCACACGCCAAGTTATACTTGGCAAGCTGTATACGTAGGACGAGTGTGTCGCTGTCTCCCACGTCGTATGTCATACGTCGTATACGAACGACCGGTCTGTCATTGACTTAATGTTGTCGTATATAGAGTTGCAGAGCTATATTGCTCCACTACTTGCTCGTGTAAGCGCAGCTACTTACAAATACTGTAATACTAACATCGCAGTCAGCTTCGTACATACAAGTTACATTTTTTTTAATTGTAATAACCCTTTATTTCTACAGAATCGGTTAAATTAAATGTCTAATCTGTGGGCCTGAGAATAAGTAGTATATTTAAAACGCTAAAAGCAGTAGATAAAGTTAATTTTACAATATAAATGGCAAAACCGATAGTCTTGCTCAGGTCAGACTTGAACCCGGCTACTGTTGTTACCAGGAGGAATGTTCTACCAGCTGACCAATACACCATTAGACCAATGCGTTTTATATTGTGAAATTATTTGATTATAGCAAAATTGATTGCTTAGAAAAATATATATTCATATTCTATAGTTACTAAAGTAAGGCCAGCGAAACGAAATAAAAAATGTAAATTAAGTTCCGGGGGTTTAAAACCATTTTTATTTGAATAAATTATTTGTAATGTATAAGAAGATTCGTTAGAAGAGTCCGAAATAGACGTATTTAGGACATGTATGAAATGTTGACAACTACACGCAACGACAGCTCTCGTCGACCAACTTACGTCTTTACTGGGTACGAGTGACAAAGACAGAGATAATAATCGCCCGCTATTGCAATGTAACTTAACAAAGGTCTATTCGTTTACAAAAATCCTCACATCTCGCTGGTTTTACTTTAGTTGACCCAGCAACATTCTGACATTTAATTTATTAAAAAAAGCTCTGAGGGTAGGTGTGAAAAATACTATACTATCTTCCCATATTATATTGTTATCTACCAACAGAGTGACTGGCGAATAAGAGCGTAATGAAAATCTTTGTCTACCCCGGCGGGGATTAAGTTGTGATTTTTTTTTGTTAATCTATACTACTATTATAAAGAGGAAAGATTTGTATTGTTGTGTGTATGTTTGTAATGAATAAACTCAAAAACTACTGTGCCGATTTCAAATATTCTTTCACCATTCACCCTGAGTAACATAGGCTACTTTTGATCCCGGTAATCGGGAACCGGGAACGAGTAAACTAAATCACGCGGACGGAGCTGCGGCGATCAGCTAGTACCAAATAAATAACAAAAACACCTGTCGAGCAATTTCAGAAAAATACCCATAAAAATTGTACTTAACACGAATTTTTTTACATATCAAAATAATTTTTAATACTTATTCATAGTGTCTGTTGGCTTACACAAAATAAAAAAAAAGTCTTAAATTAAAATTAACAGTAAGAGATAAAGATTGTCTATCAGTCTATCTCATAATTCATACCTAATCTAAACTCAAGGGACCCACACACTAAGTCTGTGGTCTCAGATCGTTCAGGCGGTGGATAAGGTTACGAATGTTAGTTGATAAGATTAAAAATCGAGCATAAAAGGCCGTCTGAACCTCAGAGCAACTATCTCTAATACGTTATAGAGCGCTCATAACCGGTCTGCACCATTAACAACCGCTCTGAACGTCAGAACTGTTGAACAGTCGTCGAAGACGTAATGTCACTACAGCTTTCCCAGTTTAAGTTGACGTGAGGTAAAAAATAGAACTAATTTAACTAATAATGTAGTTAGTTATTATTTTCAGATCTTATTTTTGACGTGTTTAAACGTAATGTAGCGTCCCTAGTGGAACGCTTACACATACAGTGTGTACGTCCCTTTATTATTATCACAATTAAGTCCCGTTTAGATATTAGTTATGAGTAAAAATGGTGGAAAAAAATATTCTATTATCATATTCAATTAACTGTTACTTGTTATCAATAAATAAAATTACAATGTGTACAAATCAAGAAGGTCTAAAGCTTCGGTGCCGTTATACAGCGACCGTAATACAGCGGTGAATGACGTTTTAAGAACGTTAACAGTGTCGCATACCGATCTCTAGGACCATATTTTAGTGACGTCAGATAATTGCTGTATTACGGTCGCTATATGATGACACCGCTATCCTAGGAAACCAGAGCTTTAGAAACAAATACATAATCTCTCAGATCCGACAACATTATACTGAGTGTAAAACTTATAATAATTTCATACAATATACACTAATACAAATATTCACATTTTGTCAAACATTGGTCGTATCACTTCCCCAAACATTGGCTCACTAATTCACTGTTTTAACGTATCACTTTGCACAAACATTGGTACACATCACTTTACTGTAGAATGTTCACCAATCTAATTGGATCATTTACTGTTGGGTGATGTTACACCTAATGCAGCAGACAGCAGACGAACAACGTTTTTAGGTTCCGGACCTTCGCTTTCTGAAAATAACCAATAAAAATTAAAATAAAATTTAGAAAAAAATCTTCATCAGCATCTAATGAAAACGTGTTCATTTAGAACTACAAGCAGACATCAATTTTATTTAACGTTTAAAACCGTTTAAAAACAAACTCAAGATGAAAAAATTTATTTAAATCATGGAACACTTGTGCCAAATTTTATAGAGATTGGATAATATTGTGTCCATTAGCCCGTACATACAACATACATACACACAGATGGACGAAAACAAAATTGTCCAGTCTCGAATATAGATGCTTCACTCGTTCTGTCATAGACAGCAACAAAATCACATTTGTCATATATGGTAACCCTCTTATTATTTTATTTTATTTTAGTATTTATTGTTATAGCCGGCAACAGAACTACATCATCTAAATCTGTGATAAGATATAGCTTGGTGACTTGGTCTTGAATCCAAACCTTAAAATCCCCAAAAAAATAAAATTGTGACAGACAGGTCCCATTCTATGCTTTGGGTACGGAATCCTAATAAAATGCTAGTGATGTTCCCTTACCATCAACACTAGTGACGTGCTTCTCCAGGTTGAGTTTATCCTGTGCTACCTGGTATATCCCCTCTTCTATGGTCCCGCTGCTGATCAAACGGTATATCGTGACAGGCCGGGTCTGACCCAATCTGTGACACCTGACAAATTAAAACATTTTTTTTATATTTCACCTTCTGTAAAATATATTTACAGCTTGTGCGTGATAAGTTGAGACCTGAGCGCTGTGTTGTGATGTTTTGAGTTCTAGCTTTGTTCTCGGGCGTGAGAGTAGTTCGAGCTGAAGTCTCAACTTATCACGTACAAGTAGTATTTAAGTTCATCATGCTATTTCTAATACATATTGTGATGAGTGTTAATAGTTCTGACTTTCCATTTGTTTGGACTCTAGTCAGGGACATAGAAACTACTCCAGGCCACTTATCAAATATCGAGCCATATTCTCCTACATTAATAATAGGTGTTTAGTTTTACCTATAGTCCGAGATGCCCAGGACTTTAATTGGATTTGCCACAGGGGCTGGCACGTAAGCTTTTGTCGATGGTATATGTCCAAAATGATTGAATAAATTTAATAAAAGTAGCAGCTATATTGTAATTTTGAAACAAAAATGAAACCCGTTGCCTTGCTATGAAATGTTGATTAAAGGCAACAAAATCTTACGTGCCAGCCAATTTTATTGGCACAGCCAATTAAAGTCCTGGGCGTTTCGGACTATGACAAGTAAATAGGTAAAAGACTTACCTGTCTTCAGCCTGCTTGTCGTTATAAGGGTTGAAGTCAATGTCGTGTATGATGACAGTGTCGGCAGCGGTCAGGTTGATGCCGAGACCACCGGCCCTCGTCGACAACAGGAATATGAAGATGTCCTCCGAGTTGTACTTGTTAATTAGATCTTGTCTGGAAGGTAAGGATCAGTTTTAGTAAATCTTCAAGATTTTTAATAGATATTGGTCCATCTGTTTTGATTAACTGAAACGGATAAAAAAATTGAAAATTAATTGTGTGTAAATACCGTTTACACTTATTAATTTTCAAAATTAGAAATACACAACAAGCTTTTCTTCTCGGGATAACATTTTTTTCTATGGAACCTATTACCCCCATTCCCCATTCCCTATTACGTAGGACCAACAAAGTGATGAAATGAACGTCTATCTACCCCCATAGTAAAAAACACACGTCGAACCGAGTTTAAATAACCGATGGGACCAGCATCATCATTCACTGAGCCTTTTCCCAACTCAGTTGGGGTCGGCTTTCCAGTCTAACTGCGATTCGGCTGACCTTCGATATTTTCCGTGAAGGGACTGCCATCTGACCTCCACAACCCATGGACGATATCGAAGTTCTGTATTTAGACCGCGAGGATTTTTTATTTAGGACTCCCAACTACCCCTAACGACTACCATAGAATTTTGTATGACGGGAAGATATAAACAAAATCTATATATAGAAATGGGGCATATAATTTTTGTCCCCCATTAGCTCTTGAGAACTGCTTATGCTACAATGATGGTTGACCCCTCTATGGATAGCCCTCGATCTGGAGGCAAGCCGAAAAATCGAAAATATGACCTAGCCCTAAGGGGTCAAAAGTTATAGGCCAAAACCTATGGCGTGGTGCCGCGCGAAGCACCGCTCAAGACACCGTACTAGTACAGTAGAATTTAGATGTCGGTCGGTTAAAAATCAAGCGACTTACCTCTCAGGAACAGCGGTACTGCCATCCAGCCTCAGATAGCGGTAATTCCTAATGTTCAGGTAAGGTTCTAATATATCCAGCATCATGGTGAATTGGCTGAATATTAACACACGGTGCCCATCGGCTTGGAGGCCAGGTAACATCGAGTCCAACTTCTCGAACTTTCCTGAGTCTAGTATTAGGTGTTGCGGTAAACTGAATGTGCTTATACACTGCGGGAGAACGATTTTATTTAAATATATACATACATAATAATCACAACTAACATTGGAAAAGATGCTTAGATGGTTCGCGCATGTAAAATAAATAAATATGTTAGGACAATTCACACAACGCCATCTAGTCTCAAACTAAGCAGAGCTTTTGATATGAGTAGGTACTAGATAAACTGATATAAATACTTCTTCGGTACAAACGTATCTGTCTTCACACAAAGTTTGTCCCGACCGGTGATCGAACCAGAGACTCACCGAAACAGTCTAGTCTAGTCAAATTATTTCCAGTATGTATGTAAAATCAAAGTAGTCTCCATAATACAGAAGTTTGGTTTTTAGTTAAGATTTGGTTGATAGTAAACGTTACCAGAGATCATGCATGAAAATACTATTTATGAAAGTGGAAGAAACGAAAGAAGTATGCCAAAATAGCAGTTGAGTACATAGTGTCTGCCTACTCGAACGAGAAAGAGGCGCGACTGTATGATGTATGTATTTGAAAAGTACACTTATATGAAAAGTGGACAATCTATCAGAGGCAACAAAAATACATCATCTTTTACATTTAAACTCTCTAACTATCACAGTTCATGAGCTACAGCGCAAGACAGAGGGACTGACGGACATCGAAGTCTCAGTAATAGGGTTCCCGTTTTACCCGTTTTACGGAACCCCAATCATTCCAGAGGGATTTTTCAAGGCAAGTTTGACGACTTTACCATTAATTGACTACTTTATTCTATATTCAATATATAGGTATGTAACTTGCCCTCTATTATGTATAGTCCGAGTAATAGTCCGAGACGCCCAGGACTCTAATTGGTTGTGCCAAAGCAGCTGGCACGTAAGATTTTGTTGCCTTTAATCAAATTTCATCGGTTTCAATTTTTTTTTTCTAAATTTTAATGCAGCTGCTATTTTTTATTAAATTCATTCGGCCATTTTGGACATAACCCATTATATGTGTGCCCGGTAACGGCAATAGGCTTGCCCCCTATTAGGTGGGACTAAAAATACTGGCAAATTGTGGGTGTGTAATGCACCTCTGCCTACCCCTTCGCGGATAGAGGAGTGATGTATGTACTTCATCTTACTTACATTATGTGTCAACGTAAGCTGATGTATTTTGAAATCGGAGAAGCACATCAAGTCTTCATAAGCGTACTGTGCATTCTTGTCTTTATATGTGGGATCACGAGCCAGACGATTTGCTATTGTGCGTACCTACAAACAAACATACAACCTTGACCATCTATATACATAAATAACAAAATAATTTTTGAACATTCTCACACAACTTCATCTAGCCCAAACTTAGCTAATATAAGCTTGTGCTATAGGATCTAGACGACTGATAAACATACTTATATATTTTTAAATACATAATAATATACCATAGAAAACACCCAAACTCCGAGACAAACATTTGTGGATCACACAAATAATTTGATTCGACCCCTGCCGACCCTGGGACCTCAGGGACGGCAGTCAAATACTCAAACCACTGCGGCCCCGAGGCAGTCAAGATATAATTAGGTATGACTTGGCTGTACATACCCTTAAAATTATCGCAGTAGCTAAAAATAGGGGTGTATATTTCTAAATACATACATATTATAGACAACAACTTCGAAACAAACATTTGTGAATCACACTAAATGTTTGATTCAACCTGGGAATCAAACTCACTCCCGCGTCTATGTAATACACTTAATAATTGTTACATTGTTACTAACAAAATTATGGATTCATCATTCACCGAGCCTTTTCCCAACTCAGTTGGGGTCGGCTTTCCAGTCTAACTGCGATTTGGCTGAACTTCGATATTTTCCGTGAAGCGACTGCCATCTGACCTTCACAACCCATGGGCGATATCGAAGTTCTGTAGTTAGACCGGTCGGATTTTTGATTTAGGGCTCCAACTACCCCTAACGACTGCCATAGATGTTAGTATGACAACCGGGACCGACGGCTTAACGTGCTCTCCGAGGCACGGAGGGGTCTCAATGTCTTCAACAAAATTATGGATTATATGTTTGAATTAAAATTATTTAATTTAATAATTTTCACCTTCTTAATTACTTTGTGACATAATGAATAAAGTACGTTACAGACAGAAATCTACGCAATAAAAATAAACTACTCCCTCCGTGTTATCGGCTTAGCAAGGTTAGTCCTTCTTTCAAGGGGGAAGGTATACGCTTTTATAATAAATTGCCTGAATCGGTCCTTTGTATGCCCGACAATAAATTTAAAACCTTTATAAAGACCACTTTATGTCAAAAAGCATATTATAAGACAGTTGATTACCTTAATGATAAAAGTGTCTGGCTTGAGCAAGGTGCAGGCGCCTCCTAAAATGCCGTAATTGTAGCATATTTTGTACTTAGGCGACTATAATTTTTTTTTTGTTGTATTATACATTTTTTGATTTTGACACGAGACCAATGTACATTCGTCCACATATAGTCTTAAGAAAATGTGTAAATGAGTCAATTATTTGAAAAGAGTGACCGAGTTTTATTGCCAGGTTCTTTCTCTCGGTTCTACTTATTGCTTTGCGAATCTGGCATTACATGTAAATATAGAAGCAATGACATTTTTTATTTTAAGTACTTACTGACGTTTGTAAGAGCCATTTAGTGACCTATACAAATAAATAAATAATTTCATTTCATTTCAAAGGTGTATTCGAGTTAAATTAGGTATCAAATTAATCTAAACTCATGATCGACACTTCTCAAGACCAGAAGGCTGGTTACTATTTGGCACAAAGAATAAGCATTGCCATACAACGTGGCAATGCTGCCAGCCTGCTCGAAACATTGTCAGTTGGCAACGAGGCAAAGGAGTTCTTTGACACATGTTAGGATTTAGATGTAATCTTAGTAGGTATAATTAGTATAGGTAATGTACATATTTAGTTAGTTTCAATTGTATAATATATATATAAGGTAAGTAATTTTAAAATAAAAATAAAATGTTTACCTGTTCTTCTTGATAGTGATATCTAAGTAATAACGGATGGTTGGACAGTTTGCGCATATCCATCATCATGGCCATACCGCTCTGTTCTGTAGTCGCATAGATCTGTTCAACAAATGATATTAGGTATAATTAGTACGGTATTTAACATGGCAACAACTCAACCAGCATTCTGGGAACCTTCCCAGTCAGTAATAGTCATGACATAGTTGGCTTTATCGTTATTTAACATGGCAACAACTCAACCAGCATTCTGGGAACCTCCCAGTCAGTAATAGTCATGACATAGTTGGCTTTTTCGTTATTTAACATGGCAACAACTCAACCAGCATTCTGGGAACCTTCCCAGTCAGTAATAGTAATAAAATAGTTGGCTCTATCGTTATTTAACATGGCAACAACTCAACCAGCATTCTGGGAACCTCCCCAGTCAGTAATAGTAATGACATAGTTGGCTCTATCGTTATTTAACATGGCAACAACTCAACCAGCATTCTGGGAACCTCCCAGTCAGTAATAGTCATGACATAGTTGGCTTTTTCGTTATTTAACATGGCAACAACTCAACCAGCATTCTGGGAACCTTCCCAGTCAGTAATAGTCATGACATAGTTGGCTTTATCGTTATTTAACATGGCAACAACTCAACCAGCATTCTGGGAACCTCCCAGTCAGTAATAGTCATGACATAGTTGGCTTTATCGTTATTTAACATGGCAACAACTCAACCAGCATTCTGGGAACCTCCCAGTCAGTAATAGTCATGACATAGTTGGCTTTTTCGTTATTTAACATGGCAACAACTCAACCAGCATTCTGGGAACCTTCCCAGTCAGTAATAGTAATAAAATAGTTAGCTCTATCGTTATTTAACATGGCAACAACTCAACCAGCATTCTGGGAACCTCCCCAGTCAGTAATAGTAATGACATAGTTGGCTCTATCGTTATTTAACATGGCAACAACTCAACCAGCATTCTGGGAACCTCCCCAGTCAGTAATAGTAAGGACATAGTTGGCTCTATCGTTATTTAACATGGCAACAATTCAACCAGCATTCTGGGAACCTTCCCAGTCAGTAATAGTCATGACATAGTTGGCTTTATCGTTATTTAACATGGCAACAACTCAACCAGCATTCTGGGAACCCTTCCAGTCAGTAATAGTCATGACATAGTTGGCTTTATCGTTATTTAACATGGCAACAACTCAACCAGCATTCTGGGAACCTTCCCAGTCAGTAATAGTCATGACATAGTTGGCTTTATCGTTATTTAACATGGCAACAACTCAACCAGCATTCTGGGAACCCTTCCAGTCAGTAATAGTCATGACATAGTTGGCTTTATCGTTATTTAACATGGCAACAACTCAACCAGCATTCTGGGAACCTTCCCAGTCAGTAATAGTCATGACATAGTTGGCTTTATCGTTATTTAACATGGCAACAACTCAACCAGCATTCTGGGAACCCTTCCAGTCAGTAATAGTCATGACATAATTGGCTTTATCGTTATTTAACATGGCAACAACTCAACCAGCATTCTGGGAACCTCCCCAGTCAGTAATAGTCATGACATAGTTGGCTTTATCGTTATTTAACATGGCAAGAACTCGACCAGCATTCTGGGAACCTTCCCAGTCAGTAATAGTCATGACATAGTTGGCGTTATCGTTATTTAACATGGCAACAACTCAACCAGCATTCTGGGAACCTTCCCAGTCAGTAATAGTCATGACATAGTTGGCTTTATCGTTATTTAACATGGCAACAACTCAACCAGCATTCTGGGAACCTTCCCAGTCAGTAATAGTAATAAAATAGTTGGCTCTATCGTTATTTAACATGGCAACAACTCAACCAGCATTCTGGGAACCTCCCCAGTCAGTAATAGTAATGACATAGTTGGCTCTATCGTTATTTAACATGGCAACAACTCAACCAGCATTCTGGGAACCTCCCCAGTCAGTAATAGTAATGACATAGTTGGCTCTATCGTTATTTAACATGGCAACAATTCAACCAGCATTCTGGGAACCTTCCCAGTCAGTAATACTCATGACATAGTTGGCTTTATCGTTATTTAACATGGCAACAACTCAACCAGCATTCTGGGAACCTTCCCAGTCAGTAATAGTCATGACATAGTTGGCTTTATCGTTATTTAACATGGCAACAACTCAACCAGCATTCTGGGAACCCTTCCAGTCAGTAATAGTCATGACATAGTTGGCTTTATCGTTATTTAACATGGCTACAACTCAACCAGCATTCTATGAATCTTCCCAAACAGTAATGACACGGAGGAGTTTTAAATAATTTCACAATATGAATCACAAAACCGATAGTCTTGGGCTGGACTCGAACCAGTGATTGTTTCCTTTCCAGCAGGAACATTCTATTTTATTTTATTTAGTTAGGTACAGAGACAGATAACAGATTACACAATACAAATTACAACATTTTACAAGACACTTTTAGAATCTGACATCCACTTATATCTACACAGCCTTTAAATATAACAACCTCGCTAAAACCTAAAAGAGAAAAAACAACAAGAAAATTGTATTTAAATTACCAGTAAAGCTTAAGGCTTTAACTCGAGACGCTCGAGACGTGTCCTAAAGGTTGCAAAGTTTTCGAAAAAAATGTCCAGTTGAGAACAAACAATATTATACTGACTTTTTTTTTTTTTTTTTTAGTTCCGCTCTAACGTCCGTTGCCGGGCGTCTCTGGTTACAAGCAGAACGTATTTCCAGTGGCGCCCGGCGGACTTTGACCGCCTCTGTGGTCTCTGCGGGGGTTGGGTCGGGATGAGAATCCCGCGTCTTTGTGGTCGGGTTTTATCCCGCGTCAGTGAGTGAATCTGGTTGCGTGCTATGGGGCAAAGGCCCCGCACCACGCAACCCTTCTAGCCTGCTTCTGTAAGGACGACGGGTGGCGATCCCGCCGTCCTCTACTACTCTGACTACGGAACTCGGCGGGGAGGGTACGCTCCCTCTCCCTCTCGGCCGCCTCCTTCGCGAGCACGACTTGCTCGCAGAAGGACACGGCCGCGTTCCACCTACTCCCGCTGGAGACCATGGCTTGAAGCATGGTCTCCAGCGAGAGGGTATCCACGCCCACACCCACTACGAGGTCCCGGCGCTGACTCGCCCACGCTGAGCACTCCACCAACGTGTGGAGTGCGGTGTCGTCGTCGGAAACCTCGCAGTGTATATTATACTGACTGTATTATATTCTACCTACTGACCAAGACCAAGGTATTTCTGTTGCTGCTATAACAACAATTACATACTAAAAACAGAATATAATACTATACTATGCTATACTATGTATACTATACTATACTATGTATACTATACTATACTATACTATGTATACTATACTATACTATACTATTAATCACAGTTAGAAATTTTAATGCTCACTCAATTAACAAATTTAATATTAAAAGTACTCACCGTCCCATCAGCTCTAGAAAACGCAGCTATAAGATTCTTATATAACATATTCTGTCTGTTAGACATAGTGCACACTTCCAATTGATTACTCTTCTTAGGTAAGTCTTGTAAGACATCTATTTTGAGCCTTCGCAGTACAAAAGGTTTCATAATACGCTTGGCTTGTGTGATCTGACTCTGTTCAAAGGCAGGTTCATCGTCCTCGGTCTTGCCTTCCGCTTTTATTGAGGTTTTCGATTTCTGGAATTGTGAATTGATAATTATTGTTGACTAATGTCAATGTAAAACAATTTGTATATCAAGTTTACTGTAGATACCTATAGTATGGTGACCTCACGTACCGTGCGACGCAGATCGTTACCGGCGTGGATGCTTCGGTAGCTATCTGTTTCGCATCCATCGTGAGGTCACACCCCGATGTCAACACTACGAGGTTTCCGACGACGACACCGCACTCGACACGTTGGTGGAGTGGTCAGCGTGGGCGAGTCAGCGCCGGGACCTCGTAGTGGGTCTGGGCGTGGATATCCTCTCGCTGGAAACCATGCTCCAAGCCATGGTCTCCAGCGCGAGTAGGTGGAACGCGGCCGTGTCGTTCTGCGAGCAAGTCATGCTCGCGAAGGAGGCGGCAGAGAGGGAGAGGGAGCGTACCCTCCCTGCTGAGTTTAGCAGTCAGCGGCCAGGGCGCCGCAGGCTTATCTACGCTCAGGACCATCGACCTCCATGATCGAGGCATGAGGACGGCGGGATAGCTACCCACCGTCCTACAGAAGCAGGCTAGAAGGGTTGCGTGCTCCGGGCCCTTGCCCCACAGCACGCAACCACATTCACTCACCGACGCGGGATAAAATCCAACCCCTACGACGCGGGATTTTCATTCCGACCAAACCTCCGAAGATCCACAAAGTTACCGGAAGGCCACACGCGTGGCCAAAGCCGCCGGGCGCCACTGGAAAAACCCTAGTGTCACCAGAGACGCCCGCAGCAATGGACATGGGAGTGGCCACGGTCTTGCGGATTAGATTGTAATTATAGTTATGTAGTAACATATTATTATGTTACTTCATAAAGAAGCCAAAAAAAAAAGTTACTGTAATAAACTTAGTAAAATTTCAAAGACCCATGTGAGCCGCAGCCCATATTAATATTCAAATTCAAGGACAATACAAGATAACAAGTCTCTGTAAAAAAACCGACTTCAATTTACCATAATGGGACCAAATAATTGTCGGAAGAGGACCAAATTGAAATGAGACCACAAAAAGGTTTCAATTAAAAAAGAATTTTCTAAACCGGTTCAGCCAGTCGAAAGTTATGAATGAACAAACATAAAAAAAATTATTAAAAAAAAAACAAAATAGTCGAATTGAGAACCTCCTCCTTTTTTGGAATCGGTTAAAAAGGCGCCAGTGTTTTGTCAAAAATGGCGATAATCCACTGTTAATAGCAATGTCAAAGTACTTTCAAGCCGCTGTCTAATATGGCGCCAAAATAACTCTAAAACGAAAACCTGTCCAAAATGGCGCCTAAAAGCTGCTAGTAAATAATCTTATTTACATAGTAATTTTATTAATAATGAAGTAAATATTATATACTCACAGAATTCTTTTGGAACAAGCTCTTAAGGTCGTCCGTCTTGCCAGAGAACATGTGTGGCATCACAAACGCTAGCAGTGACATCAGTTCTAACAAGTTGTTCTGTAACGGAGTGCCGGTCAGGAGCAGACGGTGTTTGGACTGGATAAGGGAAGTACAAAGTTAAAAATATGGCAAAATTTGCCATATATGTTAGAGTTTTAGAAATTTTTTTCCTAAAATTTAAAAAATGTCACATGGCATGAAATTCAACATCATTTTAGAGGTCTTTGACCATGCTGAGTTGATTGCAGCTGGTCTTGAGTCTCTAACTATTACCGTTCTCGATTTGACCTTGACCTTGAGATCAGAGGTCAAAGGTCAAGTTCATTTTAGATGTTTTTGACCATGCTGAGTTGATTGCAGCTGGTCTTGAGTCTCTAACTATTAACGTTCTCGATTTGACCTTCACTTTGGGATCAGAGGTCAAAGTCGATTGGCGTTTACACTGAGTCTCTAACTCTTACCGTTCTCGAGTTGAAAGTTGTTCACGGACGGACGGACATTACTGTTGTATAAGAGATTTTCGTTTCGAAAACTCTAAAAACATAAATAAATTATATGGAAACAGGGTTTAATCACAATAGGATAAATAGAATAGAAGCTTCTAGAAGGAACTAGAACCGACTGACGTCATAGGTGGTGCTTCGTTTAGTCTGCTTGCCTACACGCCACAATATCAAAGGTATTAGGATTTCATCAAAAATATTGCTTCGGTATTTGGTGAGGTTTTGTTACTAGGACCATAATAACGACGCGGGATTCTCATCCCGACCAAATCCCTGGAGAGACGACACAGGTGGTCGAAGTCCGCCGGGCGTCACTGGAAATACTTTCTGGTGCGTTCCAGAGACGCCCAGTAACGGACGTAGGAGCGGCCGCGGTCTTAGGCCGCGGAATTAAAAAAAAATCCGAGTACTTATTTGTCCTGTTTCAATAACATTTGAATGATTTTTTTTTTATAACATTGTAGTTAAGTTAGTAGTCCGAGACGCCCAGGACTTCAATTGGCTGTGCCACAGCGACTGGCACGTAAAGGTTTAAATTTTATTTTTTTTAATTACTATTTAGCTGCTACTTTTTATTAAATTTATTCGACCATTTGGACATAAACCATTATATGTGTGCCCGGTGACAGCAATAGGCTTGCCCCCATTACGTGGGACTAATAATACTGGCAAATTGTGGGTGTGTAATGCACCTCTGCCTACCCCTTCGGGGATATAGGCGTGATATGTGTGTGTGTGTAGTTCTGTCGTTAGTTTTGATATTATCACAATTTAGTCCCGTTTCAATAGCATTTGAGTGAAATTTAAAAATAAATATTATAACATTGTAGGTGGGTAGATGTTTCAAAATATGGTTATTACCTTAATTTTAAGTAGATTGTCATATCTCTGTGTGGACATATTCTTGAGCATGTGAGCCTCGTCGTATATAACATAGTGCATCGGTGTGACTCGGAACATTTTGCGCTCTTCCGGACAACTGTTCACCATTGTATACCTGGTAACCAACAACAAAACGGATTTAGAGACAAAATATTATGTATTTCAAGTTATTTACTATTCTTTTTACCACAAAAGTTACTGCGATGAAGATGTTATATTGTACTAGCTGATACACGCGGTTCCACTCGCGTGAGTTGGTTAGTCGTTCCCAATAGGGTAGATGACTGTCAAATCAAATCAGCTTCTTTTTATTAAATGTCAAAACGATAGACCTCAAAGCAAATTGTATGAAATACTGAATTATGACGTCACTATTTTGTACTGTCAAATCACTTTAGTGATTCAATTGATGAATAAACATAAATACAAGAAAGCTAATAATATCGAATACAATAAACGGACATAGTTTGCGATTCGTTATTTCATTAATACATTTAAATTATAAATTTGTAAATATGTTAGGACATTTCACACAACGCCATCTAGTCTCAAACTAAGCAGAGCTTGTGATATGAGCACTAGATAAACTGATATAAATACTTTTATACATTATTTTTTGTAAATACATACATATTATACATAGGAAACATCCAGACTTACTACAAACGTATCTGTCTTTATACAAAGTTTTTCCCGATCGGGAATCGAACCCGAGACTCCGGCGTCGAAAGCGGATACACTACCGACCACGCCACCGAATTATTTATTTTAATTTCTTTTAGTTATGTATAGGGATCTAACCTATTTCCACAGCAAAGATAGGATAATTGCTACATTTGGAGTAATGGTCAAATATGTATTTCGAGCTAATGACCACATCTTTTTATTGAATTTCCACGATCCTTGGCACAACTGTTCCTTAATCTATTTTCTTCGTGACCTATTTTGATTGGGGGGGGGATGGGGGGGAGAAAGGTCAAATAATGTTTTGCATGTTCGCGAGGTATTTTTTTTTTTTTTTTTTTTTTTTTTTTTTTATATTTGGTTCGCCAAATTGACGCCGCCCGCCTGGTGGTAAGTCGTGACGACGTCTAGCGATTGTGGGCCACTCTCACAGCACACATTACTATTGAGAGTGGCCCTCAACTTGACGACCTACTGATGTGCCTCTTCACGCTCCGCTTAAAGAACCCAGGATTATATGTGGGAGGAAACACGTGCACAGGCAGGGCGTTCCAGGCCACTATCGTTCGGCAGAGAAACGAACGTTTAAAACGTTCGGTTCTCGCGAACATGCTATCCACTGTGTGGGGGTGGCATCTCTGCCCGGCACGAGTCGTTCGGGATCGGAAGGAAGAGGGTGGGATCAGATTGAAGAGCTCTTCAGAACACTCGCCGTGGTAAATACGGTAGAATGCGGCCAAGGAAGCTATTGTTCGGCGCTGAGCTAGCGGCTCAAGGCTTCCCGTTACCTCCGGACAACCAATAATACGGATAGCCCGTCGCTGCATAGCGTCGAGAGCGTCCAGCAGATACTTCGCGGAGCCGTCCCAGAGGTGAGAGCAGTATTCGACGCAGGGTCTAATCTGCGTCTTGTACAGCAGACACCTCTGGTCCGGTGTAAAGAATCTCTTTACCTTATTCAGTATTCCTAGTTTCCGCGAAGCTAGCCCTATACATCTTTCGATGTAGTTTTTATTATTGAGCTCTCGACGAACGTCTATGCCAAGGATATCAAGGTTGTCCTTCATTGGTAATAATGCATTCTGAAGAGAGGGTAGGGGAAGGAAAGGGGATTTCTTCGCAGTAAATGCACACGCCTGTGTTTTGCGGGCATTGAACTCGACCAGGTTCTCGGTACCCCATTGAGAGATACTGTCGAGGTTACGGTCGAGATCAGCCACGAGTCGTCGTCTCTCCTCCTCAATCTCAGATCGCCCCGCCGTCGGACGAACCGAGTAACTCCCGTGCAGTGTGCTGTCATCTGCATAGCAATGAATGTTCCCGAGGGATAGCATATCATTGATATGCAGAAGAAAGAGAGTTGGTGATAGTACGGACCCCTGCGGTACCCCGGCATTCACTTGCAAGAAGCGAGAAGCCTGGCCATCGCAGAGGACCCGCACTCGGCGCTCGTTTAAAAAGCTGGCAATCCAGCTGCACAGTTGAGGAGGTAGACCATATGCCGGAAGCTTGGAAAGGAGTGAAGCATGCCAGACCCTATCGAAGGCTTTGGCGATGTCCAGGCTAATAGCCAAGGACTCGCCGTGCCTTTCCATAGCCCCACCCCAGACATGCGTTACGAATGCCAGAAGATCACCCGTTGATCGCTTTGGCCTGAAGCCGTATTGTCGATCATTGATTAGCGAGTGATCCTCTAGGAATTGCATGAGCTGCTTATTTATAAGGAGCTCAAGCACCTTGCAAATGACTGAGGTGACAGCTATGGGTCGATAGTTGCCTGGATCGGACCGATCCCCTTTCTTGGGGATCGGTTGTACGTTCGCCTCCTTCCAGACCTCCGGCACGAGCCCTGAAGAGTATGACAGGCGGTACAGACGCGTTAATACTGGAGACAACTCAGCTGCACATTTTCGTAGCACCACCGCCGGAATGCCGTCAGGGCCACTGGCTTTCCGCGTGTCGAGTGACCGCAGCACTGCCCGTACATCACATTGCCTGATAACAATATCAGGCATTGTGTGGCCACAGTTGGCGATGGCGGGGGGCTGCAGGCCACGGTCGTCGACCCGGGAATTAGCCGCAAAGAGGTCTGCGAGCATATCCGCTTTCTCTTGGGCTTTGTGAGCCAGTGTTCCATCTGGGTAACGCAGCGGTGGCAGCGAGGGCTGACAAAAGTTAGATTGCACGGCTTTGGCCAGTTGCCAGAATCCACGGCTGCCCGTGGGATGGGAAGTGAGCTCCTGACCAAGCCGCGCGACGCGCTGGGCATCCGCTCTCTTAAAGGCCCTCTTACTCGACTTTGTGGCCCGGTTGTACGCTGCTTTGAGGTGGCCCACGTTTGGGTCGCGCACAGCCCGGGCCCTGATCCAGGCGCGATATGCCGACTGTTTTTGTCGAACAGCTTTGGCACAATCTCGCCCGAACCAGGGACGGGCTCTGCGGATACTGGCGACATCAGTGAAAGGGATGTAATAATCCATCCCTAAACTGATCTCGCCAGCAATAGCAGAAGCACTATCCGAAGGAGCCTTTCCTACAAAGCAGCGCTGGCTCCAGGGGACGGACGCAAAATAATCGCGTAGACCGTCCCAATCCGCTGACGAGTAGTGCCATAGTCGTCGTGACGTTTGCACAGGACGTGCAGGAGGTGACACCTTCATGCCAGCGTGAACAACACAGTGGTCGGAACTACCCAGTGGGGCTCCTACCGAAACACTGTACTGGGCTGGGCGACTCGTCAGCAGTAGATCCAGCAGAGCGGGCGCGTGATCTGACCTGTCTGGTATCCGGGTGATCCCGCATACCATCTGGGTCAGACCGTGGGAGAGAGCGAACGCATGGGCGGCTCTACCCGCATGATCAGTCTTGAGGGACCCCAGCCATTCAATGTGATGGCCATTGAAGTCCCCCAGAAACACTAGGTCAGCGTTCGGGAACCGCACCTGCGCTTCATCAGCCGTCTCGCTGAGGGGTACTGGAAGAGCTTTGTTGTCTCAGAATCCCCTGTGTGGGATCGGTAGACGCACACGTAGATCTGGCTCATAGAGCCATGGTCTACGTGCAGCCAAAGGACGGAATTGGAGGGGTTCTCTAGGCAGCGCAACCGGCGGCAGCAAACATCCGCCCTAACGAACACGCACACCCCGGCTTTGTCTCGAAATTGTTCCTCGATGACATAGCCGGGGTAACACAGGTAAGACGTGTCGTCAGGGCGGCGTATTTGTGTCTCCGTGAGGAACATCACAGCGGGCCGTGCCGTCTCAAGGTGGTGGTGGACGGTATCGAGGTTCGCATGGAGTCCACGGACGTTAGTGAACTCCACCTCGAAATGTGAAGTTGTGGGGTTTCCTAGGGCCGCTGTGTAACGTTTATTTCTTTTTTGTTGCACTGCCATTGTAGATTTTGAAGAAGAAGCGTGAAGACAGGGCGACATTTGGTGCAGCAGTAAGTGACAAAGCGCAGGGGCTAGCTTTGTCTAGAACCGTGTGGTTAGGTCGGAGCCGACCCGCCGGACGGAAGGGCTCCCAAACCCCCCTGATGCAAGGCCGCCGCTACCCCACACCGGTTACCACCCGGAGCGGCGATCCCACATCAGGATTATGCGCAACATGTGGGGCAGCCTCCTGGGGTGGTTGGCCCCAGGCGGGCCCCATGACTGTGTTGCGGGCGGCCGCGGCAACGCCGTTGCTAAGGGTCTCCCTGGCCGGCGAATCGACCCACACCACCCACACTAGACTCCGTTTCGCCCCCACTGGTCCCATGCCTGCTGCACCATACATCGCCCCGGGCCCGGCGGTGCAGCTGCTGAACCCCTAACGCAACCCAGCCTGGGCTGGGTTACTTGGGGGGCTTTAGCACAGCTGCACGGTGGTACCCCCCCGGACCAACACTGTTGTACCACCTGGTACCCACGTAGGGGCCGAAGCCACTCCATAGGTACCGTAAATTAACGAGCCTCGTCCGTTTATCAGCAGGTGCGCCACTAGCAGGTGAGGTCGCTGGGGCCCTATAGATGTTGGTAGAGCCCCTTTGCACCCAAAGAGCCCCTTTATATACGTATACTGTTTGACTACCATATTATGTAGGTATTAGTAAGTAGGTATACATACGTGGTGAGCACAATATCGACATCTTGCAGCCCCCTCGCGTACTGTATCCGCAGCTGCCTCCTGTCCTCGGGAGGCCCGTAGTACTTGCTCACTCGCAGCGTGGGACACCAACGGGCCAGCTCGTTGCTCCAGTTGTCTGTAACACAATGGGTTATAAATTATATACTAAAACCTTCCCCGAGACCCACTCTATACATTAGTAAACAAGCAAGGCCTCCTTCACTATCGCAGTGAAGGCATAAGACGACTTCTTACTATTATGTGATATCACATGTCTGCAGGCAATACCATTTTCACCTTTATCTACGGAATTTTTTTAAATACTTAACATCAATATCAAAGTTGAAAATTTTACAATGGAATTACACTGGAACTTTTTTGAAATGTCGTAATGTTGCAAAATATTTTAATATTTTTGTTTATTTATTTTATGAAATTTATTGAAATATTCTCACTCGCCTAAAATTTTGCGACATTAAAATATTTTATAGAATTTTTTACCCATACATTTTCTATGGGAATTTCAGAAACTTTAGGTCCATGGTTCTCAGGAACCACTTGACCCCCGATCGAAATTATTTCGGCTATGGTGTTTATTCTGTACCAAAATTCTATGTGCCAAATCATAACTTTCTAGCACTTGTAGTTCTCAAGTTGAAAAGTGCGGACAGACGGACAGGACCGGACTATAAGACTTCTCTTACATAGTATACTTGTCAGTATAGTAAGAAGTCTAAAACGGCATCAAAATCCGTTGCGTAGTTTTAAAGATCTAAGCATACATAGGAACAGACAGACGTTATGACTAATGGATCACAGTAGAGATAGATATAGTTTTCTCGTTCTTCTCGATTCCCGTGGGAACACATTACCGGGATAAATAGTAGTCTATGTTTATCTGGGATAATGTAGGTACATATCAGTGAAAGAGAGAAAGGAGCCTATTCAATTCAAACATATAAACCAACAATCAAAAATAAGGTATGATGCGATATATAAGGTATGATGCGATAAATCTTTTCTCTTTATAATATTATTATATATACATATACTATATAACATCAGATCAGACATGTGTTTGTTTATTATAAGGTATGATGCGATATATAAGGTATGATGCGATAAATCTTTTCTCTTTATAATATTAGTATATATACATATACTATATAACATCAGATCAGACATGTGTTTGTTTATTATAAGGTATGATGCGATAAATCTTTTCTCTTTATAATATTAGTATATATACATATACTATATAACATCAGATCAGACATGTGTTTGTTTATTGTAAGGTATGATGCGATATATAAGGTATGATGCGATAAATCATTTCTCTTTATAATATTAGTATATATACATATACTATATAACATCAGATCAGACATGTGTTTGTTTATTATAAGGTATGATGCGATAAATCTTTTCTCTTTATAATATTAGTATATATACATATACTATATAACATCAGATCAGACATGTGTTTGTTTATTATAAGGTATGATGCGATAAATCTTTTCTCTTTATAATATTAGTATATATACATATACTATATAACATCAGATCAGACATGTGTTTGTTTATTATAAGGTATGATGCGATATATAAGGTATGATGCGATAAATATTTTCTCTTTATAATATTAGTATATATACATATACTATATAACATCAGATCAGACATGTGTTTGTTTATTATAAGGTATGATGCAATATATAAGGTATGATGCGATAAATCTTTTCTCTTTATAATATTAGTATATATACATATACTATATAACATCAGATCAGACATGTGTTTGTTTATTATAAGGTATGATGCGATATATAAGGTATGATGCGATAAATCTTTTCTCTTTATAATATTAGTATATATACATATACTATATAACATCAGATCAGACATGTGTTTGTTTATTATAAGGTATGATGCGATAAATGTTTTCTCTTTATAATATTAGTATATATACATATACTATATAACATCAGATCAGACATGTGTTTGTTTATTATAAGGTATGATGCGATAAATCTTTTCTCTTTATAATATTAGTATATATACATATACTATATAACATCAGATCAGACAGGTGTTTGTTTATTATAAGGTATGATGCGATATATAAGGTATGATGCGATAAATCTTTTCTCTTTATAATATTAGTATATATACATATACTATATAACATCAGATCAGACAGGTGTTTGTTTATTATAAGGTATGATGCGATATATAAGGTAAGATGCGATAAATCTTTTCTCTTTATAATATTAGTATATATACATATACTATATAACATCAGATCAGACATGTGTTTGTTTATTATAAGGTATGATGCGATATATAAGGTATGATGCGATAAATCTTTTCTCTTTATAATATTAGTATATATACATATACTATATAACATCAGATCAGACATGTGTTTGTTTATTACCCAAATAGTAGAACACATAAATGTTAAATATAAAGTGTCCCTTTGTAATTCAAAATTAACACTTTTTGACTAAATGGATATGTATTTTAAAGCAATGAGTTTACTTAAACTATTCTTAGAATATTAAGAAAGAAATTATAAATAGATCACAAAAACTGATATCATCGGCGGGACTCGAACCCACGGCCTTTCCTAACAGGGGGAGTGCTCTGACCAACTGAGCTACGATGACCACTACCGACAACATGGTACCGTCAGTTCGGTAAAACTCCGGTAGGTGGATCCAACGCTAACCTTAATAGCGCGATGCAGAAGTTATGAATATGATATGAAGTAAAAATTCATAAACGTCATAATGACGGGACCAACTCTTGTATTTAGCGTTCGACAATCCAAATCAAGTCAATTGGTAAGAAATCAAATTTTGTTGTCTTACCAATTGAAGTTTGTACTTTTTGTAAACCTTGGACCAAAAGGAGTTTTGGTCCAAGGTTTACAAAAAGTACAAACTTGTATAGTCGCATTCACATTTTCAGTGATTGGTCAGTTTTTCAGGGGGTTTGCCGCTTGCGGCTTGCCTAATAATTTGTACCTCAAGATTGAAATAATAAAGCGCCTGCTTGAACAGTAGCTGCAACTTACTTGAAGTATTTTCGCACGTTAAATTATTTAGGCGTATAAATTGTCAAAAATTAAATATTTAATTTATAAAAAAACTACTGAGATCTCCGTCTCTCACTGTTGATTATCGGAGGTACCAAATCAGGTTCTAAATACTGGTTTGATCTGGATGATGCAATTCGTTGTAGTTTTGGAGTACAGGCATTGTCTCGCCATTATGACGCATCATAATGGCGGAACCAGTGTTATCGTGAAATTCCGTTTATACCGTGTAAGGTACAAAAATCTCAGGACAGGTACAAAATAGAACTAAATGGGTGCTAAATATACGTGGGAGAATCTTTCAAATACAAGAGTTGGTACCGCTATTATGAAGTTTATAAAAATTCGATGTTGTCGGTAGTGTGACCAGTACCGACAACATAAAGAAAGAAAGAAAGAAAGAAATAATTTATTACTCCACAATAAACATGGTAAAAAAAATAGACAACATATAGCAAATAAACACTAAAAAAAAATAAAGAAATTATAAATACTAAAATAAACAACAGTGAAGTGGAATAAACGGCCGTCTCTCAGCGTAATGCTGTCTGCGTAGTGCGTAGTGCAAGGCAGACAGCGCTGATATTCAGAGACGGCCGGCTGGTGTTATTGTAAAAAAGAATTGAATGTCAAGTGAACATAGGTACAATACGTTATACATGAGAACATTAAACAAAAGAAAAAGCAACAAAATATAAAATAACAAATCATGAACATTCTACAGGTATTGATAGATAATTATATACCACTTTACTTATTTAATACATAAACATCGAATTATTGCTTCATTTTTTTGTAGCTCAGTTGGTCAGAGCACTCCCCCTGTTAGGGAAAGGCCGTGGGTTCGAGTCCCGCCGATGACATCAGTTTTTGTGATCTATTTATAATTTCTTTTTAATATTTTGAATATATATGAACGTGAATAATCTCGTGATCTAGCCATTTCACAGATTAGGCGAAACAAACAGACACATAAGTTATTACATGATGAACAAACGCACTCTTACTTACCCTCGGGCAGGTGTAATATAGCATATTTTACCTGAAGTCTTACACTCGGTTGCAGAAACACCATTTAAATCTTAAAGATGGCTTTAAACTCTAATGGAACAATAAAGTGTTGCACAAAACAATATTAGATTATTTTTAATGCTCCTTTAGGCCTTTTTTAAGATTTAATTAAAGAAACGTCAAATCGCCCATTAAATTGGATTATCACCATTTTAGTGTTGCACAAAACTACATTAGTCCCTAAAGGTCCTTTAATTTGACGTTAGTAGCTTCAAATTTTAATATGTCATGAATGGTCCATTAAACCCGAAAATACAAATAATATTAAAGACAATTTTAGAAATTTTGAGTGAAGTCTCTCTCCAGTTTATCGTCATTGTCTGATGTTGACGACATTTCCGATCAAAGAGTTCGACGCGATATTCCGGACAGAGTAATTTTTTTGGAAAAATACCATGGAAGACTGAAGATTTTAGAGTGCGGTTTAGAGTTTCAAAGCATACAGCACTTCAGATAGCTGAAATTCTTAACTTGGAGCCGATGACTCGGAGAAATAAAGCAATTGACGGCATAAGCCAGTTGCTGATATGCTTAAGATTCTTCGCCACAGGAACTTTTCAACAAGTTTTAGGGGATCTTTTCAATGTACATAAATCCACAGTTTGCAGAATCGTTCAAAGGGTAAATTTGTGTTCCACTATAGTTAGTTATATTTTGTACCTATGCTAAGAAATGGTAAATAATAATTATTTGTATCTTAATTAAATTTTAGGTGACTCGGAAACTTGCTGAATTGCGTCCTGTGTACATAACAATGAACTTCGGACATTTTTATAAAAGACTTAAAAGGAGACGAATATTCAAATTCTCTTGATTCGTAGCTTTTGTGGAGAAGTTAGTACAATTTTGCCAATAGAAATATGTTACAAAATGCGGACTGCCATTAAATCAAACGATGACAAATATCAGATGTCAAAGATCCAACGAGTTTACGTTTTTTCTTTTAAATCATTCAGATTCATTCATTCAAATGGGCGGATAATAGCAACATCGCGTTAATGTCTCCATTAACTAAAGGCTCCTAAAATTTTGCTAAAGTAGCTTCGTGCAACGTCTAAAAATTAATGAGATCATTATCATTAATGGTCCTTTAATTAATTGAGCTTTAAATAGAACTTTTGTGCAACCGAGTGTTAGCCTATTAATTATAACTAGCAACCCTTAGCAAACTGCGCAAGTAATAATTTTTTTTTTTTACTTGTCAAATTTCTAATCTTATCGCACCACTTGAGACCACGACCTTTCCAACGGTGTGCCACACTTGACTGTGCGACTCTTAGTTTAGGAGGAGAAGCGGCTTCGCTGGCGTATTATATATATAGATTACTTAGCTGTCATTAATTTAATACTATGAAACATTAAATTGTGACTATGACAAAGTCATTTGTAGAATATAAGTACTAACATAGTTATTAAGTAAATGTTACTAACCAAATGGATTTTAATTATCTGAATAAATAAATAAATAAAAAAAAAATAAAAAATATTATTACCAGGGCTCTACATACTTATAGTGCTAAGTTTTAATTACATGTAACTAAGTGTGTGTAGTGTCTTTAAGTAACTACTTAGCATCAGACAGCCAAGTGCTTGTTTACTACCCATAAAACTGATGTAACTCACCAAGTGTAGAAGCAGGAACAACAATAAGATGTGTGCCCTTCGTTTGTCCAGTCTCCTTCAGATGAGCAAGGAAAGCGATCACCTGAACAGTCTTGCCGAGTCCCATCTCATCAGCGAGAATGCCGGATACACCTTGCTTGTGTAGTACGGCTAGCCAGTTTAATCCCACTAGCTGGTACGGAGCTAGTTTCAAGCTGGAAATAATACAGTTGACTTCTGTTGATACTTCATAGTATAAAACAAACTCGCCCGTTCCCTATGTACGCTTAGACCTTTATCACTACGCAACGGATTTTGATGCAGCTTTCACCAATGGATAGAGGGGTTCCCGGAGAAGGTTTTTGTGTATATAATTTGTCAAGCAGGCGAAGCCGCGGACGTCCGCTAGTTTACAAATAAAATAATGTGCGTTCATTGATATCATAACACCTCATGACTTTACTTTTGAATACAATTTAAAAGTAGCTGCTAAGAGACACTTATTACGAAAGGGCAATTACACTACAAGTGATTATTTAGAGTAATTTAGATGATACAGAAACATGGAATTGAGATATTTACTGTTAAAGTAATTTGGGTCATGACTGTTTAAAAAGAGTGGCCCTGAGATTTCTAGCCAGTATCAAACTCACAGGCCTGTGGGCTGTTGCTTTGGGATTCTGAACGTAAATGTCATGTAGAATCAGACTTAATAACTTGCATAAGCTTACCTACTTATGACCCAAATGAATAAGTAATTTTAATTCTTGATTCCTCACATTCGAACTAAAAATATACACGTATTTCCCAACGATTGGGCCGATTTTAATGGGACTTTGGCTGGCAGATGGCTAATATTATAAAAATAAACTATGGCTACATTGTAGCACATCATATTTATTTCACATCTACATCTATTATTACAGGGATACCCCTAATGCAACAGAGTAGAGTATCTCACTAAACAGTTCCTATTGTTCTAAACACAAAACAAACAGAGTTTGAACTGTGAATTCACTTAAGGTCAACTCTACTCAAACAAACAACTCTATCCCATGAGCGACATCGTTGAGTGTTCGGAGTGCGCGGGTCAGTGGCGCCTCCTGCACTAGGTTAGTGCGAGCGGTTGGCACACCTTCGACGTCTGCCCACATACCCATCCGGTATATATAAGTTAATATGCCCTAATATATCAGCGTTTTGGTTTCTAGATCTAATGATTTTAAACTATTCAACTTATCAGCTTATAATCTTTTTACTTACCTCGAAGTTATTGTATTAGGCTGTTGAAGTCTAGCAACTCCGGCTGCGACAGCTGACTCCAACTGCTGAGCCAGTCCAATACACTTCTTCATGAGGCGTTGTATATTGTTCCTAGTGGTCAACAACACTTGTGTCGAGTTCAAGAGCTCTGTACTTAGACCCTTGTTGCTGTTAAACTTTTCTACCTGAAAATGTATGATTAAATCAGTTTATGTTGATAAAGAGTTTGTTTTTGAAGATGTAATCCATTGCATCCAGGCGGCCAGAGTCTTAGGTCAAACAAATGTTTATTTAAGGTGGTGCACCTGCCGATCAATGGACGAGGCTATGGCATACATAAAAGTTTCTAAAAAATGGCAATAGGCTCTTTTGTGCAATAAACAAAATGATTGATGAAATCTGGCCGCAGAGTAAGCATACCTCTGCCTGACCCTTAGTAATCTACTATACTAATATGATAAAGAGGAAATATATAATAGTTTGTATGCCTCACAATCAGAATGTCTAAGTAGCTAAATGTCCAATAGCGCAAAACGTCTAAGGAGCAGTAAGTCTAATTAGCAAAATGTCTATGTAGCAAAACGTCCAACTATCAGATAGTCTGTATAGCAGAACATCAATTTAGCATATAGTCAGTTTTTAAACACCCATGATAAATGTAAGTCATTTGTAAAAAGTACATGAAATTTATTTGATACAAAAAATCTGGCTAACCACCAGGTTGGTCAGATGGGTAAAAAGCAAGTACTAAATTATTATCACGATCATCATCATTCACCGAGCCTTTTCCCAACTCAGTTGGGGTCGGCTTTCCAGTCTAACTGCGATTTGGCTGAACTTCGATATTTTCCGTGAAGCGACTGCCATCTGACCTTCACAACCCATGGGCGATATCGAAGTTCTGTAGTTAGACCGGTCGGATTTTTGATTTAGGGCTCCAACTACCCCTTACGACTGCCATAGATGTTAGTATGACAACCGGGACCGACGGCTTAACGTGCTCTCCGAGGCACGGAGGGGTCTCAGTGTCTTAAGAAATGGTCACCCATACTAAGACCGGCCTGAGTCGATGTTGCTTAACCTTTGCAATGTGTTAACATTGTCGGTTACCACTAGACCACGAGCCCCTCTAAATTATTTAATTATTATTACAATATTAGTGCAAAAATGTATTTACACCTAATATACTTTTGATGTTGCCAAGGTTCATCAATAATACAAAGGCACTAACTTTTTGATCCTCAAGCTTTTGCAGCTCTCTTTTGTATTTGACATTAAACATGATGTCTAACCATCAAATAACAAAATTTTGTATTTGCGATCTTGTCAAAGCGCAGGAAGCGCTTTGAGCTTTGAAGAATAGCAGCAAGGTAGGCTTTGATTTTATATTCGTTTTTAGTCGCCTGTGCCAACCTTCGAGTGCATTGTTTGTACGAAAATTATAATTACTAGGACAGTTTATTATATCTGCCAGAGACTGCAGCCATTGTCTTTTAAAGTAATTTAAAAAACAACCATTTCTTCGCTTTTCGGAGCGTTTTCAACTATGCTAGTCCAACATTCAGTAATGTATGGAGAAGGTATCGAAGGTAAATTAGAACATGCTTTTCAACAACAATTTTAAACTAAATAGATGTTCTGCTATACAGACCATCTGATAGTTGGACGTTTTGCACCATAGACGTTTTGCTAATTAGACTTACTGCTCCTTAGGGCTCGTTTAAGGAGACGCGGCGCGTCGTGCGGTGCGGTCCGCGAGGTGGGCCGCCAGAAACACAAACATACGGCAATGTCTGGAGCGTTCAAGGAGAAGCGTCTTTGCAAGCGTTTGTTTGAGTTGTAGCTGCCCAAGCGACGAGCGTCGCCGCGTCGGACGCGGCAAATGTAGCGACAGGCGACGCCGCGGAGCACGCGGCGGGTAAACCAGTGAGTTTCGCAATGGGAGAACGCGGCGGATGAAGCGGCGGGTGACGCCGCAAAGGACGCGGCAAGGAAGGCTGGGAGAGGTGCGGGGTATGCAGTGGGAATGTCGACGTCGTCGGCGTTTCAGGGACGGAAACTTAGCATTGCGCTCAGGAAAAAAACCTTACAGCGCTATCTACTAATCCTGCTGGATAAACAGCGGACAAGTTAATATCTGCATTTCTCGCTAGATGTTTATTTTCAAAATTTTATGTTCCGCTCTAGCGGTAAATAAAATACTGATGAAATAAAATAATGATGTCGTTCATGATTACAAACAATACACACGTTTGCTCTTTGTAACTAGTCGAACAAGACTGGAAGGACGGCAATAAGTTGCGAGAGTCGCACCGGGTGTCGCACTGAATGACGCCGCATACAAAGCTGCGTCTCACGCGGCGGGCGCAGCGCCGTGCGAAGCCACGCCGCTCGCGTCGCTCGACGCCCCGCATTTCCTTAAACGAGCTCCTGCATTTCTATATGTTTGAGTTTGCGCGTGACGCGACGCGGGCCGCTTCACGCGCCGCCTCACTATAAACGGTTAAATCGCTCGACGTGCCGCGCCAAGCCACGCCGCACGTGAAGCTCGACGCCCCGCGTCTCCTTAAACGAGCCCTTAGACGTTTTGCGCTATTGGACATTTACCTACTTAGACATTCTGATCGTGAGGCGTTTGTATGCAAATATTTTGACTTGGAACCGAAAACTATATCAGGCGGGTGGAGCCGCAGTAAACAGCCAGTCAAACATTAAAAGAATATGCAAAACTGGCTATAAATAATGATTTGCATGAAGAAAGAAAATTATTGACTTGAAAATGTCCTATTTGAAAAGTAAGTAATTTACAAATAAAATTCAATTCAACCCACCATATCAACCCATCCTTTGAACGGTCTGAGCGCCATAATAGCCTCTGCTTTCTTCTGTGAGCAACCGCTTAGTAAAGATAGTTCATTCATATTGCTTGTGTTTAAGAATTCAAATACCTTCTTCTTGTCACCTATAAGATCATTTGTTATCTCATTGTCTGAATCCTCACTAAAAACAAAAACCATAAAAAATCAATTGTCAATATGTTTCAGATAGAACACCTTTTATATTAATAAAATATAAACATAGTTGAGTGTAAAACAATGGTAAATATGATGTTAATTTTTTTTATATAATAGCATAATTTCGCACAAGTTCAGTACTTGAGAACAGCTAGCATAGCTATCTAGGTCACATTATATATAAAGATCTTGAAGTTTCATAGAACAGCTAGCCAGAACCTCTGGTTTAATCAGGAAAATTGTGCGAAATTATGCTATTATATAAAAAAAATTAACATTGTTTTATCATGGACTTTCGCCAGGTAACGCCTGACTTCATTCAGTATTTGAGAACAGCTAGCATAGCTATCCAGGTTTGTTTTATATATGTAGTGATGTAAATACTTTATATCTAGAGAGTACACTGTAACTTGTCTCTATCTTACCTGTCATAAACTCTATCGTCTTTTCCTTTTCTAACACCATAGTCATCATCTTCACTTCCGCTGCTACCTCTTCTGGCCCGTCCACCTTGACCTGCTAAACCCTTCTTGACCACAACTACATTAGTCCCACTAGTTACCCGCACTATACCCATATTGGTAACTGGCCTCATATTGGTGAAAGGCCTAGCTATGGTTTGACCAGAGACACCAGGTCTTGACACAGAGGATGAAGGCATATTGGAATTTATTACACTTTTATCATTGGTCTCAGGGTCATATTTCAAAAGTTCATCTCTAGAACGTTCTTCGCTCCAGCCATGTTTTACAAGTGTATTTTTCACAAACTGCAAAAAATCAAAATTAAGTAGGTCTTCATTTTGTTATGAGCCTACCCACTATAATTCTGTTGCAAATATTTTTTTCATCACTTCTATTCAAAAAGTGGCATTTTGTTCCTACATAAGTGTGGAAACATACATGAGTGTGGCTACTTCAGTAGCCCTTTTTTGTTTAGAGACTTTAGCAGGCAATAATGAGATTTAAATGTGGAACACGAATCTTTCATAGTAATCCAACCCAAAAAAAAACCATAACGCGCGAATTATTTAATTGCTAGTACATTTCTTTTTTTTTCATAGAAGGCGATGAAAAGTAATTTTTAAGCCTCAAGAGTGAAATTATTTTTACTCAGGCAACGTTTGGATTCAACTTCTACGCTCGGGATTCTACTCAGAATACTTCACTTCAAATAGTGACAACAATATATTATTTTACTCCCTCATCATAAAATATACTTACTATTTTATTTACTTTCTTATCATGTCTTACCGATATTTACGGATTAAAAAAAATACTAAACAAGTTAAGAAAAAAAAATTGGCTATTTACTGGTTGAACAGCCGTGGAAGATCGACCTTTAATGATATGACTCACCATAGGAGATATATCAGGAAACATTTCCAGCATGTTCCTAAACCGTCTTTCTTTAACCTGGGTAGTCAGTTCTATAGTAACGGCAGGCTTCTTCTTAGCAGGAGTGGCAGATTCATCAGAATCTGAGTCTGCTAACCGTATCCTTTTGTACACAATAGGACCATTTCGGACTACTGCAGTTGGAGCTGCCATCCTTATTATTTCTAGAAATAAAAAGACACCTATTATGAACTCCACCGAGTTTCTTGCCTATGAATGTCGTTAAGATTACTAGGAGCTGCGGTCACTGCCGTGGTACTGCGCTGCAGCATGCAATTGAGCGAAGTGACTATTGTCATATTTTTGGTCAATAATTTTTTTTGAGGGTCCTATATCAAAATTCGGTCTCGAACAAAACCTGCTCCTGAGAATGCTTCATTTTTGAGTGAAAAAATCGTGAAAATCGGTTGGGTAAATTTCTCATCGAGTTTGAGTCACCTGCAGGAGCTCCGCTCGCTACACTCCTACAGCTCAATCAAACTTCAAACAATCAAGATTTTTCCAAACATGCAAGATATTCTCATAGATATGGTAAAGTGAGAATATCTATTTCTCTAAAATGGTCTCTAATCTTTAAGAGACCATTTTAGAGAAATAGATATACTCTGGTCTCTTGAATTAGAAGAAGAACTATATCCATTGAAATGTCATTGTAACCCGCACTTTAAGTAATTCCAACGATCATATTATTAAGTAGTACAATATCCTGCAGAATGACGGGAACAAGGAATAGAATTTATTAAAAAAACACTAACCATGAATCTGGTTAGTGTTTTTTTAATAAATTATTAATATTTAAATTAATGGTTGTTTTATTACTGGAATTGTGTTCTATTTCGTCTATAAAAAGTCATTAAATATTGGTGCAATTTTTTGACGATCTGTAACATGGTCATCATTAAATAATTTTTTGTAAGCCGTGATTGGTTTATTTAATTGCGCAGTTTATAAAATGATATGTGATTTTTTGTGAGCCGTATAGTAGTCTTTAACTTTATTGAGTAATTCTTTTGCAGTATTTTATTTACACTATTAGGTAGGGGCTCTTCGGAACTGCCATAACATTTGGCGTTTACGTCTACAGCACATCCTTAAGCACTTACTAATCCATCTTGGTTGTTTTGTGGCAGATATTTTTACCCTTCTTATAAGAAAAGAAAACACATGTTGTAAAGCAATTTAAAATATTCATGAAAATGATTGCATAATTTGTAAATACCTGCGCTGTGTTTTCTTAATCTTTTTACATTATCCACACTTATAATTCGTTAATATCAATAAATGTACAGACAGAAGCACAATTCTATATGATGGTACTTTATGTAGGATAATCATTTCAATTCAAACTTACCATAGTTTTATCTTAACTCGAGTTTTTTCTGTAACTCTCTTGTAAACAAATAACTAACAATTAGTTCAATTACTTATTGTCTAATAATATTGGTATACATATGCAGGAAATTGGTAGGTATTTGAGTATGTAGTGGTTTTAATTAAACTTATAAATGCAGTAATAATAAATTAATAACTTTACTAAAGACTCGGTTTAAGCTAATAATATTAAATACATAGATAAATATTTTTGGACTATAGCCTATATCTGGGATGTCCTCATGGTAATTTTTAGTACCTGGGACAGTACTAAAAATTACCATTCCTTGGGAATTGGTAATGAGAAATATAACACATGGGTTGAGCAGTGAGCAATTTGGTAAAAAAAAATCGGGAAGGGGGGAGGTAATGAGAATATGAACTTTGACTCATCATGTACAAGAGACATTGTAGTAATCTATATAAAAAAGGTACATATTAATATATTATGTCTGAAACAGCTGACATTTTGGTCATAAATATGTTAGAAAACTTTCTTCATCCATTGAAACATTGTATGAAGTGAGTCTAGTTATTAAGGCTAAGTGAGTGAAAACTCGCAAGATAAAACAAGACATAGGTGGCATCACGAAAACGTCTACATTGCAATAAAATGTATGTTTCAAAAAAAATTATCTGCTAATCTGTAAGAGTAAATTCAACACAGAAACACGTCAAATATGCCCAATAGATTCACGGTCAAGGTAAATAACTATTATCAAAATTATCAAATAACCGGTATAATTATTCGTAGACCTAAGTTACACGGGTCACTGAACGTATTAATGATAAAGTACGTTCCTCGTGGTGAAAAACTCACGCACGTGCTAGACCTACATGTTCTTCATACATCTAATCCTATCCTTGTAACATAATTACAGTACTCACGAGAGCCAGATGATGATGAGGTAACTATCACTGGGCTACTGTTCACAGCAGGTTCATTCGGTTTTCTCTGAAACCTGTATTGTCGTAAATAACTTAACGCACTCGGACTTGTTCCATTAGACATTTTTACGCTATCTCTATAAAGACCACAACACTTTTTGCACCAAAAACCTTGAAGGTTCTTTGATAAAAATATTTAGAAAAGTTTTATGAAATTGATCACACAGTAGAAGCACGGCTATAGACAACACTGCTTACGGCCATTTTAATCCGCGAGACCGCGAGTCTGCTGAGGGAATGAATTAAAATAAGCCAATCACAAAATTGTTTATAGAAACTGGGTCCAATGGTGCAGTAATGTCAACTTCACGTTTGGCCAATAAAAAACTTAGACAAAATAAAAAAGAATTAAAACGTTTAGTTAACGACTTCACGTCAACAATCAAATCAAAATTAAACAAGTTACATACGGTCTTTCAATACACATTAAAATATTGAGACAAATATCTCGTGGTGGCTAGTGTGGCACTTGTAAAAGCACTATTTCTTCATGATTCTTGGTGTGGCAAAGGGCAAAGGCCAATAGTCCATTCTTCTACGTATAGTGTATGGTATGGATGGATATACGTAAAGGTAATTATGGACAGGTAATGGGCTACTATTACTTACTTACTTATTCAATCTATACAGAGTGTAAACATTCAAATGGGTCAGTTTGGTAAAGTCCATAGAGGTATAGCCAGGCTCAATTGTCAGGGGTACCCCAGAGGACAAATGGCCGGTGGGCCCAAAAAGTCCTCGAATGGCGACGAACTAATGACATGGTGAAGGATGCGGCAGCACAACACCAAATTCTGTGGCGTTCTTTGGAAGAAGCCTGTAAGCCTATGCCCAGAAGTAGCCGTACATAGGCTTATGATGTGATATGACGATGATGGATAAAACTATAATTCAGTTTATATTTTTCAAAATATACATTAATTACTTTTATGTTTGTAATGTGTACGTGTGGGAATAGTATGCGACAATTTCACGCCTAAGGTCCGGGCACATTACATTGCACCCGCTAGATTGTAGTGCTAAGAAGAAACGTATTAAAATTATTGTCGATGAAATACTGTGCGAACCGTCGCGACTATTGAGGAAATACCGATTATTTCACTAAGATGCATCACTATTATTGAATGTTGCCATAGTAAATCTACAGTCACTACGTCTGTCAGTCAGTCAGATTAATAGGTGCGGCCATGTTGATCTGTAGTGAATAAAACTGAGTTAATTTTCTTTTAGGGAATTTAAATTTAAACAATATGCCCAAATGCGACCTCAAAACGAGATATATCCCCGCGACCTTCGCCTGGACGCTACTTTTGGGCACGACGTCCCTTTTCTTTTATTTCCCGTAAGTATAAAATTTCGTGGATCGTCAGGGAATTCTAATTTTCGGTTTGACAACTTTCACATGATATTGTTGAATTGTTTCTATTAATATCTTGGGCCCGAGTACTTGCCCTACGTTACTGTATGTGAGTTATACCTGTGCCTCGCCTCCATTGGAATGGTAAGAGTGTTTTTCATAGATTGCAATAGGGGCCATGTTCCATGCAGTCTTATTTACATTACCTTATTATCAGTGAATTAATTAGAATCGAAGAAGTGCATAGAAGTGTTGTGTCGTAGTGTCAATGCCTCAATGGACAGAGACTTCCTGTGTGTGTGTGTGTATCCAAATTAATTCAAACAAAGCAGAGTAAGTCCATGGGGCATCAGGCAGTGCAGTTCCTGTTTGGTATAAGATTTTACTGTGTTAATACCATAAATTTTTATTGAAGTTGTCTCTATAGAATACAAGTGTATATTAGTTAAGCAAACTCGGTTCAAAAAAACCTTTGTGGTCTACTTATAAAACTACAAGTGATTAGGTACTATTAAAAATACTCAATTTTGAAACGCAATTCAGGGTGAGTTAACCAACTGTTATAATATAATTGTAAATATCAAACTATTCACTCAAAAATACAGAATAAGTGTTACTACAATACTTGATTACTATAATCTTGCATCAGATTGTGATTACTATAATCCTACTTGTTAAAAAAGTTAATGGTTTATTGTTGATCGGTTAAAATGTAACCACTAAAGATAATATACAGGGTGTCCCAGAAGTCGACGTCAAGCCGGAATCGGCTAACAGGCTAGGTCATAACAGTTGTCAGAAAAATATAAAAAAAATCTAGGTCTTGTATTTTAAAAATTATAGACGTTCAAAAAAGTAGAGAAAATCTACGCCTTGTGAATGTTTTTTCATTCCTGATGCTACAGATATGTACTTTTTTGTTTTGTTTTTTCTCTAATGTAACCCTGAATACTTTTTCTTTAAAGTCTAAACTGAAATTTAAACTCAATTTCTCTAGCTCGGAAGTAAAATGTCACCGTTTGCCCAACCAAAAATTCAAAATAAATACTTAGCTCAGTTTTAACTGGCCACACTGAAAAAAAAATGTACTAGGTGAGTTAGGCAAGTAACTTTAAAAGTTAGCGCGTTTAATAAGGATTCTAAAACTGTAAAACACTCACTAGTTTATTTCTCGCATTGCTGCCATTTTTTTAATTTTCGAAAAAAAAAAGTTTTTTAAGTGTTTTATTACTTTACTTAGAAGTTATTCTGATGTACCTGTGGCTTTCCACAAGGCCGTAACTCTTAATATTATAGCTAGAGGAGTACCAATAGACTGATTTAATCAGTGTGAGCGAGACAGATAGCTTATTTGATTGAGATAGAGATACCTAATTAAAATGTGATAGTTGTTACTGACGTTATTAAATAAAGCAACAATAATTGAAAAACTTTGATTTATTAAAATTATAACAGATGTTCAAACTGCCTTCCTTCAATCGTAATGCAAGCTCGACATCTTCTTAAAGATCGCGATATCTGACGGGCGAATCTTCCGTTCTTAACAAATTCTGCTGCTTCCGTTAATCGTTGCAGCAACTCGTCAAATCAGTCTGTTGGTACTCCTCTAGCTATAATATTAAGAGTTACGGCCTTGTGGAAAGCCACAGGTACATCAGAATAATTTCTAAGTAAAGTAATAAAACACTTCAAAACCTGTTTTTTTTTCGAAAATTAAAAAAATGGCCGCAATGCGAGAAATAAACTAGTGAGTGTTTTAAAGTTTTAGAATCCTTATTAAACGCGCTAACTTATAAAGTTACTTGCCTAACTCACCTAGTACATTATTTTCAGTGTGGCCAGTTAAAACTGAGCTAAGTATTTATTTTGAATTTTTGGTTAGGCAAATGGTGACATTTTACTTCCGAGCTAGAGAAATTGATTTTAAATTTCAGTTTAGACTTGTACATGACATCTGTTGTAATTTTAATAAATCAAAGTTTTTCAATTATTGTTGCTTTATTTAATAATGTCAGTAACAACTATCATATTTTAATTAGATATCTCTATCTCAATCAAATAATAGTAGCTATCTGTCTCGCTCACACTGATCAAATCAGTCTATTGGTACTCCTCTAGCTATAATATTAAAAGTTACGGCCTTGTGGAAAGCCACAGGTACATCAGAATAACTTCTAAGTAAAGTAATAAAACACTTAAAAAACTGTTTTTTTTTTCGAAAATTAAAAAAATGGCCGCAATGCGAGAAATAAACTAGTGAGTGTTTTACAGTTTTAGAATCCTTATTAAACGCGCTAACTTTTAAAGTTACTTGCCTAACTCACCTAGTACATTTTTTTTCAGTGTGGCCAGTTAAAACTGAGCTAAGTATTTATTTTGAATTTTTGGTTAGGCAAACGGTGACATTTTACTTCCGAGCTAGAGAAATTGAGTTTAAATTTCAGTTTAGACTTTAAAGAAAAAGTATTCAGGGTTACATTAGAGAAAAAACAAAACAAAAAAGTACATATCTGTAGCATCAGGAATGTAAAAACATTCACAAGGAGTAGATTTTCTCTACATTTTTTGAACGTCTATAATTTTTAAAATACAAGACCTAGATTTTTTTTTATATTTTTCTGACAACTGTTATGACCTAGCCTGTTAACCGATTCCGGCTTGACGTCGACTTCTGGGACACCCTGTATGATAAACTATTATGATATATATGAGCAGGGTTAAGTGGTATGTGCCAAAACAATTTTAAAAAGTATGTCTAATGGGACAACAAGTTGTAAATTTTGTTTTATTTACATTTCGAATTTCTCAATGTTCCTAAGTAAAAGTTTTTGGACATTCTCATGTTTTGCAAAGTACCTAAATAGGGTTTCAAGCAAATGGCATTTGCTTGCAACCCTATTTAGGTACTTTGCTCTTAGGTTTGAAATAGAATCATAACAATCTTATTCAAGAAATTAATATTATGAAAGTGAAATTTTTACATACATAAACATTTTATAACCTCAATCTTTATTACAATACGGTTCTAGTATTAGGGCTTATTTTTGCAGCACTCTTTAATATTATTCTACTTAACTTCACGCTCAGATTATAATGAGATACACTTTTATACTTTCACTGTTAATACATAAAAAACGTAAGATGACTTGTGTGCATAATTTATTATTGTTACAAAACAATTTGACTATATTTTTATTGTCATTTCATAAACTTTTGTAGACAGTTGTTCCACGATCCAAGGCTGCGGCTGCTCTTACGTCCAATGCTATTATAATGTCTGGCTTAGTTTGGCTGTTTATTACATGGACATGTAAAATATTTAAAAAAGTTGTAAAAATTAATAGAATTAAAAATAAAACTAAGTAATAAAACTTCCGGCATAATCATGTCCCATAAGTGTTGGACACCAGAAAATATGCACTGTACTAAATGTGTGATCACATTTGCCATTTGCATGTGTACAGTCATGAACAATAAGATAACAACATATCTTAATCATAACTCATATTTTGTTTATTTCGGTAGTGTACACAAGTATTCCACTATCTGAGACTATTTCCTGTAGCGCTTTTCCAGGTTACCAGTGTCTATAACAAACTGTTAGTGTTTAATTTATTATGTCCTAGATTACATGTTATGAAGACACTTGACAGTCGACACCATTCTTAATTAAAAATATAATTAATACTATAATAATAGTCCTTCCTAATTATAATTTTCCCACCTTCTATGTATTATAACTTCCACTTAAAATTTTGATTCGGTGTTTACTACTAAAGTTGCAATGAAATACATACAAGATAATCTCAAAAGTATAACCTGTAGGAGGAAGTCAAGATGTCTGTATAACTTTTACTTACATGCAATAAGACACCCAACTAACCTCACAGTCACATTGGTGGCAGACAGTAGGTGCTTCCCTCTAGACAACTTGCAATCCACACCAGAATTCACGAAATATACCCCTTTTCGGCTCAAATGTGTCTGTGGTGCACTTTTGTATCTTTGTCCTAAGCACGACGTCCACGAGCGTTAGGTTTAGGCAATAGACTTCCTAAATTTCTGTGATGTTGATGACGCCGGTTATCTAATACTTAGCAAAGGGTTAAACAGTTATACCGTTTATCCACACCGATGTCAGGCATTCTGCGAACGTACTATCACGGTGTTTTTTAATGTGGTTCGCAATGCATTTACGCACTTCGCCTCCCACTGCTGGTATCCTGCGGAGCGTGAGTGATACTCCCGCTCACGCAGGGCTTGCCCCTTTACCCTCAACACCTGTCTAGCGAAGGAGGCAACGTACGACGTCCCAGCATTGGGCAATGGCATGACCAATGCTGGGACGTCGATGAGGGTAGGACGATAACCGGCACCGAGACATCTTTACCGACAATGCCTGTGAGGGTCAATCTCTTAGCGTCCCAAGCGGCGCACACGACGAGTATAATAATATGCTCAGCCGTGTCCACGGCGCTGCCTGCGTAATGATAACACTCGGGCCCCGCCAGAGTTTCCACCAGTTCCCACAGGTACTTTATTTTTATTTTTTATTTTATTTTATTTTATTAGGAAACTCGACAGCTTATTTACAAATGATACACTACAATTAGAGTAAATACATGAAATTGGTATCTTAAGCCAATTAACGAGTTCCACGACATTTGCAAGGACTCGAAAAACTGGTAGTAGATGATAAGCTAAACTAAACTAAACCATAATTAGGTAATAATTAGGTAATTAGGTAATACAAGGTATTGAATCGCTCTTATATAAACGCGACTCATTACCTTGTACTAATACATATTATGTATCTATACAAAAAAAAATGAAAATAAAACAATGATGCTGATGTTTAACACAAAAAAGAACAGAATTGATAATTAAACAAACATAAGTACAGTCTATTTACTAGACAGTACATGGATTATCTGTCTACGATAGGATTCTTTAGAAGAATGGAAGATATCTACACTTTCAAAAGTTTCGGTATAAGTGCGAAGAAGTCGTGTCATTACAGCATTCTTACCATAATTGGTTCTATGAAAGGGTATATTAAATAGATGTGTGTGCCTAGTACGGTATCGCGGTGTTGCGAACTTTACGGCTGATAGGAGATCAGAACTCTGGAGGCCACCTCGCAAAATGTCAAAGAGCAGCAGCATATCCAGCATCTTACGTCTGTCCTCGAGAGAGAGCAGATGGTAGCGGCTACAGTCACGGGGATAAGAATTGTGACGCTTTCCACATTTAAAGTTAACGTACTTTACAAATCTCTTCTGCAGGCTCTCAATTCTATCGTTGTACACATTATATTGAGGTGACCAGATTGGGCTACAATACTCAAGAACGCTGCGCACGTAGGCATAGTACACAATTTGCAGACTATGGTGGTTTGAAAAGGGCTTACACGTACGCATCACAAACCCAAGACTACGAGAAGCTTTGTTAACAATGGTATCAATCTGCTGGGAGAACAACAACTTGGAGTCAAGTACCACACCGAGATCTCTCACCAGTTCAACTCGTTCGATTTTATTATTCTCAAACCGATATGGAAACTTTATCGGATTGCTGGAACGAGTGAAACTAATACATTGGCACTTCGAGACATTGACGGTTATATTATTCCGCAAATAGTGCTGGTATAACGCATTCAGATCACGCTGAATAAGTTCACAGTCCAGTCCTGATTTAACACACATATATATCTTCATGTCATCCGCATACAATAAATGATTGGCATTTTTAAAACACGACTGAATGTCGTATAAGTAGGCACAATAGAACAGCGGGCCAAGAAGAGAGCCCTGGGGTACACCAGAGGGAACATCTACGAAGTCGGACCTCAAACCACCGACAACCACAGCCTGCGACCTGTTGGATAAGTATGAGCTCATCCATCTCAAAAGATCACCATGGATTCCAAGGCGCTGCAGTTTTGCAAGCAGAATGACGTGGTCCACACGATCGAAAGCCTTTTCAAAATCCGTGTAAACCACGTCAACCTGCCCACTTGGGGAAACAGCCGTGACCCGTGAGAAGTTGGGTGAGATGATACAATGGAGCCCGATGCGCGCGCTTCATCCACTGGCGGAGCACGGGACGAATGTCGCCCACGAGCAACCGGCTCCCGGAGGGGTTTTTTTTTACGTGGTCGGTGCTGCTGCATTTAGGCACTTTACCTCCCCGCTGCCACCAAAACTTATCCACGATGTTTCTCCTCGCCTTAACCGGGAACCCGGATAGGCAGAATCTGGCAAGCTACAACGCGGCGGCGGCTTCGCAGAGGTGTTTTTACCAAAAATACTTGTAATTTAAATTAGATAGGTACTTCTTGCCTCGTAATACCAAGCGGGTTGAGTGATGTTAGCTTATTAAATGACCAAATACTGTATATTTGTGATACCCGCGCGCCTAGCCGTCTGTCGATATCAAGTTCGTGGTTTATATCTTGTCTAATGCAAATATTTATGACCTATTTCTCTTGAAACTGTAATTGATGTTCTCTTGTACAGATTTTCTAGGAATCGTAGTTAGTGTTTTGCATAACCAACGCATATTTCGACATTTCATTCTGAATTTGGATATTTAGAATAATAAAAAAAAAATACATAGCTTAAATTAACCTACGACTCCTAATTGAGTCAGGACAATAGGCCACAGAGTGAGATATTACTACACAATCTCGTGGCTTAGTGGTAACTGAGTAGTGTTACACATTGCAAAGGTAAAGCAACATCTAGCCAGGCCGGTTTTAGGATGGTTGACCATATCTTAAGACATTGATATCCCTCCGTGCCTCGGAGAGCACGCTCTTAGAACTTCGAAGTCGGATGGCAGTCGCTCCACGGACACTATCGAAGTTCAGCCGCATCGCAGTTTGACTGGAAAGCCGACTCCAACTGAGCTAGTTAAAGGCATGGTGGATGATGATGATGAAATTGCTTTACGATAATCTGATTTGTATTAAATTGTCACATTTTCAAAATATAAGTGTTATAAAGACAGCCGCACTCGGACAGGTTAGATTAGAAGGCAGGCTGGAGCTGACCTTTCTATCGAAGTTAAATGTTTTGACCACGACTTGAATCGAGAGGTTCAATGTCGAGCTATTGCTCTGAGTCGAGGAGGCTAATTCAATGAACCTCTGGAGAGTTTTGAAAGGATACATCTAGCTTTCGCTACATCAAAGTTGTTGCTTGCTAAAACTAAGTGTAGCTGGCCTTCAGGCTTGAGCCGTAACATATACAATCATTATTACACACCCCTAGTGACGTCTGAAAGTAAACCTGACTCATAAGACTAACAAGTTAACAACAAGTAACTGTGACGTGGTCATTGTCTTCTTTTGTTGATTTAGGTATTTCTGAGTCACGTTTTTTTTGTACATGGTGGAATGCAGTTAGATACGTACCTATTTCGCCATTCTACTGTGCTGGCAGCAGGGCGAGTGGGATTTCTGGCCCACCAGTCAAATCATTTGAATCGATACCAAACTACCCATTAAACCACCATCTGCACCTCTTGGGGCAGTCGCAGATCAACGACATGACTTCTGTAGCGATATGGCGGTGGACTTAAATCAAACTTACTTCCAAAGAGGTCATTATGAGGATATTATGATTATGACAAATATAAAGTTCCTACATGGAATATACCTACTTATTATACATGGGGGCTGGGGCACACTAAAAGTTTTGCACTTCTAGCTAATCGGAACTATTTGAATTTCGAATGTTTTTTAAACGTTGCAACCTTCTTAGTAATAAAAAAAAAACAATTGGCGGGAAATCATTTGTCAATTGTTTTTTATCACACATCAAAGTTCTACGTATGCAACGAAAATGGAATTAGTCGAAAAGAAAATTTTAGAGCGATGATTTTTTATGATTTTAAAAGTTCTCTCTCTCCGCAAGACTGTGCCGCTCGTCTTCAAAATGCTTTTGGGATAGAAGCACCTTGTTTGAGCACCGTGAGGCGATGGTTTGCTGAATTTGAGAGAGGTCGAGTTTCTTTACATGACCTAGCACCCTGTGATTTCTGTATTTTCCCAAAAATCAAAGATTTGATGTGAGGTTTCACTTTTACCAACTCCGAAGAGGCAGTGATAGCGTTCAATCAACACGTAAAAAACATGCCTTCAGATCTGTGGTCCTCCTGTTTTAAAAAATGGTTCGATCGCATGAAAAAAATGTTTAAAATGTAAAGGAGAGTGTTTTTAAAAGCAATAAACATAATATTTTGGTTTTAACATGTTTTTTTAAGTTACGCAAAACTTATAGTGTGACCTACGTAATATACCCTTTAAAGTGTAGGTTCCAATCGACTTCTACCAAAGACCATCGGTTATCTTAAGGTCAATAAATCTTATTCATAGTAGGTTATCACACATTAATATTACACTTCTCAGATATTCTGCAGTCACATTTGTTTTGGAGATACGTTATCGAATGATTGTTGGTTGCAATTCTATTAAATGACACCTAAATAGAATATCAAATCTCGTACCTACACTGTTTAAACATTTATTGAAAAGTACTAGTGTCTTATACGTTTCCTGATACATTACGATTTTGTAAGAAGTCGAAGTTAATCTTGCTGGATTGTCGGACAAATCGATTCAGTGCGGGCGTCTTACAGGCGATTTAAAAGGATTACACAATGTATCACTGAAGTCCATCACCCATAAGCTTTTTGAAAACCTGGCTTAAATTGAAAGAAACAAAGCAGAAACAAAAAACATATTTATTATTCCACGAATTTACATAAGAACAAATTTACATTGCAATTAAAGAGCTTTCGCAAATCGTGTAAAGATTTTTGTCGAAGATGTGGTTTCCTTTATTATCCGCTGTATCGATAAGAGCTTTGAAAGTGCCTTATAAACCAGATACCCAACGGTCGGAAAACTTTCTTACTGTAACATGGACCTGAGATTTCTGCCAAGTAAGACAAAAGATCTACTTATTTATATGCGGCACCCTGCTTATAATTTGACACTGAATTATCGGATTATCTCTCGAGGAGTAAATTGGGTTTGACCTGTTATTAACGCTCCTTCGAAATTCGAGGAAATTGGTTTATTTTGTCTCGTTAAAATACCCTAATTGGTGATTTTTCGTTACTTAATGCTTCCAGTTGATCATCAAGGCATGACACCTATATCCCTTTTGCCAGTAATTTAATTGGTCCCACGAGATTTACAAATCACACAGCATGCCTTTTTATTGTTATCTTTTTGAAACAATGACTATTTGATTGATATCCGTTATCCGTTCAAGTTCAAGCGGACATTGCATTCATAATCATAAACCTCTTTGCTTTCTGGAAATAGCTGGCTCAATTTCACCCCATTCCAATTTTAAACTCGAAGATCCGAATTGGAAATTGGCGCCAATTCGTCCGTGAAACAATGCAGATTTTTCTTTTGCGGTGTTATCAAAGAAGCTTTTGTAATCCGAATAATTCCTCTGTCTCTGAAACTTGGTATAATATAAATATGATGGAAATGCCTATTTCCATTCATTACGTCCACATTTCTAACTTCTCGTATAAAGGTTGTTCGTATATCCTGATATAGATATTAATATGATATATTTATGCACGCCTCTGTCTACCCCATTGGGTATAAAGACTTGATTTTGTGTTGTTGTTTATTTTTCTGTGCTGCAGGTTCCTATCCTATCGTTAAAAGATGTCCTCTCACTCTGACATCTCTTTCTGTTTCAGGTGTCAATATTATCTTCACAAACACCCATGGGTTCCCGCATACCAGGGAGTCATAACGTTTTTTGTCCTGGCCAATTTTACCCTTGCCACTTTCATGGACCCGGGAGTTATACCAAAAGGTGGGTTAAAAAAAATGGAACTTTAATTGAAAGAGTAAATTTGTAGTCAGTATGTCTTTATTGGTATTGCTTCAGATTGTGTACTTCACAGTGTGTACCTGGGGCGCCCGGCAATGGACGTAGGGGTGGCAGCGGCCATTAGCCGCGGACTTAAAAAAATAAATAAAAGGTTACCATAATAATTATTGTGTATCGCTTCATCTTCCGATAGCATGAGTTACGTTAAGTGTCATGGCAACCTCTGAGCACCTACTACTAGTTCTCTCTGCATCACCCAAAGTTCGACTGGTAGATAATGCCTGTGGCATTAAATCCGCCTTTGTACAGTTTTGTGCATAAATTTAAATAAATAAAGGTTAATATTTAAACAACCGAGGGTTCTGACGCAATCTATGATTATGATTGTGTATTTTTAAGCAAATGGAAGCTTGCTAACTTTTTCCAAACAATATTATAACAATATATAAATACCATTAAACGTTTAATATACACACAGTTACCTATTAGTGTAGTTATTAGTATACTCGTATAGTTGTATAATAATTTAATAATTATGCTCAAGTCGTGCTATACATAGGTGGGTTAAAGGTTGGACGTACATTGTATCGCACAGTTCGTGTTTATGAAGCTTATTGAACCATGAGTCACCTGTAGCGTAGCCTGTTGATCAATATATTTATTTATTCTGATAATAGAGATGAGATAATAGGTAACGTATCGTATGTTATGTGTGCGTTCATAATATTATGTACCATTGAATATCGTAGCTTTGGATTTGGCTACATCTGTCAGAATCGCATCGCACTTTCGAATGGTTCTGGACTTTTATCACAAATATGTAGATTGAACGAGCAGGGCTGCAGGGGTACCCAATATGTCTTTATGGCGAAAGACATATCGATACGATCTGTTCTGCTACTTGACAAGGGTCTGAACTATTTCACAAGTGTCCATAGTTTCTTATGTCTGTTCGATACTAGCCGCTGAAATTTTTTTATGCAAATCAATAAAACTAAAACATCTTCGAAGATCTTTTTTTCTAAATTACTTGGTTTGGGATGAGTAGTTACGAATTAACAATAAAATTATTGATTTTTTAGTTCCTCGTTATTAATATAAACGCTTTTTAAAGCCTGCGACTTCCATGTATGTACGGTTATCTATAATTTATAAGTTGAGGCGTGTCCATGAAAATACTGATAGTTCGGTCCATTTATCTTAGATAAAGTGTACGTTACTAATGAATTAAGTAATATTGCAATAAGTAAAGATAATAAGTAATATGAGTGTCTTATTATCTGAACACTAAATTTTTATAAGTTTTATCGGATCCCAATACACGTACGGAACCCTATGCGTGATTGTTACCTACTGGTAAACGAATAGTTTTGACTACGAAATTTGAGTTCAATGCTTTTGAACTCTTCTTTGAGTACTTCTGCATTATATGTATAGAAAGAAGTCTGTCTTGGTCCAATAAAAGTCAAAAGAAGAGCTGAGCCCACTAACTTAATAATAATATACTAGTTATCCCGACGAACTCTGTATCGCCTCAAAAGAAATAATATTTTAATATTTCATGCAAATGTATGTAAATTGAAAAACGCGACGGACGGACGGACAGACAAACAAATTGTCGTATTAAATATATAGATTATATCGTTAGATATTAATCTTCTAGTCATGAACTCTTGAAACAATTGTTGGGCAAAAATTCCCAAATATTATATTGTTTGTTATCGGCACATTGTCAGATTAATATCATTGAAGAAATTTGTCAAGAAATCGTGGTTATTTGACAATGAATGAATACAAATCGGTTTCGTTAAAGTTTATTACCTATTTATTTACTTTGTTGGAGTTCTCATATGGAACTCTCCAGGGTATCGTTTATACAGTCCATACACACACGCTACGGTATCCGGAGAGATTACCTGAAACGCTAAATGTGTACCGTGTGTGGGAGCGTTGGTGACCGGTGTGGTGCTTCGTTTTGTGATGGCTGCAAAGTTCGTAGAACCTTGCCACACACACACACTCCGGTATACTTGTGCAAGTAAACCTCTCCGGTAAACCGTAGCGTGTATGACCGGTATTATGTTTCTTAGGAACTTCTACACTTAGGTGTACCTACCTCGGTCTACGGACAGAGCGAGCAAGTCATGCTCGCGAAGGAGGCGGCCGAGAGGGAGAGGGAGCGTACCCTCCCCGCCGAGTTCCGTAGTCAGCGGCGAGGACGGCGGGATCGCCACCCGCCGTCCTTACAGAAGCAGGCTAGAAGGGTTGCGTGCTGCGGGGCCTTTGCCCCAAAGCACGCAACCAGATTCACTCACTGACGCGGGATAAAACTCTACCCCAACGACGCGGGATTCGCATCCCGACCAAACCCCCGCAGAGACCACAGAGGTGGTCAAAGTCCGCCGGGCGCCACTAGAAATACGTTCTGCTTGTAACCAGAGACGCCCGGCAGCGGACGTTAGAGCGGGCGCGGCCTTGGGCCGCGGAATTAAAAAAAGGAAAAAAAAAGTCTACGGACAGAGACATCGAAATTTAAGACCACTTTTAAAAAAAATTTTCAGATGATTCGCAAATGAGACGCCGCATTTTAAAGTGGGTGTATCGAACATCTAAAAATTAAATGGCTGTCGTTGTCCTCAGCTCCACCTGACGAGGACAGAGAGGACGACTTCAGAGCGCCCTTGTACCGCAGCGTGGAGATAAACGGTATCACCGTTCGAATGAAATGGTGTGTCACATGCAAGTTTTACAGACCGCCTCGGTGCTCGCACTGTTCTGTGTGCAATCATTGTATAGAGGTAAGTTGGCCATATATAATATTCCTTTCTATATATATATATCTATGTTCTACGGCTGTACAACTTTGGAAATACACAGAACAACTAAATCTTTTACCCATTCATATCTGAGATGAAGATGGCCATTTTGACACATTCAAAATAGTGATCTGACTGTCGAATAAAATAATCAAATGCGGTAAAAGGTGTCCTCCTATCACATCCTATCTGACAATTTATAGAAGAAATTAAATTTCTGACTTATATCCACAGACGTTTGACCACCATTGTCCGTGGGTGAACAACTGCATCGGTCGACGGAACTACAGATTTTTCTTCTTCTTCCTAATATCATTATCGATACACATGCTGAGCATATTCGGCCTCAGTTTGTACTATATTATGAACAATAACAAAACATTGACGCAGGTCGAGCCCATTGTATCGTATCCTTTTGTCAAAATATTTTTAAATCGCAGACTTTAACATGTACTTCATTAAGACATTCAAATTCTCTTAAATAGAGAGGGGTTTCATGTAATAGAGAACGAGGTTATTGCACTCTCTTCGACTCGGGATATAAGTGCCTCCTCCGACAGTCATCTTGCAAGTAAGTGTTCTCGCCTCAGAGATTCTTGAGGGAGGCCTAATTAACAAAGTAAGAGCAAAATTGAAGACCTTTGTTTGAAATTCCGCCCGGGATGCCCAGGGTACGCCCCTGGAATGAAAACCCCAGGGCGCCGGCGAAAAATTGCAATCTTTGCGAAGGCAGCAATTTAAGATATTATAGTTTCAGACACAGTTCTTTCGTAATAATAATTATCCTAAACTACAATATCAGAATGGTGATTATGGGTATTATCGCACTATTAGCGATACCGATATTCGGTTTAACCGGTTTCCATATGGTGTTAGTTTCGCGGGGTCGCACCACGAACGAACAGGTCACCGGAAAATTCACCGGGGGCTATAACCCCTTCTCGAAGGGTTGTTGGCATAACTGCTGTTATGCTCAATTTGGACCACAGTACCCTAGGTAAGTTATTATTTAACTTTTTCACCTGATTTGTATTAAAAAAAACTAGCATAATGGAAGTAGCCATAGGTTTTGGCCTATAAATTGTGACCCCTTAGGGCTAGGTCAAATTTTCGATTTTTTGACTTGCCTCCAGGTCGAGGGCTATCCATAGAGGGGTCAACCATCATTGGAGCATAAGCAGTTCTCGAGAGCTAAGGGGGTACAAAAATTACATGCACCATTTCCATATATAGATGTTAGATAATAAGGACAGCCTGGGCCGCACTCCGCAATTGTGCGGATCTAATAGCAACTAGCGATTAACCTTAATGTCACTGCTGTTAATGTCAACTGAATCCATTAGACACCTTTCTATGATCATAATCGTGTCATGTACCATTAGAGACGTGTTAAGGGCCCCATGTACGGTACGATTCATCGTTACGATCCGTCGCTTCAGACCGATCGAAATGACTGATCTGTAGTGTTGCCGGTCATACACGAAGCGATTGGTTGTTACGATCGATCATTTATTCATTTGAAATGGAACGATAAAGACATGCACAAAAATTCAATACGTGCCCTGTAAAATGGAAAACGAACTTCTTTTCTCGTCTGTGGCGGTAACTTTGATTATGTTACAGAAGAAAACAAGAAAACCTAGAAAAGTGTGGGTTAAGAAATGGCTATTAAAGCGAAATCAGTATTCGCATGTAAATATTTTAAATGAATTGAAGGTTCCACCCAATAGATTGGCACAACTGTATGGGAATGACGGAACCTACATACCTAAAATCATTCGTTATTAAAATCAATCGTTACGATATTCATGATTGCATGGGTTTTTGTTGCGATCTCCGATGTCGTCTGCGATCAAGTAAATCGTTAACGATCGTAACATACATTACAGATCCGTCGTTTCGATCGGTCTGAAGCGACGGATCGTAACGATGAATCGTACCGTATATGGGGTCCTTTAAGAAGTCAGTTGATAGCCACTGGATGGCGTCTCAGTCAATGTTAGCTTCAGTAATTCAGTAGTATAATATTAAACGAATATAGAATTTCTCTTTCGCAGCTTCACTTGAAACTGAGCTTGTAAAGAAAGACGAGGCTGTATTGACTTTTACGCCCTCTATGGCTTGTTATATGAAGGTTTGGCGATATTTTATTGTCTTACGGCCGGTTTCTGAATTTGAAGAAAGAAAAAGAAATTTGAAGTTGAGCATCCACTGAGTACGCCAAATGTCAAAATTCAGGAACAAATTTTGACATTTGACGTGCTCTACGGATGCTTAACTTCAAATTCTTAATTCAAAAACTGGCCGTTAGTATTGTTTTTTTTAGTAGGTGCTGGGATTAGTTGGAAACATAATTATTTCGATATGGGTCTACCAATTTTGTATTTTTACGTTGTTATAGCTAGGTCATCATTCACCGAGCCTTTTACCAACTTAGCTGGGGTCGGCTTTCCAGTCTAACTGTGATTCGGCTGAACTTCGATATTTTCCGTGAAGCGACTGCCATCTGACCTTCACAACCCATGGACGATATCGAAGTTCTGTAGTTAGACCGGTCGGATTTTAAGGGCTCCATCTACCCCTAACGACTGCCATAGATGTTCGTATGACAACCGGGGCCGACGGCTTAACGTGCTCTCCGAGGCACAGAGCGGTCTCAGTGTCTTAAGAAATGGTCATCCATCCTAAGACCGGCCTGACTAGATTTTGCTTAACCTTTGCAATGTATTAATATTGTCGGTTACCACTAGACCACGAGCCCAGGTAAACAGTAAAAATATTCTTTAACACAGTAAAGGATGAATTATAATAGAAGGGGCGGTGCGCGGGCCGGGGTCCATCCTGAGCGAAATTGTATATCTAGACTGACAGTGTCAGAGCCTGATCCGTACCCGGACGTGACACTAACACTGTCACAAAATGTATTTAACGTATCCCAGCCACGTATACGGACCGTTGTAATATAATTTGTCCCTTAGATACCGCTGACCTTAATAGGGTAGGACTAAATTGATGAGTAATAAAAAAAAAACAGTATAAAAATTTTAATATAAATATTTCCCTGTGATAATTACCAGCAGGGCTAGCACAACCAGCGTCGACTACAGTCAGCAGATAGCCAATGATATCACAGAAATCTATACTTATAATAAATCTGTAGAAGTGAAAATTCTGTACATTGAAAATATCAAAAAAATAAAATGGTAGTGATTAAAAATTATTTTGTCTGTCTGTCTGTCTGTTTGTTCAGGCATCACGCAATAACTACCGGTTCGATTACGATGAAACTTGGTATAATTATTCTTTTATATCCTGGGCACCTACTGGCTTACTTTTTATCTCGGAAAAGTAAGTATATACAATAAAAAACAAACTTAATTTTGCGGTTCGGTCCCTAGACCCGATTACTGTACCAACCGCAAATAATAAGTTTGTCGTAGGTTACGTCACCCGCAGTGGAGTTCACTAAGGGGCACTGCACACGGCTAAGATACTATAATATTTTATCTTAAGATACAATATCGCTCGCCATACAATTCAATGGACTATCACACACGACGAAGATAATAAATAATATTTCATATTTTCGTATCTTAAGATGAATTTGTATGGTATAATAGAGAATATAATAGAGAAACTGTTGAACTGCTTTATGAACGCAATAAAACCCAAAACAATGGTTTTTAGAACTTTTGTCTGTTTGTCTGAATGTTTGAACACGCTAATCTCAGAAACGGCTTAACCGATTTGAATTTGCGGTTTTCAGTAATGCGTTGTGGTTTATTCAACTTAACATTTAAGGTTTGGTTTTCAATCGGTTCATAAATAAAAAAGGTATGTAGATCTAAAGTAACACGCAGGCGGAGCTGCGGGCAACAGCTAGTTAAAAATAAAGTGTTAATTTGGGTCACGTGACATACATTTTCTGCGATATCATTGGTTGAAGAAGTCCATTGACTTTAGTCGACACTGCCTCATAGGGCTGCAGAGTCAACTCTCATAACTGTCCATTCGGTCTTACAAAAAGCTATGCTTATAATGTTCCAGTCTAGTTCGACCGTCGAAATACATATACAAAGGCGGCAAAAAGCGTCGAGAGGCGATGCCCGGTGGCGGGCATTCAGCGTCGGCGATATCCACGATAGCAACAGATACCCAACATCAGGTAAAGACGTACACTGCGGACAACGGGAACGCTCATCGCCCTGCTGGACCACACGCGCATTATAACAAGGTGAGAGCCAGACGCTTTGCTATCATTGCTAAGCTGTGATATATCGGCGATGTGAAGTTCGACGGTGATAGGTCGGTTATCAAATTGTATAGTTCTTTTTGGCGACTATGTATTTGTAAATGTTTTTTTTTGGAAGGAAACTATTTTATTTTTTGAAACGAGATTTTAGTCAAAGTTGTTTCAATCATCAGCTAAAATTAGACGATATAATATTACACCCTTGCTCGTAGCCCTTCGTAAACACTACGTAGGCACCCGTATTTTAAAATCATTTTTTTTTAATAATCTATTAATTTAATCTTTGGACATTTAAACGTGTTTTCTCAAGCTAACACCTATGGCGTTTTGACAAACGTTGCCATAACTAACAGCATAATTCACTACAAAACTCACTGTACTAACATGGACTGTCAAATGATAGCACTATGTTCAAAATGCTACCAGTCCTTTGTCCTATACCTTTAACTCTTATCGCATGTATCTGCTTTTTATGGTCTTAAAAGTTATATGATGCCCACATTAAACTATTACAGAGCAAGGTTGCATATATGATCTGTGGACGCATTCTCCAACTCTCTTCAGTATATTCCTCTGTTTTCACTAACCAAAGTCATTTTGCATACAGTGGCTACGACTAACTACTAGGTACCTTGTATTATATGTACAGCTATATTCGATCTATTCATATTAGCACTTTCACTAACACAAATGTTCACAAGAAACTAAAGTAAAGCCAACGAAACGAGATAATTTTCGTCATCAAACGGACCGTTACTGGACCATTACGGACTATCTGTCCTTATCACTCGTCCGAGTACTCATGTAAGTTGGTCGTCGAGAGCTGTCGTTGCTTGCCTCATGGTACAGGTAAACATTTAGTACTGTAGTTGTCAACCATTTGTCAACATTGATAGAATAGATAGTCCTGTCATAAATATGTCGGATTCAGACTCTTCCAACGAATCATCCTTGTCTAATACATACGACAGAGAATTAAACAAATAAAAATAACATTACATTCCGTCTCAGTGGCCTTACTTTAGACTTGTATCATTCCACACGCTTCATTAAATTAAAGAGAGCTTTTTCATACAAACGCGAACCTAGTTTCATATAGTTATCACGCTTGTAGAGCGAATTACGTACCTTCAATTCACTTACATAAGGTTTATATTTTTGCACTTGCACAGTTACAATTAATATACTTAAGTAGTGAATTGAAGACATGATATGTCTGGCTCTCTACTAATACTTTCGATCATCAGGTAAATAATGGGTACAATATGAGAAACCCATTCTTTTTTTATATAAAACACAATGCCTTGGCACTATACGGAGTATGCATGAGCTTTTATTGTTATACAGACATCGGTATGCACTTATGGATTTCAAATACTTACTTTAATTTCAAATCAGAATCTGTCTTTCTAACTCAATGTCTGTTAACCTCTTTTCATTATAACCTATAACATAATTAACATAAATATATTTATTAACCTCTACAATTTAACTGTTCGAATACTTTACAGATGTTGTTATTTAACCCAAAAATACATTACATATCTATCAACCTTAACATCAGCACCATCATAATAAATATATGAATGATGATAATATATAAAATAATAAAAAAATGTTCACTATCTGCTCGTTATAATACTTTTATTTATTAAAAAAACATATTCAACTAGGTATATGTTAAGTTAAATAAAGAATGTCGCCACTTATGTCTCAAAATAAATATGATACTACACTTATGTAAGTTATGATGACTCAAAATAGTAGATTCACACTGGTTCTTCACATACGACGTATGCCACGCGACGTATGAAGCGAGGAGCGACACACTGGTCCTACGTCTTACGACGTCTGACATTTACGTTATCTACGAGCTATGAACGTGTGTGACAGCGTCGTACACGTGGGATAGCATGAGAACACGCGAATCGGGCGCGGTGACGCGTAGGACAGCGTGGTGAATTACAAGTGTGTTCGTTACCATACAAATTGTATTGGCCAGATCCGTTTAAGGTGTCATAATGCGTGGTGTACATCGCATGTGAAGGATGGGTTTGCCCGTACCTTCAGTCACTACTAACCATTATAAAAATGAAAACTTAGATTTGTTTACAATACTATATCTGCTTTTTATAAACGTTTATATAGATACTTCTGGTTCACTATTAACATCAACTATAACATTATACTAACGAACTATAATAAATAATAAAACGAAATCTGTTTGTTATAAAATTAAATTTTCAACCTATTTATCTGTCAACACCTAGTAACATAAACTAAAAATATGCTATAGAAAAGATTATAAAACATTAAAACATCTTCGGGTAATAATGAAAGATTTATGTATTTAAAGTAGACAGCTTCCAATAACCGTGGTTTAAACAATATTTGGAATAGATAATAGAGCGATTAATAGACAATTCTTTGATATTAATCAAATTCATCAATACATTAAAGTGTCATAATGTCTTAAAACTTAATAAAATAAAAATATTACATCGGCCTAAAAACAGCATCCCTCTAAATTGTATGTATTCAAGTTACAATACTTAATACATAAATATAACCTACACTATTACCCACAACTTAAACGTCGCCACAGCTTACCATCAGGCAGGCGACGTCAATTTGTCGATCTCAATATTAAAAAAAAAATTACAAATGGCAACTTTTTAACTTATTTGGTATTTCAAAATAAATCGTAATAAGTATCATCTGCAGGGTTTCCGTTTCTAACTCTGCGAAACTACCACATACTCGAAAACCACCGGATTATTTTAATTTACAATATTTATTTTAATTTACACAAGGAGTTATAATGTTTGAACCGTGTGCGAGAAATAACAAGTGATATGTAAAGTACGTGTGGGCGGCGCAGCTGTCACCCGGACGGGACGACGGCGAGGGTGAGATGGACGGGCCGGGCGCGTCGCAGTCCGCCGACTGTGAGCCGACCCCGCCGCCGATGCAGCGGCGAGGGTCCGCCGCGAACCTGTTCCCACCTGAACATCACCACTTGCCGCCACGGCCGCATCATTACCCGAGACTTAGTCCGCTTTCTAGGAATACTAGGTATGATACTATGGTCGCGAAGCTGAAAGAATTTCGGTCATTGACTCGTCCCTACCTATCTCTGTCACTCGCGCACAATTATGTTTTAGTCTCGCTATGGCGTCGACGGAATAAGAATTGCGCGCGAGTGAAAGAGCTAAGTATAGACATTATACGAAATTCTTTCTGCTCCGCGACCGGAGCATTTTTTTTTACAGAAGGTTTTGGGAAACCCAGCATTGTCGAGATAAATCTTAAACAAATGTGAATTGTAAGCACCTGGCAAGGTTGGACCTTCACTTATGGACTGGCTTATTTATTTTCTTTCTTTTTAGATAGTTAACTTTACTTTAAAATTGATTTCCTCAAGCATCTACTTTTTTTTGATTTGTTTAAAATTATATTGTTTGTAAAATAACTGCTAGCCAAGTCAGTGTTGCTGTGTTACGATATTATGGGATAGCAATCAGACAAACCTTTAATTTAGTCCCAAACATATTTTCTGAAATGTCTGCCAGCTCTGTCTCAAACGCTCAATAAGTCCCAAACGATCTCTGGAACCAAGTCGATTTCTCTTTCAAGCTCATTGACATACGAAGCTCAAATCAGATTAAAAGGTTCCTTCTTGAAACTGTGTTAATGAGCATACTTCACAGCCACAGTGGAGCGACGCCAGCCGGCTTCCGAGTGGTCATGGAACCGGTGAGATACGAGTCTGGTTCCAACGGTGGTGCCAGACCTTCACCCACTATGCAGCAGAGGATCAAAGCGCTCGGTGTGCCCACGCCTTTAGCTGTCACCAGTCCTGTCAGAAGGTACGTCTTATAGGCCATTTTGTAGTACAGACTAGCGGACACTGAAAGATAAGTAGCTACAGGGCCGTAAAGCTGGAGTAGGGATAATATTAACTAACTAAAGGTGAGCACACATTTGCGGACGATAGAGCATTTTTTAATTTACCTTTAAATTGTTTGAATACTCAATTCAATTCAAACATTTTTTTAGTGAAATTTCACTAGCCAACAAAGAAACTGCAGATTTATTGAAATACAGAGAAATAGGTGCGTCGTAATCTCTGTCTAAGACTTGGTTATTTATGCTGAATTGGCAGCACCGAGCGAGACGATCAGTTTTAATAACAAGGCATTATAAACTTTATTTATCTACAAAATATAATTTTGTAGTATGCACGTAGCGTCACGGAGCTTCGCGCCGTTTTGAGCGGTACCGCGTGGTACATTCTATCAATCATTGTAAATCTTTTAACCCTTGTACAATTATTATCTCCAGTAATTAAAATTGTTCGTCTCGTCGCTGCTAATTCAGTGTGACTTGAGCCTTATGTCACTGTCCACTATCGACATACTTATTTCAATAATATTCTCATATTTCATTAGCCATTTTTTTTGGGTCCCGCGGTATTATAATTGCCGTAAATTGATAAAATTATGCTATATTGTTCGCCTATGTGTACTGGTTATTATAAATATTTGGTTCAACACTAATATCGCAGGCAAAGAGTTTTAGTAAAGGTAGCATACCATTCAAAAACATATACTTAAGTTTTGATACTACCTATTTTATTTATGGTAAGTTCTATACTAACATTACTAAAGTAAGGTCACCGTGACGAGAGAAAAAAACGTAAACAAAACTTCGGGTTTTTAAACCATTTTTATTTGTTTAATTATTCTAATTCATCTGTATGGATGATTCGTTGGAAGAGTCAGACGTATTATCTATTTTAGTAATATTGACAAATGGTTGACAACCATGGTACTAAATGTTTACCTGTACTATGAAACACAACGACAGCTTTCGTCGACCAACTTACGTCATTACTGGGTACGATAAGGACAGTGATAATAATTGCTCGCAATCGCAATTTAACTTAGTAACGGTCCGTTTGTTTACGTTTCATCTTTAGTCTCGTTGGCCTTACTTCAGGGTGATAGATGTCCAGTTGTTCAATTTATTTGACGCTGACTCCATTGTCTGTCGCGTATTCGTCTGACTGATACTACCTCAGTTTAGTATTTTGTAAATATTGTGTAGGTACTTCTACTAAAATTCTTAATTTGTATTTCGAAATTAAACGTTCTTTCAGTTTCCGTCTACCCTACAAAATGATTAAATTTTTCCAACTGCGTTTAAGTTCTTAAATAAGGTATATGCTATCGAAATTTCGAAAGGAATTATTGGCAGTTATTTCTGAGGAGCAAAAAAGTTCCCAATAATGATTAAATAGGTATTTATATGATTTCCCATTGTATCATGGCCTGTTCCTATCATTTAACAGAAATGGTTTATGATCCCCTACCACTCCAACCGGGAATGCATCGCTTTTACCACAATATCGGTAATAAACAACAGGATAACTATATTGTTTTAAATACACGAAAAACGTCTGCCGTCTACGACGTTCGATATTGGAATGAATGATCATATTCGATTTTTAAAAGTTATTCTGTCGTTTATAATCTGTACTGTGCTTACGTTTTTCATTTGATTCAGTGTTTATTTGCATGTAAAATGTTTTGCATTCACGTTTTAGAGGTTACTAAGTTTGGGAACACGTACGTGTTGATTGTGATTGGTGTATATTAGCTTAATAAGAAATAAGGCTTACTAATATATGGTGTGTATATAAAGAGGATAGTCAGAGAATAGTTGATATCTTTAAAATACCTTATCTTTTTAATGTCTTCGATTTCCATTCACGTTTTTAGGCTTCCGTATTTTTCATCTGTTTTAGCTCTTCCTTAGGTTACGAATATTCTTTCGGTATTAATTGGACAAATAAAACAGTTTTTCATATGAAACCGATGATAATACCAGTTAACCCAAATAACCCAATCAAAACTTTCTAAATAGAAAGTTTTGATTATGTAGAAATATCTTTATGTATCTATGTACAGGTCGCGAGGTGTAAGCGGAGCTTTGCATTTGTGTGAGTGACCACGAAAAGTAAAGTAAAAACTCTTTGTGTAGCTGTGTGTACAACACATGTGTGTGTAAAAGAGGTCACATGTACGTTCACGTACACTGCACTCACACAAATGCAAAGCTCAGCTTATCCCTCGCGACCTGTACCTACTATCCCGACAAAGAAGATGTATAAGATGTGCCACAATTTCAATGTCTACGGCCAGTCATCGAAATGAAACTGCTGGTTCGAATTCAGGATAAGATTTCGGTTTTTGCGATTCAAATATTTTTAAATGTTTAGTATTCTCGTTGCTTTATACAAAAATTAATCCAAAAATAGTTGATTTAGTACGCATAGTGTCGGGACTTATTCTTTATTATTTTCGGCATATTTCATCGTCTTCGTCACTGACATCTTCATTTAAAATTAATAAGTGATCTCTGACTTCTCCAACAACCATAGACACACCAATTGAAAAAGTCAAAATACCTACTAGTACAGTTCGCGAGGGATAAGCTGAGCTTTGCATTTGTGTGAGTGTACGTGAACGTATATGTGACCTCTTTTACACACACATGTGTTGTACACACAGCTACAAAAAGAGTTTTTTACTCTACTTTTCGTGGTCACTCACACAAATGCAAAGCTCCGCTTATCCCTCGCGAACGTACCACTTATTTTTTACCTATGGTTTAATGTGTTTCATATCTTGTATATACAAAAACCTACACGAAAAGTCTGTCATATATACAATTAGACCACAAATATACTGAGAATTTAGACTCAGTTCTCCACCTATGAAAAATACGCTTGGAATATTAAAGGTTGGGTTGAAAATTTACAGAAATAATAGTTACTATGCCCAATAACACAAAATTCTATCCACGGGAACGCCATTTGATAGAGTAAGATGTACAGTAACGAACGTCTCTAAGCTTTAGTATATTATGTAGCCTTGAGGCGTATAGTTGCGTTTTCTTGTTCTGGAAGAACGATCTTTCAGCTCTTTTGTAGGCCAACCACTCAGGTGATTGAATATAACTTTTACCTAACCTTTGCTTAAAAAACTAAGTATTTTCCTAATTATTTGTGGTCTCTCAGTGTATTGACACAGACGAAATTATTGTGATTTACCGCTTACCACGGCAGGTGGACCTAACGCATAGAGCCGACGTGTCAACGGTAATTCTAACGTTGTATGCTCATGTGTGTTTGTGTGTTTTATATGATCTTTTGGAAAACAAAATTTGTGGATATTTTTAAGTAAGTATTTTTTATACAACACCTGTAGTTGCAGATAAAGTTAGAAGGTTAAGAAAGTTATTTGTCAGTAAGAATGTATTCTCAAAGGCGGCTGAAAAGGCCGTGGGTTCGAGTCCTGCCGATGACATCAGTTTTTGTGATCTATTTTTAATTTCTTTCTTAATATTTTAAGAATAGTTTAAGCAAATTCTTTGGTTTAAAATACAAAAATATAAGAAAGAAAGAATCCTTTATTATTCCACGTAAGCATAAACTAAACAAACACTTACACAGGTTACATAATTAACAAAAACTAAAAAATAAAATAAAAAATTGGACCAATGTTTTACGTACTGACAATAATAACGTGAAATAAACGGCTGTCCTTCAGCGTAATGCTGTCGCGTGGTGGTGCTAGTCAGACAGGCTAGTTTTACAACTGTCTTTAGACAAAACTGACTATCACAGACACGGCGTGTCGTAGACGACACTGTTTTTAAACAGTTTTAGGACTGTAGTTAGACAGTTTTTTCTCACACAGAAAAAAACGGACTAACTACAGTTTTGTTTATCGTCTGTGCTAGCCCTGACCTGTCATGGAGTGGTATATGAACTTTTCTAATGGCGCAATTGCAATTGGTAGTTAGAGACTTCATTTTGTATATTTTTTCTTCTTAAACCTTTCTATTCACATACGAAAAACAGGTTTCCAAATATATACAATTTTAAAAATATCCACAGATTCATAATAATTTTGTAAATAGGTAAATATTGAGATGGCTCTGCACTATTTTGGCTAAAATTACTATATAGGAACTTATGAGAGCGTTACTTGCCTTAATACGTACCGACAGACGCGATGTTTACGTTTCAGCTTTAGTTTAATTTTTAGTTATGTCGTTACGTAATGTCGTGTGACTTAAAACAGCTTTATAACTAGTGCTCGACTTAATTTTCTTTTTTTATATATTTCGCACCAGTTTCTCAACTATGCGGATAGTGACGCTCGTGTGAATGTATATTGGATAATACTACAAATTGACTTGGACAACTTCTGAACTAGGTCGAGCGCTATCGTAAAATCTTGTAAAAAAAGCAGTGATATTTATAACACTAGCATATTTTTTGGCATGTTTTATACACAAGTTTTATTTTATAAGTTAAAACCAACGGTTACAATGGCTCAAGTCGCAATTATTTGAGGAAAATTTTATTTGTATTTTCTACTGGCTATTTTGTTAATCGTTATTATATCGACACTGTTCATATAAATAACCTTTTTTATATAATATTTTTTGGATTACCTTATGTACAATATATACTTATTATATTTACGACTGTACTCTTTAACAAATTAAAATAAAATGCCTGAGACATTGTAACCTGGATGAAATAAGAATTCTGTCTGTAAAGAGACCCAATGATACCTAAAACCTAATCTATTGTCAATGGTATTTTATTGTTTTAATGTTTGGCAGAATTCACACCATAATTGAATTCCATAAACAATTATGTATTTTTTATTTTGCAAGCTGTTGTGGCAAATCGGAGCGCAGGCGTAATACGACACACTATACAATGGCTGATAACGGCTACCAACGTTTATCTATGGTCGACTTATGATCATAGACGCGTTACGCTTTATGGTAAACGAATCATCCGACCTCAGTCCTTCGTGTTTCTTTTTTTTTTCAATATACCATTTTTTCTTGTTCGGCTAAAGCTTGGCTATATTACTCCCGACTTTTAATAATACCTATTTTCTAAGTAACTTTGTTCCAGTAGTTTGTATTAAGATCTTAAGGCTAATATGTGATTTTTGGAATCGTAGTTGTGATTGGTGTTGTACAGAGCCACGTATGCTGTGTCGTCGCTTGCCGTATATTAGTAGTAGTACTGTTTTGTCCTGATGAAATATAGTCAATCGAATGCAATGTTATAATTACTAAGTCAGATTGTTTATATTAGGTACTTGAGCATGTGTTGTAATTATATTCTATGCATTCCTATGACTCGTTTTGTCTGTTTTAATATTTCACCAGGATGAGCATGCAGTAGTTAGAGTTAGTTGTAAATAGTGTGTAATTTTGTGGTGTAATAAAGTATGTAGAGTAGCGGCATGTGGCGTTGGCATGCTCCCCGCAACCGTAGCCGGCGGTGTCGCCGCCTACCGGACCGAAAGTTCTAAACGCTCAGAACCCGGTCACTATCTTACGATGACTATTTTTTGATCTACAATATTGTTCCCGGTACACGCTAACGCTTTATACGTAGATTAGTATTATTCATGATTTATCGCAAAATTGGGACGTATACGGGACGGGATGGATGGTACGATCGAATTATAGTTGTTGTAAATAGTCGACAGAAATGTTACGAATATGAACCACGCGAGCGAGAGACCCGTCCCGGTCGAGCCGGGCGGGCCCGGTCCGAGGGCGGCGGCGTCGACCGCGCGATCGCACGTGCAAACGCTTCGCCCCGCAGCTCCCTTCTCCTTCTGTCCGTAGGCCGTACGATAACGATAGCGAGGGCTCGGACGAGCTCGCGCGATTAAACCCCTGACGTGAGCGCCGCGCCTGACAGGTCCAACCCGGGCACGCCGACGCAGCCGCGCCGGCCCGACTTCATCGGCGTCGGCGGGCGCGCCTCACCGCAGCGGCGCTTCCTGTCCGAGGGCGAGCTGCTGCGCGCCGAGCCGCCCGCGCCGCACCGGCCCACGGCCGACGACATCCGCGAGCTGGCCGCCTCGCCGCAGCGGGGCAACTACCTGTGGGCGGAGCGGCCGCACGCACACGCCCCGCGCGGCGGCGTGCCCGTGTTCCCGCCGGGTGCGTCGCCCCTGGCTCGGCGGCGGGGTGCGGGCGGGTCGGGCCCGGCACGCCCGCTCTCCTTCGTGCGCGCGCTCGAGGTGCAGGACGCGCTGGAGACGCGCGCGCCGCCACCCGACCCGCCCGACCGCGCCTCCGTCTACGACTGCAACTACGAGATATCCGTCTGAGCCGCACGGCGCACACGCGAGGACCGACAGTGACTGACCGGTTGTATCTATGTATATTTGTGAGTGATCTGTTCTGTACCCTTGACCGTATATTTAATTGTGAATCTGTCTATAGTGTACATAGTCCCCCCAGTGTTGTGATTCCGAGATGACATAATAATTATATAGAAGTATATAGAATATGGAAGAGTAAATGTATCGGCGAGTCGTCGCTATTGTGTATAAAGTATCTATTATGGACGTCGGTTTGTGAGGATCTGTTGTATGTTTTCCCTTTAGAATTAGTCGACTACGATTATCGGGTGATCGGAGGTTACGGAATTGACTGATTCTTTACTATGCCTCAATTTATTTGAATTGACGCTTAGCGAGCGCAATGAGAGCTAGTGTCTGCGGTGCGTATTTTGCTGGGCTTATTTCTTTAACGTAACGGTTGGCAGACAAATCAGTAGATACAGTACATAATTATATTATTAAGACTCAGTTTTACTTATTGCCGCCCGGATATTAGTTTTTTACACGTATTATGTAGTAAAATATGAAAATGCAAAAGTATGACGTTCTGTACCTAACAGTGAGAGCCGCACGACGTAAGAGACAATGTGCCAAATATTCTGTAGTCACAGCTTCGAGCACTCAACTATAAAATAATAAAAATGTTTATAACAATATTCTAAAAAAATATACGTTAGCTTTATATAATACGTCCATATAAATTAATCTACCTTTATTATTTATAATTGCAACCAACTCGTACTTTTTATAAATTTTGACAGATGTCAAACAACTGTCAAAACCTTTTGTTATTTGCGCGCCAGTTGCCAACGTTCGTCGCGAATTTATTTTTGAATGAGTTAATAAAAATAGAGGATGGCTATTTCTTTTAATATTTTTCTAGAAATAGAAGGCATATGCTATGGACGACAGAAGTTTATTTGAAGCAAAATGGTGTTAAATATCGAGGGTGAACTTTAGAGTTCTTTTCAGTTTTTAAATCATAAATTTTAAGACTGTATCTAATTTATAATGTTTTTTTTATAATTATATTTGGTTGCTATGAGAATGGGTCGCAAATTGCTGGCACCACAGTAAACAATTTTTCACTTCAAGGACTTACTTTAGCACTTGCAAAATTTCGATTATTAGTAGGTATCAAAATAACATAATTTAACCCAAAGGTATCATTTTGTCATCATCGTTTTGTTTTCAGTTAATGATCTCAATTGTCCAAATTCATATACCTTATCCTCATATGAATGTACTTGTAATATTTATGATAATTTGTAAAGAAAAAAATATAATCTATGACGTAACTGAACCAGAGTAGTTAGTAATGAGTCAGTTGAGATTATACTTATGTACATAAATAAATAAATATCTATTATATAAATATCAGAAATTTAAAAAACGTATCACGTTTTATTTTTAACGCGTTTTATAGCACATGCCAATATATATTTACCGAAACGTTATAACGTGATGCGTTTTACAATATTGTATAGATATATTAATTATATTTATTAAGGATGTAAATTGTATGTAATATAATTGTATGTAAAAGGGAATATCTAAGGACAATTTTGTATAGAATTTGTGTAATAGTTTCTGTTGTGAATGTTAATATTGAGTATAAAATAAACATTTAGTTTTCGGTGTCAGTGAATACAAATATTTTTACATTGAAACATATCAGCAGCGTTATAATATTTAGCAAAGAGTCTGGTGATCGGCCTATTAGATGTGTTTATTAAATGTGTTCAATCATTCATCAAACTTTCATCGTTGCACATTCCGTATTGACCATAATTATTTAAAGTAGTGTTTGTTGAGCATACAGATTTGGTAGCGAGTACTTAATTTCACTGTAAGTGGTATATACACAGATGTGAACTTATAATGCACTTGATTATAGAGTTGTTGTCCATGTCTAATATAATTTCTATTCAATAATAATTATGTCCAAAAACAAAGTGGTTATAATATTACTAGGTAAATAATGTTTTACAAGTAAAATTGCATGGTATTGTGGGTAGAAGTATATTATCCACATATACAATTGTAAAAAAAGGTATCCGTCAGAATGGCGGCTGTATAACTTCAAAACAGGTCAAAAATTAACTATATAAATGTACGAAAAATTTACGTTTTTGTACTAAAATATGTATAAATGTACGTTTCTGTATGCGTAATAAATATTATTTTAAAGTGAGCCGCCATCTTGATGTCAGGTTGGCGGGTGAATTGTAATTCGACTATTTTTCTTTAAATTTTTATATTACTAAATAAATGTACGTAAATTGTACGTATAGGAACATTATTTAAAAACATCATAAATGTTATGCAAGCTCCGGTATGGTTAAACGCAAGTGAGCCGCACTCTGACGTCAGAATGGCGGTTGTATAACTTCAAAATAGGTCAAAAATTAACTATACAGGGTGCTACATAAGGGTTATATCAACCTGAAGACACCCCCATCAGCTGATCGCCCAGAACGCCTTTTGATATTCATCATAAAAAAAGTTATATGCGTTATTTCAAAACAAACGTGTCCCAACACTAGTGCTTGACGTACTTACTAATAGACAATGGTGGGCGGGGCGGGAGGTGGCGTCGCTCACCGACCGACACGCCATTGACTTGAAATTTGGCTGCAGATAGAACACATTAACGTGCTTTGCTGTATAGTTTTTGGTATATGTGGCTTTTATAGATTTTGAGTTATTAATTATGTTCTCCGTCTTATTTATTTCGACGTAACCGCCCGCGTTCCGGCGAATACCTAGTATATATTATGTTTCCTCGAGTATAGCCTAATAAAACCTTGATGGTAGGTACCGTCAAGCTTAAATATTTTTGTACTAAAACGTACATTTTTCGTCCATTTATATAGTTCATTTTTGACCTATTTTGAAGTTATACAACCGTCATTCTGACGTCAGAGTGGCGGCTCACTTGCGTTTAACCATACCGGAGCTTGCATAACATTTAAGATGTTTTTAAATAAATTTACGTACATTTAATTAGTAATATTAAATGTAAAAAAAATAGTCGAATTACAATTCACCCGCCAACCTGACATCAAGATGGCGGCTCACTTTAAAATAATATTTATTACGCATACAGAAACGTACATTTATACATATTTTAGTACAAGAACGTACATTTTTCGTACATTTATATAGTTAATTTTTGACCTATTTTGAAGTTATACATCCGCCATTCTGACGGATACAAAAAAACTACCTATGTAAAAGATATTTTAATATGAAAGAAAAATTAGGTAGGTAAATAATATTAAGTATATTCAAAAGTGTACTTATTGCTCGTTCACTTATATTTAAGTGTAAAGTGCGAGTTCATACATTTCTACTTCTTGCAACTGTTAAGTAATTAGTAAAAGCACTTGTACTTTTACTTAATACGTAGCAAAATATAAACGACGCATAAATAAATCAGAATTAAGCGATGTACTTATTATAAATATAATTTAAATAAAAACAGTAAAAAAATATTAAAATTGTAGTGGGCTGTCTAAGAAATAACTAATGTCGTGTCCATTGAAGATTGAGTGGTTCATTTCATATACCAACTGGCATACGTACGAACTTAGATAATATTGTGGTGAAGTGTATTTTTGTGTACGTTGTCTTACAATTGAAAATGTAAAAATATTATGTTAAATATCACTTCTATACCAAAATATCATGCAATTAAATTTTATAAGTTCTTGATTTTTGGTTTATTTCCTTTCTTCCAAAGCTTTTTGAGGATAAAGAGGTCTGACATTCAGCAGTGCTGCAACAATACCTAAGATTAATGTGTAATTATAATAACCTCCTCAAATGTTATTATTACCTATAATGTATGTGACAGTGTTTTATTTTTGTATTTTGATAAAATTTGTGTAAATAATTTTCTTATTTTATTGATATTAAACTCAATTAATCAATAAATTCTTTTGATTGAAAGTTTGGTACGCAACGGACTTTTATACAATTTTTTTACCAATTTTTTTAATACCAAAGCACGCCACTTATCCCGTGGCCTAACTCAGTATGGTAGTAGGATGATTGAAGATTGTTTTGAAAAGTATCACATAATTATTATAGAACAAAACTTTGTGTAAACGGACAATTTTATTTATTGTATCCGCTGTATGCACAATTAGTTTCACCAAAAATATGTAGGACGAAATATTGCATGGCATCAGCTACTACTAAATGAAAAAAGCTGTACTTACTTACAGTGGTAAAACTGTCAAACATATAACTACCTGAAATTATTGTAAACATTTTTGTCCACTCACTTTACAAAACGAATAAAAACAAAATAGTGATTTTTTTTTAATTTGGAACAAGCAGAAGCGCATTCCTTACTCGTTCGCCGACTCTTTCGAGTGAGTATGCATTTCAGATATGGAACATCTATGGCTCCAGAAGGCACGTAGAGTTAATAATAAAATCTTTATAAATTTTTTCTTTAAATCAAGCATTTATCATCATTGTCGTGAACAGCATTGTCGTGCGACTTACATACGCGGGTAAGGTTTCAGTTCAATCGGAAACCAGGAGGTGTGTTAAATTTAACTTTCAAGATTTGTTGATTGCACACGGACATCGGGACAGGTGAAAGTAAATAATTGCTTGTAAAAACATCTTTAACTTTGACAAATCTATTACGGTTCTCCTTCTGTACCTAATGCCCGCCACACGCTACGGTATACCTACCTGCTCCGGTAAACCTGTGTGTGTGTGTGTGGTTTTATGATCGATGCAGAATCGAAAATTAATATTCGTTATCGGTTTTAACCATCCCAAAATGAACTGAATACAGTGGTATTCAGTTAGTAGACTTTACCCAGTGGGGTAAGGTCTACCAAACGGCCCACACGCTATGGTTTACCTGTGCAGGTAGACCTCCGGTAAACCGTAGCGTGTGTGGCGGGCATAAACAACCCTAGAAAACACTGACGTAGTCAGTGACGTGCATTTATCTTTATTTGAACTCATTTTAGTGACTTGGATCCGCTTACCCTGATACCCACAGTTCGCCAGGGATAAGCTGAGTTTTGTATTTGTGTGAGTGACCATGAAAAGTAGAGTATAAACTCATTGTGTAGCTGTGTGTACAACACGTGTGTGTAAAAGAGGTCACATACATTCACGTACACTCACACAAATGCAAAGCTCAGCGTATCCCTCGGGAACTGTACCTACTTTAATAAACGCACAAACAGGGTAACGTGTTTTACAGTTAGTTAATAAACTCGAAGAACACCCGACTTCTTGATTAATACAAGAAAATGTGCAGTAATATGCACCCATCAATGATCTGCTACTGTATTTTAAATAACTAATAATAAGGCTTGGACTCCAGAGATTCCATTTAGTGGTTTGTAAGTGGTATAATAATGGACGTAGTAGATTAAGTAGAAGTTGTAAAAAAATTGTAGAACCGATTTAAAAATTTGTAAAATAATATTTAAAAACAATATGGCAATTTAAATGAGGTCTACCAATCCTTACTCAAGGGTACCTATTTCTTGGGGAATCGATGCAAGTAGAAGCTAAATTTTATACTCATATTTTAGTAAAAATATAGATAAACACTTCCCAAAAATCTTCATCAAGATTAACAAACATCCAAAACTTTTATAAATGTTTTAAATATATCCCTCAATCCTTACTGTAGGTATAGATTGAGGGACATGGTGTTTTGAAAAAGTGGCTATATGTTTTAAATTTATTTTTGCATGAAGATTAAGTAAAAGTTTTCTAATAATTTGTTAAAAACAAAAACAACTCAACTACATCACGGTTTAAAAATTATAACTCTAGAAACTATGTCCCTCAATACTTATGCCTCCAAAAAACACTTGATCGTAGCTCACTAGGTACCTACTGTAAGTACATAATTAACTACGAATATATATATTAGTAGTAATTTTCTACTAAAAGTTTATGCAGTTATTTGATTAGAAGATTCGTTATTCATCAAAATATTAACCTATCAATATTCTTAATATTACATACGTATAGGGTGACCATTAATTACTTAAATTTTACGAAGAATTTTGGCTTTCGTACATTATAATCACAAAACAAGTACCGATACTTAACATTTTATATAAAATATTGATTAGTAAATCTAGTGGGTTTTTTATAAAACCGCGGCCTGAGGCCGCGGCCGCACCTACGTCAATTGCCGAGCGCCTCCGGTAGATACTGAAAGAATTCCCAGTGGCGCCCGGCGAACCTTGGCCACTGCGAGGTGGTCGGGTGTTACACACAAAAAAAGAGGGTACGCTCCCTCACCCTACCAGCCGCCTCCTCCTTCACGAGCATACTCACCGGAGTTTCCGTGCCCGGTGATGATCTGTGTCGCACGGTACGTGAGGAGGTCACACCCGCGTGTCAACACTGCGAGGCTTCCAGCGAAGACACGGCATTCCACACGTTGGTGGAATGCTCAGCGTGGGCGAGTCAGCGCCGGGACCTCATTGTGGGCCTGGGCGTAGATACGCTCTCGCTGGAGACCATGCTACGAGCCATGGTTTCTAGCGGGAGCCAGTGGAACGCGGCCGTTTCCTTCTGCGAGCAGGTAATGCTCGTGAAGGAGGCGGCTGGTAGGGTGAGGGAGCGTACCCTCCCCGCTGAGTTCCGAAGTCTGCGGCGAGGGCGCCGCAGACGTGACTACGCCCAGGACCATCGACCTCCATGATCGGGGCCTGAGGACGATGGATTAGCAACCCACCGTTCTTACAGAAGCAGGCTAGAAGGGCTGCGTGATGTGGGGCTTCACCCCATGCACGCCTTCACTCACCGACGCGGGATAAAACCCGACCCTAAAGATGCGGGGTAACACCCGACCACCACGCAGTGGCCACATAGGTGGCCAAGGTCCGCCGGGCGCCACTGGGAATTCTTTCAGTATCTACTGGAGGCGCTCAGCAATTGACGTAGATGCGGCCGCGGCTATAGGCCGCGGATTAAAAAAAAAATGTTAAGTATCGGTACCTACTTGTTTTGTGATTATAACGTACGAAAACTAAAATTCTTTGTAAAATTTAAGTAATTAATGGTCACCCTATACGTATGTAATATTAGGAATATTGATAGGTTAATATTTTGATGAATAACAAATCTTCTAATCAAATAACTGCATAAACTTTTAGTAGAAAATTACTACTAAAATATATATTCGTAGTTAATTATATACTTACAGTACCTAGTGAGCTACGATCAAGTGTTTTTTGGAGGCATAAGTATTGAGGGACGTCGTTTCTAGAGTTATAATTTTTAAACCGTGATGTATTTCAGTCGGTTTTGTTTTTTACAAATTATTAGACAACTTTTACTTAATCTTCATGCAAAAATAAATTTAAAACATATAGCAACTTTTTCAAAACACCATGTCCCTCAATCTATACAGTAAGGATTGAGGGATATATTTAAAACATTTATAAAAGTTTTGAATGTTTGTTAATCTTGATGAATATTTTGGGAAGTGTTTATCTATATTTTTATTAAAATTGAGTATAAAATTTAGCTTCTACTTGCATCGATTCCCCAAGAAATAGGTACCCTTGAGTAAGGATTGGGAGACCTCATTTAAATTGCCATATTTTTTTAAATTATTATTTTACAAATTTTTAAATTGGTTCTACAATTTTTTTACAACTTCTACTAAATCTAGATAATTAGTTTTTCGATTCACGAATAGGACACCCAATAGTCACGCACACCGGCAGTATCGCATCTCAAAATGTCTTCACTTCCTGGAATTTTTACGCGGGATAGGATGACTATACAGCGCTTTCAGTAGGGGTCACCACCTGGTATAGTAATCGTTTCGAAATGACAGACGAGGCCGGGAAGGGTAGTGCAAAAGTGCAAGCACATTTAGTTGAAGAAATAATTAAATTCTTTCTCATTCTCATCTGTGGATTCTGTGGTGCAAGTGTCGCCCGTTGCGTACCTGCATCATTAATATTTTTAATATCCCCCCTTTCTAAGAGGGGGGGGGGGCCTCCAGGTTTTACCCCTTTAGGGGCGTGCTCACCCCTCCCCCGATTTATTTTAGAATTAGGTCTGCCCCCCCCCCCCCCCTTGATAGAATCCTGGCTACGCCCTTGGGTATAATAGATTTTCTAAAGTGCCCGGTAACGGCAATTGGCTTGTCCCCTTTTACGAGGCACCAACAAAGCCACCGGCAAAGTATCTGTGTATTTCACCTCTGTATTTCTTCGGGGATATAGGCGTGATGATATTTATATGTATGTGTAAAATACAAAATAATAATTTTGTTAATCTGCGTACGACCTAATGATCAACCGATAAATAACATCATTTTACTGATTTATGTACTAAATGACAAATACAACTTGTGAAAATGCTGTTGAAAATTTCCGTAAGTTATTTACTAGACTCTAAACCACTTTATGTCTATATTCAACCTGAAATATACATAGTAAAACCTTGGTACATACCTTATACCTTTGTGTTTATCATGCAAAGGCCAACTTAATTTACAAAAATGCTAGCCCAGCCTTAAAAACAATTGATTAATTGCTTGTGTGGGTGCATCACTACGTTTATATTGTGGGCAACACCATCGTTTATAGTCGAGTAAAGTCACTGTCATGGACTGTCAAACCAAAATAAATTTCGCTCTTGCAACATTGTGTCTTTTTGTGTCGACAGGTTAAAGGAATGTGAGTTTCGCGATCTTTCACAAAAATATCCATAAAAATCTGTGATAATACGAAACTTATTTTGGAAAACTTTGCACTTATATTCAAAGTGATATTCGGTTGTTAACGTAGTGATTATATTTCATAATAGTTACAAGGTTTTTTGACTCAAATTTATTACCAAGTTGGTGTTGTTCACGAAGTTGTTGTGGTTTTATATTATCAATTTTACTCATTAAATCGGATATAATTCAAATAGTTACTTATGGAAGAGTGTATTCGAGTATATGTTAATGGTCTTACGCGGTTAGGTTACTGAAAATATGTACCCAAACATTGTTTATAGGTTAACTTTTGTTACTTTCAGATTCACCCAAAATGGGTAAGATTATGAAGCCAGGGAAAGTGGTGCTGGTCCTTAGTGGCCGGTACGCGGGCCGCAAGGCTATTGTAGTCAAAAACTACGACGAAGGCACATCAGAGAAACCCTATGGACATGCCTTCGTCGCCGGCATCGACAGATATCCCCGCAAAGTCCACAAGAGGATGGGTAAAAACAAGATTCACAAGAGGTCTAAGGTCAAACCCTTCGTGAAGGTAAGATACGTAGTTTATATCATTGAGCAGATTAAATCTTAAAACATTTTTGTTATTTTCATGATTACTACGAAAAGAATAACTTACAAACCATGATGATTCATTAGGATATCCTTTACCGGTAATTCTCATATTGGAAATAATCATTAAATTTAAATTTATTTTTGCCATAGCTTCTAAGTACTGAAATTGTAGTATTATAGTAGTAAATAGATCAATCATGCTAATGAAAACTAACCAATCAAACACTGCTGAAACTACAATTGGGAGAATCCCTGTTGTGAATTACAAATCCAACAATAAGATGCATGTACATCAAACCATTGTGTATAGAATGTCAGTTTAGAATTGGGATAAATAATTATCTGTCACCTAACTTAAGATTTGTCCCTTATATACAACAGCCTAATTATTAGATCTATCTCCAAGAAACAAAATAATCACAATTGTCCCTAAATATAAATCACTGGAATATAATGTAAACATGTATCCTATATAATAGGTTTGTTCCTAAATAGTATATCTGTCACCTAATAAACTAAAAAACTGAATCGTACCTTGAAAAGACTTTTTTCGGTTATTCAGTTTTAGTGATACTATTATTAACTTGACACCCAATATAATTATTTTATAACTAACAAGCTGTCCCGGCGAACTTCGTACCGCATTCATTTTTCTAATGTTCCGCATAACTTTTTATTTCTTCCATAAGATCCTTCTCCTTATAATTACGAACACAACAAAAAAAGAACAAGCGAAATCGGTCCAGCCGTTCATGCGTGATGGTGTTACCAAGGGAAATAGGGATTCATTTTTATATACAGAGATACTAATTCCAAGTAATTGATAGATAAACATTTAGGTAGGTACATAATTAATTTAATATTATGGTGATTACCAATATTTTTATTCTGTTATAACAATTTTATGCATAACAACACTGAGTTACTCCACCTCTTCAAATTCCAAGCCCCCAATATTTGTATATTTTGTTCAATAGCATACATAAGTTTTATTAATTTACAATAAGAATTACAATATACATAATAGTAGATGAAAATACTATTTACATTTACTAAAAATATACTATACACATTAAAATCTACACTATATACAGGCGTCAAAGAACTCTTCAGCCTCGTCGTCGACTGGCAATGTTTCCAGAATGCTGGCAGCTTTGCCATGTTGTATGGCAATGCTTATTCTTTGAGCTAAAAAGTAACCAGCCTTCTGGCCTTGAGAAGAGTCTATCATGAGTTTCAAGATGGTTTTAAAGAGTCCACGAGCACTCTGACCCCGAGGTCCCAGAGTCTCTACCCCAAACAGCTCAAATATGTTGTTATATTCATTTGTCATATTTTGTTATTTGTTTGCTGATTAGTGAAGTAGATTATATATTATTTAAGTCACTAACTTCAAGAAATCACTAGGTTAATTTTATGTGGTCATTTAGGTTGTCAGGATGGCCCTAGAATGTATTGACATGTTGTCCAAACTATGACTAGTCATATTTTGGCATACATCCATATCCTTGTTAACTTGATTTATCATTTACTGATTTAGTAAGTTCAACCAGTTAGTCATACATGGGGTTTAATCATATTATCATCATTCACCGAGCCTTTTCCCAACGCAGTTGGGGTCGGCTTTCCAGCCTAACTGCGATTCGGCTGAACTTCGACATTTTCCGTGAAGCGACTGCCATCTGACCTCCACAACCCATGGGCGATATCGAAGTTCTGTAGTTAGACCGGTCGGATTTTTGATTTAGGGCTCCAACTACCCCTAACGACTGCCATAGATGTTCGTATGGCGACCGGGACCGACGGCTTAACGTGCTCTCCGAGGCACGGGGGTTTAATCATTCCTGAACATAAAATTGGCTATGAATTATTGATTGAGCGAGTGTCAGAGACTGGTTAATTTTACTTTAGTCAATCTATCTGTAAGTCTGTTCTGGGCTAAATTTTATATCAGATCGCCAGGAAACTTGGCAAAAGTATTCCTTGATTAAAAGATATTTTTCTACATATTTGAGCTTTTTTGATTGGTGGGGATAGCCCAAACAATGTTTTTAATGTTTGCAAAGTCTTCTGTATGGCAACGACTAATGTGTGACTCCACTTGCACATACTGTATAGTTTTCTCACCCCTACTCTACACTGCCTCTCGTTAGTCTTGGTATTGTACCTATGCTAAGGCTTTGCAGGGTCACTAGTATACATTCAAATACATCCCTAGTATATTCTATGGTCCCGTCCCTAGCTGTGGCACTCAAGACTGAATATTAGAACTGAGACTGTCATGGCTGCAATTGTTGTTTGTGTTGGTAAATGACACAACATGAAACAATTATTCCATTTAACTCATATCTACTGTTGAAAACTGTATGAAATCAGTTGAGTAGTTTAAAGAGAACGAGAGCAGTTTCCTTTTATACTATGTTAGGCTACAATGTTAGTAAGCCTATTAATGCATTCCATTTGAGAACCAGCAGGGTTAGGACAGCCAGCGTCAAGTTTAGTCATTAACAAATTACATTTTAGAAAATTTTATGAATTAATATAAAAATATTGGATAGAAACAGGCTTTACTTGGCGAAAATCCATGACAAAGTAATGGTAAGTAAGATGTTAAAAACTTTTAAAATTTAATAGCATTATTTTTCGCAGGGTTAAAAGGACAACAAAACGTCGACAATTGTTTCGCCTCTAAACGAGGCATTATCAAGACTGTCTCAAAGAGAACAGCAAAATTTGTAGCTTGAACATATTTTCTTATAAGTAAGAGTGTGCAAATAACGTTAGCGCGATGTAGGATTTCTCACAATAACCAACGCGGGTAGAAACAACAAATCATACTTACGAAGTTCAAAATAGGTATTCACCAATGCAAGACATTATCTTTTTAAATATGTTGTATAGAAACCCAAGTGACACTACAAACCAACAAACAACTAATGTGTCTGTCTGTTCACAAACAAATTAAGTAAGGGAGAAGTATGAAAATCTATTTGATCATTGAGTAAGGTATCCACATCTCTTCTAACTATTTCCAGCCGCTCCCAAACACTCAACTTGAACCCCTTCTCACATAATCGTAAAACTAACGGTAACTAAAGGTGTTATTATTGTTCAAGGAATGACCAGTGTCAAGGAGATGCTTCGCGAAGAGGGACTTCTCAGGACAACCGTTGCGGAACGCTGATATATGCTCTCTGTATCTGACCTCAAAGGACCTACCAGTCTGTCCTACATACTGCATATCACAACCATCGCAACTCAACAAATAAACACCTGATCTGCGTGAAACCGACACTAAATCCCTACCATTACACAGCTCCCTCAAGGTATTCTGCACCCTGAAAGCTGTGAATATCTTATTTTCCCTCATGATCTTAATCATGAGGGAAAATAAGATATTCACATATTTCTTAGACCTTGGTTTCCTATAGATATTTCTTAGACCTATCAATTACTAGGAGGAATGGGGTTCATGAGTTTAGTATCTATAGGAAACCAACATGTACAGACACAGTTATCCCTTTCTCATCCAATCACCCATGGCAACATAAGATGGCAGCTTTCCACAGCTTACTGAGTAGGTTGTTGACAGTACCGTTGAATCCACAGGCATTTAATGAGGAATTATCTATCATTTGTTATATAGCACACAGTAATGGCTATAATGTAGCAATGGTGTTTATTTGTTGAGTTGCGATGGTTGTGATATGCAGTATGTAGGACAGACTGGTAGGTCCTTTGAGGTCAGATACAGAGAGCATATATCAGCGTTCCGCAACGGTTGTCCTGAGAAGTCCCTCTTCGCGAAGCATCTCCTTGACACTGGTCATTCCTTGAACAATAATAACACCTTTAGAGTTTTACGATTATGTGAGAAGGTGTTCAAGTTGAGTGTTTGGGAGCGGCTGGAAATAGAAGAGATGTGGATACCTTACTCAATGAACAAATAGATTTTCATACATCTCCCTTACTTAATTTGTTTGTGAACAGACAGACACATTAGTTGTTTGTTGGTTTGTATGTGTCACTTGGGTTTCAACATATTTAAAAAGATAATGTCTTGCATTGGTGAATACCTATTTTGAACTTCGTTAGTATGATTTGTTGTTTCTACCCGCGTTGGTTATTGTGAGAAATCCTACATCGCGCTAACGTTATTTGCACACTCTTACTTATAAGAAAATATGTTCAAGCTACAAATTTTGCTGTTCTCTTTGAGACAGTCTTGATAATGCCTCGTTTAGAGGCGAAACAATTGTCGACGTTTTGTTGTCCTTTTAACCCTGCGAAAAATAATGCTATTAAATTTTAAAAGTTTTTAACATCTTACTTACCATTACTTTAATATAAAAATGTATGAGATTTCAAGTATACTATGTATGTAGTACTAGTCTTTGAGTTATTTAGTTCTAATAGAACACACTTGATTTTTGTAAATGTCTTAAAAACTGTTGGTACAAGCCAACAGTCTAAACCACCAATGGAGATATGTATCGATTTAGCGGGGCCACTCCAGCTTAACCGAAAAAACTATTGACAATGGTTTGTTTTTTTCAATGTACCTCACGAATTTATTAACAAGATCCTATGTACCTCATCTATTTAAAAAAAAATGCTATTGGATCATCAAATGAGCCAACGGTTTAGACTTAGACTGGATCACTGTCTGTCCAATGGACCACTCGATTGGTAACTATATGAAATAACTAACAACTCTTTTCTTTGTTCCAGGTTGTAAACTACAATCATTTAATGCCCACTCGTTACTCAGTAGACTTCAGTTTCGAAAAGTTCAGCGCCAAAGACCTGAAAGACCCCGCGAAACGCAAGAAGCTCCGTTTCAACACAAGAGTGAGGTTCGAAGAGCGATACAAGAGCGGAAAGAACAAATGGTTCTTCCAGAAGCTTAGGTTCTAAGATAAATTAAAAAAAAATAAACATTACTTTCGTAATGTATGTGTCGTTTTATTTAGTGAATAGTTTACTAAACAGGTTTATTAAACAGGTATATAGTATTCTGGGATAACCTACCTAAATTATTGTAAAGTTTAAAAAGAATCCGAGTGACAGACAACCTAACATCTATCCATATAAAAACGTTTATAAAATGTTAATAAACGAGAAACGCCGAAAGGTTTCCTGGTAGTCGTCATTGCTCTCAGAATGCAGTACAGATTGTTATTAAACAGCTGTCACGAATGTGAGCTACTGTGAAGAGTCCTCACTACCTACTGACCAAGCTGACTCCCTGCTGCGCTCATAGCAGTCAGCAGCATCTACACAGAGAACTCGGCCAATGATAGCAGCAACAGTGAGTTAGTGAAATGAAATTTTAACGTGTACACAACCCCTATAATCTCTCTCCATTTTCTTTACATCCTGGTTGCCTGGAAGAGATTGCTCTTTAGCAATAAGGCCTCAAGACTGTTTACCAAGTTTAATAAAATAACAGTTCAGTCAGTATCGGCTACCGTAAGTGTTTCCGTCTATGAGCATTACAAAAAGGTCACATCGAATAGAATGTAAATTGTTCTATTTCTGTGGGCTCTAGGGGTAGGTATTTTAATAAACGTCTCTTATTTTATTTAGTAAACTAGCTGTCCCGGCGAACTTCGTACCGCATATTTTTTTTCTAATGATCCCCAATTTTTTTTTCCTCCATAAAAACATTCTCCTGATAGTAACGATCACAACACAAAAAGAATTATCAAAATCGGTTCAGCTGCTCTCGAGATTTTCGCTTCGCAACACATTCAGCGATTCATTTTTATAGGTATTATAGAAGATTTAAAAATACCTAAGATGTAACTAAACGTAGCGGTGATAAGCTATCTGTCACTGTCACTTCACGAAAATTGTTATCAAGGCCGATAAGAACTGTCAGAGTGCGCGGGCGCAGTCAGTCAAGTCAACATTATTCCATCAATCAGTGTCCCGGCCGTGTCAACCTACCTACAAGTGATCCTGTCAAGATGTAAGTTCTAACTTTGCTGTCTATGTATCTGAACTATGTATCTTTTGTTTAGGGAGTAAGAGTAGATGTACCTAGGCATCCAAAGAACTTATTCTAGAAGAAGCCACTGTTGCCATGTAGCCGTACTTGGATTGGAGATAATATTTAATTACCCAGATACTATCTATTCTAGAATGCAGGGGACGACGAGCCAAACTCCTTAGGAACTTAATCGATTTTTTTCTTGATAATATAACACACAATGCCATCTAATACAAACTGCTCTGTATTTACAATTGCGTTAAAAACTATACTTCACACCTTTTAGGGTTCTGTAGTTCAATAACGAGCGAGACCCTTTATTTTCGTCATGTCCGGCCGTCCTCGGGTTTCCTCCCTAACGGGTATCCAGTACTTGCTACAGATAGAGGAAACTTTGCATAAATATGTGTATATGTTTATCACGCCGAAAAAACAGGACAAAATAAAATTATGAGGAAAAAATGTTTGCAATCATGTAAATATTTAGAAGGCCCCTCGTTACTGCGTTGCCTATGCTATATTATATGCTCCCATATCCTCCCACTAATTTTAATTAAGTAGGCACCTAAGTATCTAGTTAAGTATTATTTCTACAGAATGACGTTGCGCTGGGGTATCGTCACCGCTGGGAAGATCAGCAATGACTTCGTAAACGCCTTTAACTCGTATCCGGAAAAGGGTGATCAAGAGATTGTGGCAATCGCCGCCAGAGACAAAACGAGGGCCACGGAGTTTGCGAAAATCCATAATATTGCAACAGTGCTCGACTCGTATCAAGATTTAGCTGTCAGCAAGGATATTGGTTCGTATTTATGTTAGGATGTGCATGTTTCTTCTTTTTTATGATCGTTACACAAAGGATCTAATTATGCAATGGTGGTTGAAAGGACAGCAGAATGGTAGACGTTTAGCGTGAATTAACGGCTGCAAAACAGCGTGGAGGTAGCGACTGTTTTTTTACTTTCTGAAGAGCACTTGGATGAAATATAAGTTTTTCGTAAAGCATAATAGGTAGGCATAAGACACTCATTAGCGTAAATCATATTTGATCGAAGCTCAATCAAAATCTACTTTTACTGTATTTACAGCTAGTGCCCCGTTTATGAGTGAACAGTGAGTTATATTTTTTTGTAAAGCAGAAGCCTAAACGTCCTTCAATTCCTTTCTTACAGACGTAGTTTACATTGGAGCGTTAAACCCAGATCATTATCCACTCACGAAATTATTCCTTGAGAATGGCAAGCACGTGCTGTGCGAGAAACCCTTCTGTTTGAACTACAAACAAGCCCAGAGCTTGATCAACCTTGCCAAGGAGAAGAATCTTTTCTTAATGGAAGCTATGTGGGCTCGCTTTTCACCTGCTTACATCGACTTGGAGAAGTCTATTAGTTCTGGGAAGCTTGGGGAAGTTAAATTCGTCGAAGCTGATTTTGGCATCTACGCCGGAGTAGACCGAGTATAGTAAGCTGGTATTTTGATCTTTTAAGTAATATAATCTTATTTAAACTACATTCCTGTGTAATGTATTATTTTATATTTCCAGTAAAAAAGAACAGGGAGGAGGTGCCTTGCTAGATCTCGGTATATATCTGCTGCATTTATCACAACATGTATTTAAAGAGGCACCGGTCAAAGTGACAGCGATCGGTAACCTTCTTGATACTGGCGTGGACGAGTCGGAGACGATTATCCTGGAATACATTGGAGGCAGGAAGGCTGTGCTTAACGCAAATAGTAAACTGCAGCTACAAAATAAGGCAACGATCTATGGGACGAAAGAGAGAGTTACTGTGAGTTGACGTAAAACGTAGCATCCACTGTTCCTTTGATTGTGTGCTTAGAAACCTAGTACCTACTAGGTGGCATCAAAGACGGTCTTAAGAGATGGACAAAAGTTATTGGAGAACTTATTTTATTACTTTTTTTTTTCAGTTGGAACCACCTTTCTATTTTCCAAACAAAGTGATAGATGTCGACGGCAGTATGAAGGAGTATCCTCTGCACACCTCCAAGGTGTCCTACAATTTTCCGAATAGTGCTGGGTTAGTATATCAAGCTTTGGAAGTTGCAAGATGTATTAAAGCAGGTAAGCATCGTTTGTGATCTATTTATTACAAGGTAAGTACGCCTAGTATGTATGACGTTCATCACTTTAATACCGATGAATAGAAGAGACATCGTCATCGAGTTGACATATACGTAAAGACCTATAATTATGTGAAACGTCCTTGCATATACTAGACCGCAGACGCAATCAGACGCATCATTAAAAAGCAGCAGTAAAACATCGAATACACGATTGCTAACGCGGTTGCAAACCATACGAGACGTTCTGTTTAACACGGCTTCGCTAGCCATGAGCTAGCCCCAGGCGCACGGCACATTACGGAATCTGAACTTATAGCAAAGGAATCGATTAAACGTAAATCAGTGTTCTTAAGTGTTAGTCTAATCTATATATTTAATACGACCATTTGTCTGTCTGTCTGTCCGTCCGTCGCGTTTTTCAATTTGCATACATTTGCATGAAATATTAAATATTTTTTTTTTAATTTGAGGCGATACAAAGTTCGTCGGGATAACTAGTATGTTTAAATGGTACGGAACCCTTCGTACGGGAGTCCGACTCGCACTTGGCCAGTTTTGTGGTCTGAATACTTGTCTTTTCTTTCTGTTTAAGTAGGTATCTTTTTTCTTTGAACTAGATAATAATTATCTATACTTTAACATCTATATGTACTTATACTTAATATTATAAAGACCAAAGATTTGATTGTATGTTTGAAGCGAAAAGGCTCCGTAATTACTGATCTGATTTTGAAAATTCTTTCACTGATATGTAGCTACATTATCCCTGAGTAACATAGACTACTTTTTATCCCGGTTGTGTTCCCCGGTCCCCGGTCTAAATTATTTATTATATTGCAGGATTACTGGAGTCACCTCGTTTACCGCACAGAGAGACGCTCCTATGGGCCAAACTTATGGACACTATCCGTCAACAAATAGGAGTGCACTACGACGCCGATGACGAGGAATACCCAAATGTTTCAACAAATTAATTTGTATAAAGATGAATCATTTCATCGAGAAATACTGATCTATACATTTCGAATAAATGTATTTTAAGAGATGTGTGTTCTTTATTTCTAACTTATTATTTCGCTTTGAAGCTCAGCCCATGCTCACCCCCCAGAAACTCACTAATAAATTCCACAATTTTCATTATTATTTAAAATCTTGACCGGTTTCCCCCCAATATATGGCATCATCAAAGGTATTCACTTTCACACTACACGCTAAATGGGGCACACTAAAAGTTTTGCACTTCTAGCTAATCGGAACTATTTGAATTTCGAATGTTATATTTTTTTAAACGTTGCAACCTTAGTAATAAAAAAAAACAATTGGCGGGAAATCATTTGTCAATTGTTTTTTATCACACATCAAAGTTCTACGTATGCAACGAAAATGGAATTAAGTCGATAAGATTTTAGAGCGATGATTTTTTATGATTTTAAAAGTTCTCTCTCTCCGCAAGACTGTGCCGCTCGTCTTCAAAATGCTTTTGGGAGACAAGCACCTTGTTTGAGCACCGTGAGGCGATGGTTTTCTGAATTTGAGAGAGGTCGAGTTTCTTTACATGACAAATTTCGTGAAGGGCGGCCTTCAACTGCCGTCAACGAAAATAATGTGGCTACTGTTAAGCGGTTAATTGAAGAAAACCCGCGGATTGCCTATGAGAACATTCGAGGACTATTGGGGATTGGTATGAGTCAAATCCAGAAAATTTTAAACGAAGAATTGAAAGTTCGGAAACATTGTTGTCGTTGGATCTCTCATGAACTGACAGCGGAGCAGAAACGGGCTCGCGTGGAATGATGCTCACAGATGCTACTGAAGTACGACCACGGACATTCTAATGCTGTTTATGATGACATTGTCACAGGAGACGAAACGTGGATTTATTGTTTTGAACCCGAAAATAAACAGCAATCTTGTGAATGGGTGTTTGAAAATAAGAACAAGCCAACAAACATGAGGCAGGCGAGAAACGTTGGTAAAAAAATGATCGCGTTTTTTTTCTCAGCTACGGGTCCCATCTGTACAATTCCACTTAAAGATCAAAAGAGTGTTAATGCCGAGTGGTATTCTACCATTTGTTTACCCAGGGTGTTAGAAAAAGTTCGCGAAAGATGACCCAAAAGCCGCGTACTCCTACATCATGACAACTTCTTCACACACGGCCAACAAAACAAAGTCATTTTAGCTTCCGAAAAAGTACAACTCGTCACCCATCCTGCGCATAGCCCCGACCTAGCACCCTGTGATTTCTGTATTTTCCCCAAAATAAAAGATTTGATGAGAGGTTTCACTATTACCAACTCCGAAGAGGCAGTGACAGCGTTCAATCAGCACGTAGAAAACATGCCTTCAGATCTGTAGTCCTCCTGTTTTAAAAAATGGTGCCGACAATCGAAAGCATTAAATAATACAGCATGAATGTTACTAGGTGTGTGCTTAAAAAAATTCTCACTTTTTTGCTTATAACCTCTTTAATTTTTAATTTAGGGAAAAAAGTTAAAATACATATTTGTAGGCAAAACAATTTGCTACAAATTAGGACTTAAGTTTTTTGCAAGACGGCATGGTTTCCGAGATATCGCGAAAAAAGTGTGTGGAAACACTGCACTTGCGGAACACACACTTGCTGCCGGGGGACAAGGGTGGCGACCCCACAAACTTGAGGTTAAGCTTCTATTGACCCCCCACACATGCCCCAAAAATAAAATTGCGTCCTCTAAAAAATGCAATGCTCATGTAACATTTCAATGGACTATTTCTAAACATCAAAAATTAGGTAAGTATTGCCGTTGCCCTAGCGGTTGCTTCCATAGAAATATAAAAAAAAGTTACTTCATTTCAAGAAAGTATTAGTGCAAAGCAGAGATTTCTATTAACGTTGCGTTTTCTCGCAAATGGAAACTCCTATTTTAGTTTGAAACAGTAGCCAATTGGCGAGGGCGACTGCGCGCGCTACGCTCATCGCTGGGCGCTGCACGTCCTACATGTGATCTCTTGTATCTGGATTAGTATAGATTATAGATAGATTATACCTACCTTTCCGATCGGATGCTACTTTCCTAAATGCGATTAAACTTCTCTTTTAGGAACTATTCAATATCGGGTCCCAAATGTAGGATGCTGTAATATGCCTTTAACTTCAAATAATACGGTAGGTATGGCATTTACCGCCCGCAGTAAAAAACCGCCCAAAACCTACAAAACGTAGGTACTTTAATTGAAATGCGCACCGTCACAGTGCAGGCACACAGTTACCACCAATAGGAACGCGTCTAGCGTAAAAGCGAGTTTCTCAAGCCACCATCTTGCCAGTGACGCACCGCGTTTCAAGAGTATCGCTCGTGACCGTCGCTGTTATAAAAACTGCTCCGAAGAAATCGTAAGTTTTAAATTATTTTCTTATATTTATTCTTTCATATTATAGTATTCTTGGTGTAATTAGTGATTATTCTTAGTGTTACACTATGATTTATAAGGCAAGGTTCATAATTTAGTGAAAAAAAAACTAGAAACAGTCAATAACGCCCAATCTGGTAATACCGCCCGCTATTATTATCGTTGGGCGTTATTGGCCCAATCATTAACACGGTGAATTATGTCGGTCAACTCGTTTTGGAAATAATATTTTGGACTCAGTTTCGTTACTAGAACCGACTGGAAGTATTAGTTTGAAAAACAAATACTTTATTTTTAATATTTCCATCCATTTAGTTCTAAAAATCAAATCTACCCATTATTTAGTTCAGTTCAGACCTGTTAATTGTGTGAAGTTAGAAACGTGTGCGATAATTAGTTTTAATTTTATAAATTTATTAACAAAGCAATCTGACATCATTTCCGCAAATGGAGCAAATCGAGCAGCGTGCCGTCATTGAGTACCTCCATAAGAAGGGGCTGTAATCAAAAGCCATCCATGATGATATGGTCAGTACATTAGGGGATTGCGCTCTTTCATATTCATCCGTCAAAAAATGGATAGCAGAATTCAAGCGTGGTAGAGACAGTGTGAAAGACGAACCCCGCTCTGGAAGGCCTTCGACGTCCACTACTGACTAAAATGTTAAAAAAATACTCGACTTAATTATGGGAGACCGCAGATTGAAAATTAGAGAAATAGCCGAGATTATACACCTCTTATGAACGTACTCAAAACATAATAGTCAACGTGTTGGGTTTCCACAAGGTGTCTGCGAGGTGGGTTCCGCGACTGATTTCAGTTGAGCAAAAAAGTATGCGATTGACTATTGCACGCGACTGTTTGGAGTTATTTGAAGCTGATGAATGTGATTTTTTGAATCGTTTTGTTACTATGGACGAAACATGGGTTCATTACTGTGCACCGGAAATAAAACAACAATCAAAACAGTGGAAAACACCTGGTTCACCACCCCCCAAAAAGTCTAAGTCGATTTTGTCGGCAAGTAAGGTGATGGCTTCAGTATTCTGGGACTCAAAGGATGTGATTATTGTTGATCTTGAAAGGGCTCAGACTATAAACTCTGATTATTACTGCACCTTACTACGTCGTTTACGAGAGGAAATAAAAGAAAAACGTCCAGGAATGTTCAGAAGAAAAGTCCTGTTTCATCAAGATAACGCTCGTGTTCACACGTCTGTCCAATCAATGGCAGAAATTCACAACTGTGGCTTTGAACTGTTACCGCATCCACCTTATTCACCTGATCTGGCACCGTCAGACTTTTTTCTGTTCCCTAACCTAAAAAAGCACTTGGGAGGTCAAAGATTTTTGAGAAATGACGAGGTCAAAGCAGCAGTAGACGCATATTTTGACTCTAAGGAAGAATCTTTTTTCTTTAACGGGCTAAATGCTTGGAAGGGAAGATGGCAAAAGTGCATGGAACTTGATGGTGATTACGTTGAAAAATAAAAATATATTTAATTTATTATGTAGTTATTTTTTTGGTTCGGCCGATTACTTTTCAATCCACCCTCGTATGTTTTAAATAGCGCGTTTTAAAAGGAGCGTTAGAGCGTCGCTCAGTACACTGTAATTTCTTTGGGTAACCATTTAATACAAAATTTGTTTTCTACATACTTGGTGTAAGGGACTGCTGAAGCCTGGAACTATGAACTGTTTTATTGTTTAGGATCTGTAATGCCGCCGTCGAGTAAAAGAAAAAAGGAGACTCGTGGACAGAAGATGGACTTAGAGCTTCAATTAAAGCTGTGCAAAGTGGCGCAAGTAGTGGGCGCAATTGCCCTTTTCTGTTTAATAACGCCCAAAGTAGGGGAAAATTAATTGATTTTTTTTGCTAAGACAAGCTTGTTACGTGTAATTTTAGGTATATGTTCATATTGAACCAAAAAGTTTTGTTTAGATCATTATTAACAGAAGTTTATTGGTAGTTTTACCACTTGACGATTTTTGTTTTTTTTTGTTAATTTTTAATTTCCTGTTTTTTTTTGTAATAAAGAAATTTATATGTAACTGATATGTTTTATTACATATTTATCCTCCAGGAACATTTTTTCTGCGTCTAAAGTGCCACTTTCGTAAGTGGGCGTTAATAAACATGGTATCGTTAATAACGCCCAAAAACCGAGCTTTTATAAAGATGCCATAACTACGAAAATTTCAAAGAATTGTATTTCCAATCAATATATTTTGGTTCAGAAAAGTATGGTTTAATTGTTTGTCGCATTGTTACTTTACTTAAATTAATATTTAAAAAAATAAAAATAGTCAAACGTTAAGTGGGCGTTAAATGCCATATCTACCTTAATATATATTTTTTTTACAATAAGAATTACAATATACATAATTATATACTAAAAATATTTACATTACAAATATCGTTTGGGCCAGATAATAGACAGCCTTCTGGTCCTGAGAAGCATGGATTATTTGGATTACATGGATTATACGTTTAGCAATGTCTTTATAAAGGCCACGAGCACTCGGACCCCATGACCTCAGTGTCTCAACCCCAAACGGCTCAAATATGTAGCATATTTACGCCGTTTGAGGCCTTCAGCCGATGCAGCAGCAGCACCAGCACATCCGGATGTGCTTGGAAGGTGTTAGGTGCTAAGGTGTCAACGCATGTAGCGTCCCACACCAAAGGCCTTCCCACTTCAAATTGATTTTGCGTACCAGCTAATATCAGCAACTGGTAACTCGCCAAGTAGAGTGTGTCTGGCCTAACTACCTATCCATTTATAAAATAACAAGTGTTCCGTTATATAGGTTACTACTCGTATTTAGTTATCATTCCTTATCAATGTTTCGTTATCAAAACTAATAGGTACCTACAATACACAAATATCTGTCCTATGTTAAAAATATAGAAACATTCGATCAAGAGTTGTGGGAAGGAGAGTTTGAAAGATATACTGTTCAAAAGTAAGTTGATGCTATATTTTTAATATATCTTACTAGGTGGGTTACCTACCTACCTACTGAGGGTACGTGTAGTATCTGGTACCAGATAGGTTAGGTACTTACTTCGACTTTCGTAGATTCGAAAATATTTTACGGCTTGCCGCATATCTCTCAAGTAAATTGACAATATGGTAATAAGTGAAGGAAATCAGAGAATTCTCACTTTAAATCTCCATGTACGAATAGGTAAATAATAATATCTGTAGCTAAGTAGTATTAAAGATAACGTTTATCGGCCTCTATTTTGATAAGTAGTTCAGTATATTGTGTATTAATATCATTAATATGAAGTAATAGGTACCTATATACTTATTTCAGTATCCGAGCTTTAGGCGCTGTGCTTGTTGCATTAAGTTTAGGGCACTTTTCTAGGTCAATGCATTTTTGACCAGTGTGCGGAACTCGTCCGTATTGCGTGTGGATGTCAAGGTCAAATATGTTCACGACTGGCCCGTTACCATAGCAACCGGAATGCGGACGGCCCGCGCGACATGAAACGCATTTCATTATTGTATGAAGTTTGACATTGACATCCACCTGGTGGAAAGCGCTTTTACGCATCATTCGTTGTTGAGAATCAAAAGGTTGGTTGGTTGGTTTAGTATCAAATAAATAATAGTCCATACTCTGTAGTGGGCGTCTGTTGGCTACGCTACGCAGACTTCGCACCTAACACTGTCGTTTAAGGTTGAATGGCGCTTGCAGATTTCATAGATGATTGTCATTATAATAGGTACTGTAGGTTGAAATGACTGTACCTAGCTACCTAATATTTCTTACAGATGACGTTGCGTTGGGGTATTGTCTCCGCTGGAAAGATAAGTAATGACTTCGTAAACGCCATAAACTCTTACCCGGAGAAGGGCGACCAAGAGATCGTTGCAATTGCGGCCAGAGACAAAACGAGAGCTACTGAATTTGCGAAAACACATAATATTCCAAAAGTGTTCGACTCTTATCAAGACTTAGCCGCTAGCAATTATTTTGGTTTGTAGTTTCTGATAAATACTGGATTTATAGATATAGGTACTTGTATACAGTGAGATCTAGGAGGGTGGGACCTAACCTGTAGACCGCAGTCATCTTTGAGCAATAAGACAATCAAGGAAATATTGAAAGAAAATATTGTGCGGTTCTTTCGGTAGGAGACTCATCCATAGATACCATAGAACTTATATATATACCTACCTACTGAGAATAGATACTGCACACAACGGGGTGGAGGGTTTTGCACGTTCGGGAGTTTAAAGGAAAACGATTCTGATTTTCTTCAGCTAGTTTCGACTGAATGATTACCTACATACCTATTATAAATTATGAAGTATGTATCATTAGAGTAGTATTATTCCAGAAAGTCTGTCGTTTTTTCTTCTTCATCCATTTACATCTACGAAGCCTAACTCAACAATTGATTGCCACAGATATAGTCTACATAGGCGCGTTAAACCCAGACCATTATCCGCTCACGAAATTATTCCTCGAGAATGGCAAGCACGTGCTGTGCGAGAAACCCTTCTGTTTGAACTACAAACAAGCCCAGAGCTTGATCAACCTTGCCAAGGAGAAGAATCTATTCTTAATGGAAGCTATGTGGGCTCGCTTTTCACCTGCTTACATCGACTTGGAGAAGTCAATTAGTTCTGGTAAGCTTGGAGAAATTAAGTTCGTCGAAGCTAATTTTGGTATTTACGCTGGAGTTGATAGACTATAGTAAGTTACTTTCATTCTGTAGGTAAGTAGATACTCTAGTGTTATTGCCGTTGGATAAGTAGGAACTTATTAAGGTTTATCCTCAATGTGTGGAAACCTACCAGATCATCGGGTGATGTGACGATGTCTTTATATCTAGAAAGCAGAAGAGTTGAATTAATTAACAAGCGACCAACCAACGGCGCCGGCGCGGGAGTTATTAGGTACCAACTCAATTAAACCGACTAGTTTTAGGATAGCGAGAGATAGGAAAACAATGTTATCTTCTGGAATGAAGCCGATCATATCGTACCTACTTTATTACGAGAAGTGGTGGGTGGTGTAGGTACTATTGGTGGTGGAGTACAAGCCGTGCGCATTAACATGGCACCTGGCTCGAAAAAAACCCTCCTCCCGCTTTCCCGCGCGGGGCCCCGCTATCGTCCGGCGAGACCGTAGCGTCAGAGCGTCAATTCAGCGTCACACTCGCCGTTACACATTTCGTTCCGTTTGAGTTGTTTTGAGTAATTTGTTACTGAGTTTTTGTTATTGTTACGTTTGGAACTTTATTTGTTACTAGCTGTTGCCCGCAGCTCCGCCTGCGTGTTACTTTAGATTTACATAACTTTTTGGAGTTTACTCCTTAAGAATCGATTTTCATATATAAGGCGCCCGGTATGAGAAAAATCCGAGGGGTAAAACCTACTAACAAGTAACGAAAATCGTGTCACGTTTTTGGTGCGCACCTCTAGGGCGCAACTTTCTAATTTGTTATGGTTAGATACTCGTACTTAAGGAGTAAACTCCAGTTGTGCGTCGGAGCTGACACACACTTTTTTATTTATCTTCATATTTCACTCAATCACGATTGAAAACCAAACCGCAAATTCAAATCAAAAAATCAAATCGTTTCTGAGATTAGCGTGTTCAAACATTCAGACAAACACACAAAAGTTCTAAAAACCATTGTTTTGAAATTTATTGCGATCATAAAGCCGCCCTACACCAGTTTATCTATTATATCTTCTATTATATTCTGTATTATACGAGTACCATGAAAATTCATCTTAAGATACGAAAATATGAAATATTATTTATTATCTACGTCGTGTGTGATAGTCCATTGAATTGTATGGCGAGCGATATTTTATCTTAAGTTAAAATATTATAGTATCTTAGCTGTCCCGTGTGGGCGGATAGGTTGGCGGTCAGGGGGAACGTGACTCTGTTAAACAGACCACTTCGAACCTTGGCCGTCAGAACCATACGGGGGTACCGCACGATCTCCGGAGAGGCTGCATGTCTCCTAGCCGGGACCCCTCCATGGGACCTGAAAGCGAGAGCCCTTGCGTCATTGTTCCAATGGCGCAAGGAGGCGCTGGAGCGGGACCACAGGCCTGCGTCTCGAGAAATCGATGACCGGCGGTCCCAACTCCGACAGGATCTCATGGAGTCATGGAGGGTGCGACTTGAGCAACCCAAGTGGGGTATCACCACCATTGCGGCGGTGAGACCGATCATGGACGATTGGCTGCAGAGGCAGCATGGTGACCTCACGTACCGTGCGACGCAGATCGTTGCCGGGCATGGATGCTTCGGTAGCTATCTGTTTCGCATGCATCGTGAGGTCACACCCCGGTGTCAACACTGCGAGGTTTCCGACGACGACACCGCACTCCACACGTTGGTGGAGTGCTCAGCGTGGGCGAGTCAGCGCCGGGACCTCGTAGTGGGTCTGGGCGTGGATACCCTCTCGCTGGAGTAGGTGGAACGCGGCCGTGTCCTTCTGCGAGCAAGTCATGCTCGCGAAGGAGGCGGCCGGGAGGGAGAGGGAGCGTACCCTCCCCGCCGAGTTCCGTAGACGGCGGCCAGGCCGCCCCAGACTACGCGACTACGCCCAAGACTATCGACCTCCATGATCGGGGCCTGAGGACGGCGGGATCACCACCCGCCGTCCTTACAGAAGCAGGCTAGAAGGGTTGTGTGCTGCGGGGCCTTTGCTCCATAGCACGCAACCAGATTCACTCACTGACGCGGGATAAAACCCTACCCCAATGACGCGGGATTCTCGTCCCGACCCAACACCAGCAGAGACCACAGGGGTGGTCAAAGTCCGCCGGGCGCCACTGGACATACCCTCTGCTAGTAACCAGAGACGCCCGGCGCTCTTCAATCTGATCCCACCCTCGTTCTTCCGATCCCGAACAACGCGTGCCGGGCAGAGATGCCACTCCCATACAGTGGATAGCATGTTCGCGAGAACCGAACGTTTTAAACGTTCTTTTCTCTGCCGCGTATATAACCGCGCATATAACCCTGGGTTCTTTAAGCGGAGCGTGAAGAGGCACATCAGTAGGTAGTCAAGTTGAGGGCCACTCTCTATAGTATTGTGTGCTGCGAGAGTAGCGCACAATCGCTAGACGTCGTCACGACTTACCACCAGGCGGGCGGCGACAATTTGGCGAACCCAACATAAAAAAAAACCTACGACGTTTTGCACGTTTTGATTTTATTACGCCAAAGAAGTAGTATAGTAGTTTTTTTTGCACTCATTACTTTAAACGTCATACGTTAGAGCCAGGTGCCATGTTAATTCGCACGAGTTGTACGAGTACATGGGTACCCAATAGGTGGATTACGTGGTGAATTTATATATTGCCTGAGACATTGAACATCTTCTTTTTTAAAAAACGTGGCCGATATTTTCGCCAATGTCAAGGTAATGCTTGATTAGTTGATAGTGCACAGAAGAACTAGTTATTCCTAACTAGCTCCAGGTGCAGGACAAGAAACGTTGTTCGCTATGTGAGAGGTAACCTTAAAATCCACCAGCCACGCGCTTAGCAAAAATCGAACTCCCGACATTGAACATGATCCATTGAAATATTAAGTAGATTCCTACTTAATACCAACCATTCTCAGTTCTGTATCAATACAAACTTGCAATTTATTTTTAGTAAGAAAGAACAAGGAGGGGGCGCTTTGCTAGACCTCGGTATTTATTTATTGCACTTATCGCAATACGTGTTCAAAGAAGACCCGGTCAAAGTCACCGCCGTCGGTAACCTCCTTGATACCGGCGTCGACGAGTCAGAGACGATAATCCTGGAATATAGTGGGGGGAGGAAAGCTGTAGTCAACGCGAATAGTAAACTGCAGCTGTGTAATAAGGCCACGATCTATGGGACTAAGGGACGTCTTACTGTAAGTTTTCCACACACACACACACATAGGCTAGGTATAGAATATGTCTATACTCAAATGGGTTAGACAAAAGCATTTCTTACTGCCACATTTCGCCATTAACTTTGGGGCGAGCCTATTGCCGTTCCCGAGGACTTTAGACAGTCTGTCGATTTTTATTGAAATTAGGTACAGTTCGCGAGGCGTAAGCTGAGCTTTGCATTTGTGTGAGTGCTCACGAAAAGTAGAGTAAAAAACCGGCTAAGTGCGCTAACTCCTAAACTAACAAATTAATCTGGTCTGTTATAGTTTTCCTTCAAAGTTTATTATATGGACTACCAACAAGTTTTTTTTTAAATTCTTCGAGCTAGACGTTTAGATTTTAGAGGGGAGCTTTGAATATCTCGCAAACGGACCCCTAAATCAAAAAATTGTCTTAGCAATCTCCCAATGTTTTAAAAGTACCTACCTATCTAATGATACCCCACACGATGCGGTAGACGCGAGAAAAAACATGTCATCCCCACTTTACTTGCAGGGGAGGTACCCCAAAAAAAAATTAGTTTAGCTCTAACCGTTTGGAAGGAAAACCTAGGACGGACATGACGAAAATATAAAGGTTCCAAGATTTTTACTACGGAACCCTAAATAGCTTTGTGTGTAAAACAGTGTCACATAAACGTTCACGTACGAGCACTTACACAAATGCAAAGCTCAGCTTAGGCCTCGCGAACTGTACCTACTATATTGACCTAGGTTATTATTTTGAACTATAAGTACACCCTGTTCCTTATGGCGATATTTTGTTTCCATTACCAACTAACAAAATTGATTGCCGCCCATAAAAAAGCCATTAATCTACAGAAAAAATTCTGTTTCAGTTGGAGCAACCTTTCAATTTTCCAGTCAAGATCATTGACGTGGACGGCAGCTTGAAGGAGTTTCCACTGCATCAGTCAAAGTTACCTTACGTTTTCACCAACAGCGCTGGCTTGGTCTACCAGACTTTAGAAGTAGCCAGATGTATAAAAGCAGGTAAGTGCAGCTACTTATTATAAATACCAATATTTCTAGTTCTACTAGTACGGTGTCTTGCACCACGCCATAGGTTTTGACCTATAACTTTTGACCCCTTAGGGCTAGTTCAAATTTTCGATTTTTTTGGCTTGCCTCCAGATCGAGGGCTATCCATAGAGGGGTCAACCATCATTGGAGCATAAGCAGTTCTCGAGAGCTAAGGGAGGACAAAAATTACATCCCCATTTCTATATATAGATACCGATACCTACCAATATGACTTGCATGGAGGTGTGTGTTGTTGACTTAGTTACTGATGGCGTTGATTCTCTAAAATTTTGTGAAAGACTTTCACAGCTCGTTAGACCCATCCGACACCTGGCCAGTACCGGCTCGATGCTCGGCGTCCATTCCTTGTCGACAGGTTGTCCAGGAGTGGATGCATAGACAATTAGACCGGTAATACAGGTTCATAGGTGGACGCCGCGCGGTTATCTCGTGAACAGCCCACAGCGTGCTGTTCAACAACGAGGTGGCACCGAGTAGTCAACTGGCCGTCCGCGAGTGGGCAGCTCGCAACCGCTACGGAGTTGATGTAGTGAGCGCATATCCATACAAGTCATCATCTACCTGCCCTTATCCCAATTATTTGGGGTCGGCGCAACAAGTCTTCCTCCTCCACACACCTCTGTCAGAAGTCATCTCTTCATTCACTCCTCTCCTTGTCATATCCTCTTTCACACATTCCATCCATCTTTTCTTTGGCCTACCTCTACTTCTTAAAGCCTCTACAGTCATACTTTGCACCTTTCTAACCACATTGCTTTCCTCTCTTCTCATAACATGTCCATACCATGACAGCCGCTCGCTTCTCAATTTTTCATTCACTGGTGCAACTTTCAAACTTCCTCTAATATACTCGTTCCTTACCCTATCCATTCTTGTCACACCACACATCCATCTTAACATTCGCATCCATACAAGTCCATATTTAAAATATCACTCAAGGTCGGGTGGAGCGGATCAGGTGCTGGTTGGTTCTAAGCATCTTTAGTCGACGCTGATTATACTGGGCCAGCAGCTCCAAGAGTAGGCTAGGTAGGTATTTAAGATGAGACATTTGTAGCAGTAAAATTAAAAAGGACTGCCCGAAACTATGAGTATACACAAAAAATCACGTAATTATCCCCGACGAGGTAGACAAGAGGCACTTTTCCTGTTATGCATTTTTTCACCAGCGACCGGATCTCGCCCGCAATGCGTGTCCATGTCAACTTCAAATCAGTTCGTGACTAGCCCCATTACTATAGTAACCTGCGCGACGTAAAACGCATTTCATTCTAATAATGAAATGATGAAATTTGACATTGACATCGACACACATTGCGGACGAGATCCGAACGCTGAAACGCTCTTACACACCGTTTTATTCGCAGGACTGGTGGAGTCATCTCGTATGCCACACAAAGACACCTTGATGCTGGCCAAACTCATGGACACGATCCGTCAACAGTTAGGAGTACATTACGACGCTGATGATGAACAATATCCATAATAAATTAATAAAAAATAATAATGAATATATCTACTTAAATACCTACATATTTCGTTTCATTAAATAAAATTGAAGTGTGTAATTCTAAATTAACAGCATGTCACTAAGAGCGCTTTTCCTATATATATTTTTGTATTTTAAAGCAATGAGTTTGCTTAAACTATTCTTAAAATATTAAGAAAGAAATTATAAATAGATCACAAAAACTGATGTCATCGGCGGGACTCGACCCACGTTAGTTCGGCAGAACTCCGCCAGGTGGATCCAACGCTAACCTTAATAGCACGATGTAGAAATTATAAATAAGATATGAAGCAAAAATTCGATGTTGTCGATATTGGTCATCGTAGCTCAGTTGGTCAGAGCATTCCCCCTGTTAGGCCGGCTGAAAGGCCGTGGGTTGGAGTCCCGCCGATGACATCAGTTTTTGTGATATATTTATAATTTCTTTCTTAATATTTTAAGAATAGCGCTTTTCCTGTCAAACGTTCTAAACGTTCCACCATCTCGTCCGCAATGCGTGTCGATGTCAATGTCAAATTTCATACAATAATAAAATCCGTTTCATGTAACAGAAAAAATGCCCTAAATGCTTAAACAATGTTGTCTGTTTGTTCCGGCTAATCTCGGAAACCGCTGGACCGTTTTCAACGGAACTTTCTCTGGCTGATAGCTGATGTTATAAGGAGGAACTTAGGCTGCTTTTGGAATTGGGGAATAGAAAACTATGCAAAGCGGTAGAAATCAGTCGAGAAATAAAAAAAAACAGTAAGTAGCTACATAATCATCGACTTTAATTAATTAATTAAATAAATTAATATATTTTCTTAACTATTCTTACAAATAATAGAATATAATGTGAATAATTATAGAATATTAGAAACTATATAGGTATATGTTTTATGAGAAAACATAAAAATGCAAATAAATTAATATTTCTATCTTCTATAATATAAAAATGAATGAATGTGTTGCGAAGCGCAAATCTCGAGAGCAGCTGAACCGATTTCGCAAATTCTTTTTTTGTTGTGATCGTTACTATCAGAAGGTTCTTATGGAGGAAAAAAAAGTTTAGCGGAACATTAGAAAAAATTATGCGGTACGAAGTTCGCCGGGACAGCTAGTTATACATAATAATATGACCGTGGGCACAGCAGAAGCCTCCTATAAATATCAACAGTACCATCTAAAGCTTAAATACATTTTCCTAATAGGCCATTGATTGACGAGAATTGGTGCAGTACAGCCTAAATGTATCACCAATTAAATATAAAAATTTTGCAGGTAAACTCATACAAACAAACCGACGTAACGGACTAAATTTAAATGCAACAATTTAAAAAAAAACATCGATTTCTAATCAATACTATTGATATTATGACGATTTTGCTCAGACTGTAGTGTGGAGACTATAATTAATGGTACCATTTATCCTGACCGATAGAATTTTGGTTAGAATTGGTTATATATTAAGTAAAGTGCCCGGTAACTGCTATAGGATTGGCCCCAATTATATGGGACCAAGCAAGTTACTGGCAAAATGTACCACTGCCTACTCCTTCGGGAATTTAGGGCGTTTTTCTTGTTACAATTTTTGTTAAGTTAAAAAAAGCTGCAAAAAAAATAAAAATAAAATACATAAACAGCACCATTATTAATATAGATATTAATATCAAGCCGCAGCCAATTTACCGATCCGTTCGTCTAACTTTTTGATTTCTTTTTGTAGGCTGTCAACATTGTGAGCGAAGACACCTTGCACTCCTTGAAGTAATTCCTTGTTGTTTTGAACTCCACTCGCTATCGTCGTTTGTAATGTTTCCAATTCTGTTAGGGATTTGCCGAAATTGCATGCTGTGGAAAGAAAAAAAAAAACACGTCAAAATCCGACTTTCAATTACTTTACATGGGATACAATTTCATGGGACCAAATAATTGTCGGAATATACCAAATAGAAGTAGCTTTCGATAAAAAAATAACAAATTCGGTTCACTCAGTCGAAATTACCGGAATGGGACCAAACAATAGGTCGGACCACACGGGAAGCAGAAGCAGTAGCTTTCAATTAAAAAACAAATATCCAAATATAAAAAATACAGTAGAATTGACAGGGGGCCCTTTTTAAAGTCAGTAGTCTTGGGTTGGACTTCAACAACCGGCTATTCCCTTTCCAGGAGGAACTCTTTAAATCAGTAGTCAGTAGCTTTAAATCAGTAGTCAGTAATCAGTAGTCAGTAGCTTTAAATCAGTAGTCAGTAGCTTTAAATCAGTAGTCAGTAATCAGTAGTCAGTAGCTTTAAATCAGTAGTCAGTAGCTTTAAATCAGTAGTCAGTAGTTTTAAATCAGTAGTCAGTAGTCAGTAGCTTTAAATCAGTAGTCAGTAATCAGTAGTCAGTAGCTTTAAATCAGTAGTCAGTAGTCAGTAGCTTTAAATCAGTAGTCAGTAGCTTTAAATCAGTAGTCAGTAGTCAGTAGCTTTAAATCAGTAGTCAGTAGCTTTAAATCAGTAGTCAGTAATTAAAGCTTTAAATCATCCATTCCATCCATCCACAATGCGCGCTTTGAAAATCGACCACCTTTAGAAGCTCATAGCTAGGTAATGATTGGAGATAGATGCAAAGTGCAAAAGACAAAGTTGTAGAGAATTTAATTAGCTTTTATTATGTCGTACAACACAATTTCGTACAAAGCACCGTTTTCGAGAAGTAAGCAAAAAACCAAAAAACGGGACCATCTTTGTGCCCCCCCCCCCCCCACCCCTCGGGCTCACCTCGGAGGGGTCAGGACTTCTAGTATGTTTATCTCCTAACTAGTCCAAACAAAGTTCCTAATTCAAAGTTTCTGCTTTCGACTTTTCCATCCACAAGTTATTCCTTTACTAGGCTATTTGGGATCTAGACAACTGATAAACATACTTATATATTTCTAAATTACATATATATATATATATATATACCTATACATATATACCTATACATACATTTGTGGATCACACAAATATTAGATTCGACCCGGGAATCGAACCCGAGACTCCGGAGTCGAAAGCCGATTCAGTACCGGCCACGTCACCGAAGCAGTTATAAGTTATAGTTAGTATTTATAACATGTATACACAAAATACCTTGATGATGTAACGCCTCGAGTGCCTCCATCCGCTCCAGTATCTCCGAGTGCGATATTCCTTCTATTTGCTTTGTTAGTTTATATAACTCGTTCACCTGGAATAGGCAGGACGAAAGATTTTTAATTCCTCTTCCATAATGCACATTTAGAAAAGAGCCTTTATTTCGGTAACTAGTACGGTGTCTTGCGCAGTGCACTTCGCGCCGCACCACGCCATAGGTTTGACCTATAACTTTTGACCCCTTAGGGCTAGGTCAAATTTTAAATTTTTTGGCTTGCCTCCAGATCGAGGGCTATCCATAGAGGGGTCAACCATCATTGGAGCATAAGCAGTTCTCGAGAGCTAAGGGGGGACAAAAATTACATTCCCCATTTCTATATTTAGATAAACTAAAGTGTAAGCTGTTTTTATAAATATATATATATAAGAGCAGTGATTTCGTCTCTGGTGTTATCGGAGGGATGTCCTCCGCGCTCGTCGGAAACAGAGAGGTCAAGACCTTCTCCAGCGGCTGCGGCTGGAGCTTCTGGATGAGTGGAGGCTCCCTGGGTCGTAACCTCTTACCTCAAAAACGGGTACCCCATTGGTTCCAATACACGTGATCTTGGTTAGGGGCCGGGGGGGCTTAAAATATGCTCAAAAAAACTCACGCGATGAATGGATGGTCCCTTAGAACATACCTTGGCGTCGAGGTCGGGGTCCGCGGCCTTGACGCTAGTCTTGAGCGCGTCGACGGAGGCTCGCAGTGACGTCACCCGGGCCTCGGCCGCCGTCAGCTCGCCGGCGCGCAGCAGGGAGGCCTGCGCCGCGAGGCTCGCCGCCGCGCCGCACAGTGTCGCCTACACACCGACACAGATGTTACAATACCATACTTTTCTTTTCTTCTTTGAAGTCGGACGTCTCTGGTACCCTAAAGTATCTCCAGTGGCGCCGTCGGAACAATACCATATTAAAGTAAGGGCGCCGAAACGAGATGGTTTTGTAAACAAACAACTGCTTCGGTGGCATGGTCGGTAGTGCATCGGCTTTCTAATCCGGATTGAGGGTTATATTTCAGGGTCGAATCAAAATGTTTGTTTCGGAGTTTGGGTGTTTTCTATGTATTGTATGTTTATTAATTATCTAGATCCATAGCACAAGCTTATAGTGCTTGTAGTTTGGGCTAAATGACGTTGTGTGAGAATATACACAATATAAAAATACGGACCATTTACTGAGTTACATAGCGATAGTGAGCCATAATAATCTGTCCTTATCACTCGTACCCAATAATGATGTAAGTTGATCGACGAGAGTTGCTGTCCTTACGTGTTTCGTGGTACAGGAAAGCAGTCAGTGCCGCAGTTGTTAAGGTTTGATACAAAAAAATAGTTTTGCCATAATTCAAACTCTTCTTTTAATACAGATTACAGGGATTAGAATAGCGAATCCAAAATTCATCCCAATAAAAATATTGTGAACCACTGAAACTTTGTTGACAGTTTAGATTTCGTCTCGGTGGCCTTACTTTAGACGCTTTATCAACCAGAGACAGAAAGTAAAGTAAGGGGGAAGCATAGGAAATGGAAGTTGGCCTTAATAAAATTTATATGCTTGGCAAAAACTGCTTTGTGCGGGACTCCGTGTGGGAACCTCCATGGAACCCCACACCTGGAAACGCAGGCTACCAGGAAGATATATGTATAGGTCCAAGCGGTTGAAGTGTGACAGCAGACAGTCAGTCAGTAGCCGGAGAGGCACTTCATTGTAACGTATTAGAGAAAAGTACCAGCGATGTCCTTACCTGTCCAGTTGCCACCTGTAGTCTCCTGAAAGCCTCTTCATCACGAACTCCTGCTGCCTGTTCCAATCTGTGCAACCTGGTGGATATCAATTATTAGTCAAAACTTTGTCAATTAAACATGGAAACTGATAAGTTCTTAGTTCTAATAGTTCCACTGAGCCTATACCCAACCCAGGATGATTTTTCACCTGTGATGCATCTGAACTTCGATATGTTCTGTCAAGCGACTGTCATCTGATCTTCACAACACATTGGTGACATCGAGGTTCTGTAGTTAGACCAGTGCGCTACCCATAACAACTGCCATAGATGTTCGTATGGCAACCGGTACCGAAGCGACTATGTGCTCTTCGAGGCTTGGAGGGGTCTCAGTGTCTTAAGAAACAACTATTTTAATACCTATTGTGTGTTTGCTTACATTTTGCAATGTAACCTAACCGGTTTCCACTTAGACACAAGCTTTTCAGATGGGATACTTCTTCTGCTTTCTTTAAAAACGTGGCTCCATCGATGTTCATCGATGATTTCGCCAATGTCAAGGTAATGCTTGATTAGTTGATAGTCCCGCATAGAGGAACTGGTTATTCCTAACTAGCTCAAGGTGCAGGACAAGAAACGTTGTTCGGTATGAGTGTCTGGAACCCGATTTTTGCGGAGCGCAAAGGTAACCTAAAAAGCCACCAGCCACGTGCTCAGCAAACATCGAACTCCAAATCACCTACTTTCTATGAAAAACTGTACTATGATGTCAATATTATGTATCATCAAATCAGTAACTACAATACAAAATGTAATAAAAAATAATAATACAATAGTAGGTATGTAACTAAAATTCAATTGATGATTAAAAATAAATACAAGGAGGATAATAGGATTAAATACATTATAATTATACGATTCTTTTTTTATAAATACATTTAAATTATTAATTTTAACTATTTATAGGCATCGACCCTATTTATTCCTGTTCGCCGGCACCACTGGAAATACCTTCTGCGTGTGAGCCAGAGACGCACGGCAACGGAGGTGTTAGCGGCCCTAGCCTTGGGCCGTGGAATTAAAAAAAGAAAATATTCCTGTTGTGAACAAGAAAACTACTTCACATAAACCTAATGTACTTTAGAAAGTACATAGTCACAATGTCTTAATAGGTACTCGTACGCACCTGTGTTCCAGTTGTGCTATCCTAGTAGTCTGTGCCAAATTTACTTCAGGTTTCAATTTCAAATGTGCAGTCACCAACTGACCCTGTTGTTTCTTGCTATTGCTTGATAGGTATTCTCTGCAAAGTTTATTATTTAATTAGTTCTTGTGGTCGCTCATATTATCTGTAACACTTTGCGAACATTAAAATACATTATTTGTGCTTTTTCCTTGAAAGCTCACAATGTAACATGTGTATCAAGATTCGTGGAGATTGGATAAAAAAGTGGTCGCTAGTCTGGAACATACAGAATTACAGACAGACGGCTAGACAAAACCATAATTGTATAGAATGCTCGGTCAGTAACAAGGAGTCTGGAGAATGTTGATGTTTTGAATCGATGATGTGAGTTCGATCTCTAGATGATTCACTAATGTCTTGATAATTTTCTTCATGGGAATACTCAGATCTTTGACTAATAAAGTAGACAAGGAGAAACCGGTGTGAGCCTAGGATGGCAACAGAGTGTATTGAAATAAGGGGAGCTGAATTTTAAAAGCAATCTTTGCTCATAAATATAAGCTGTGGCATTCGTTACTTTATATCAGCTTGGACCCAGCTTGCTGATAGGACGAAATTGGGTAGATAAACTGAATTGTGTGTCTCCATACATACATACTGTCACGTCTGTTTCCCATTGGCATAGGCAGAGACCATGGAATTCCACATGCTACGATCTTGGCTTCTTTCACTTCTTCCACTTTTATTACTAGTTTCATGCATGTGTGTATGTATCTCCTATGGTAACTTTAATAGTGCAACCAAGAAGTTATACATGACAGCATAAATTTTGTGATATCGGTACCAATATGACTTTCAGTTTTTTTATTTATAATATCTATCAAAATATTGTTAGGTTCCCACCAAAATCTTAGAAGCCAAGCCACCCTATCTTGCATGTGGTGTACCTGTCAATCAACAGACAATTAGTAATAGGAGACCATGTCCATGACCTGGCGGAAATTTGCCTTCTCCTACCCCTAAGGAGTAAACGGGCATGATTAACTATAATACATATAAAGTGAACAGAAAATTTCTTACTTTAATTTCTCAGCTTTAGGATCAATTTGTTCACCTTCCTCCAACTTCAACTCTTCAAGTAATTTCTTTGTTGAGTTTATCTGCACTGCCAACTTTGTGTATTCATCCTGTAGGGTTTGAAATATATTAGCACTATAACTCTCAAATTTATATTTTTCTTGAAGATTTCCATTACTTTTGAAAATTAGGCGAGTAATTTTTATATAATAAAACTATTCCATGCAGGTGAAACTGCAGGAGTCCACTAGTATTACGAGTAGTATAGATTCATTTAGTTAATGTAGTATGTACAAGCAAATTAAATAAACTACCTTCTCACTCTCAGTAGCCTTGTTTTGTTGTTCAGCAAGTTGTTCTAATAACTCTGTAAATTCACAACGTAACCTGTTGTAGCGCTGCAGAGTAGTTTCTGGTTCACCCTCAGCAGCTAATTCCCACTCGCCAGCCCTAAAATATAATAATCAACTTAATATGTGAAAATAATAAATCAAGTATTCATAGACGTACTAAGTACTATTTACACGTTAGATTATGTACCTGTATCCAATGCGAGATTTCCGGCTAAGTCTATCTGAGAAATCTACTGGACCAGTTAAAAATTTGCCTTTAAATTTATTGAATGAGTCTTTGACAGACAGATGTATTTGTTCGATATTTTCATTCTCCTCTTCCTCAATGGGATCCGGCTGGTCTGCTTCCGGCAAATCAGCAGTTTCATACACATCAGGCTGATCGTATGCCTGAGAAATACATAAAACACAACTCAGTTACCACATCGTAAATCCAACATTAATTTAAAGTTCGTAAACTGTACTTACTATGCCAGGGAGATTTTCGTATTTGGGGTCTGCCATAGTTATTAAGGTTCGAGAATTACACTACTGTTAGACAAATCAATAAAACGATTATTAATTTAATTTTGTATGCAATGCAATGAATGACGTCACTAAAAACGGAATGTGAGCAGTCGTCATTCATGTTGTCATTGTGACAATGACAATTTGACTTGACAGCAACGTTTAGTTTGTAATGGGAAGTAGGTGCGTTCGTCTGAAAAGTTTCTCACCTTAATTTATTTATAATGATTCTTATTTTAAATTATATATTATTTTGTTTAGCATATTATTTATGCAGTACATAAATAGTTAATAACTAAGTTTATTAAGTTTGAAACAGAATTTTCTAGATTCGTAGCTAAATTATTATTTTGTTGGTATCTTGGTATTACAGTATTACTATTTATTACTGAATGAACACGTCACTTCAATAAATAATGTTACGTCATTTTCTTAGTCACAGAATTTTATTTTGTGCAATATAAACTGCCTGCAGTACTGTACTACTACTAGTTTCATCTGAATAATATACTTTGTGGTGGTGTTGTGTCTGTTATTGTGGATAAATAATAAATACATTTACCAAAATGAGTCTTCAATGGACAATCATCGCAACATTCTTGTACGCCGAAATAGCGATTGTGCTCCTTTTGACATTGCCGATCGCGAGTCCTTCTAAATGGAATAGGTTTTTCAAATCAAAGTTCCTTGCTTATGTAAGTGGACAAGCGTCTATTTACTTCCTAATCCTTATTGGTGTATTAGTACTATGTCTACTAGACGCTATTCGAGAAATGCAAAAGTATTCGAGCATCGAAGCAACAGACCACCAACATTTGGATGCTGAAATGCAAGGCAACATGCGCCTGTTCCGCGCTCAAAGAAACTTTTACATTTCTGGTTTCGCTTTATTCTTATTGGTGGTTATTCGACGGTTGGTGCAGATGATAACTCAACTGGCAACTCTCTTGGCTCAGTCAGAAGCTAATTTCCGTCAAGCTCAAAGTGCGACTGTTACCGCCAGGACCTTGCTAGACCAGCAGGGAGCTGGTGATGAAAAGAGCAAGAAGGAGCTTGAAGAACTCAGAAGTCAAATTGATTTACTTCAGAAAGATCTTAATCGTGAGAAGAAGGATAAGGAGGCAGTGAAGTCGCAAGCGGAGAGCCTGAACAAAGAATATGACAGGCTTGCAGAAGAACACAGTAAATTACAAAAGAAAGTGACTGTCGCTAGCGGTGGTGATGGCAAGAAAGATGAATAAATACTGTAAAATTATTTTATTTATGGTCTGATAGATACTAGTGATATAAGAAACTAATAACTGTTTTCTATAAATTTAGTAAATCACTAAGGCTACTATATCCTTGTTAAATATAATACAAATCACGTTTTATCTTTGATCAAAATTTGGAAAATCTCTACTTCACTATCACTACATATTATAAAACAAAGTTGCCCGTTCTGTATGTATGTATGCGTAGATCTTTAAAACAACACAACAGATTTTGATGCAGTTTTCGTCACGGGTTTCGGGTTCTCGAGGAAGGTTTTCTGTATATAATCTGTCGCGGGCGAAACTGCAGGCGTCCTAGGCTAGTAATAATTTAGGTGTATAATGTTGTGATATGTTGTAATCTTGAAACATGATAATGCAAGTTTATTGGATTACATTACTTTTTTATTGATTGGGCATTTATATTAGAACTTAATTTGCTTTTTATGAAATTAAACAAAATAAAGCCAGCATTTATTTCTATTTCTGGTATGACCTCCATAGTCATAAAATATCTAGTGACAACCAATGACATAGTGTTTAAAAGAAACGTGGATTTTGATGTATCAGTTTCATCATACAGACATCTTTATGATAGAGATTATATTTATTAAACATATTCGTAAACCGTAAAAGAGTTCCCGTTTTACCCATTGGGTACAGAACCCTAAAAATGAGGAGGCTGTATATTTATCTTTGTATTTCATACCAATAATTTTATCAACATTTAACATGTAATCTGTTGGTAAACTATTAAATACTATTTCATAATTTAAAAGTTTGTTGTATTTTTTTTAAGCTACACTGTACTAGGTTAATGTGAAGCATTTATTATCTTATTCTATATTTGTTTGTTTTTGGTTTCTTTTTTCAATGGCTTGTTATTTGCAAAAAACAAAGACAGAAAAGTCAAATTTTAATTTAAGTATCTAGTTAGGCACAGGATTTTGGTGTTGCCAAATAAAAGTAGTCAAGTAGGTAAATGTACATGATTTTTTTGCATATTTTTTTTTATATTATGCGCATTTTGTATATTTTGTCATGAGTGTTGTATTTCAATATTATCTAACTTACCAGTCAATGAATCTGTTTTACTTTGGCTGCATGTTAATCGATATTTACCCTTTGCCGAAACTTTCGCACGTTTATATAATAATTCATAGGAGTTGGAGGGTCAGCAAATGTCCTTGACTGGATAGGTAGGTACTTAGTGTTTATTTATGTCGTATTTTAAGAGTGGGTTAAAAGGGAACTATGAGACTATAAATAGTGTTGTATTGTACTAACTGCAATGTTGCTTTTTTAATAAAATTTAAAACTATATTTATTGAGTATTATTTAGTCTTACAAGATGGTCAATGTGGCACCGCTCACGTCAGCAAATGCTGAGAGGAGACCAATTTCCACGCAGATGCGGCGTGCACTAGCATGCACCCACGACCTACAACGACGAAAATAAAATCATGTGTAAGACACACGGTTTTATTTTACTTTTCTTATAATGTGTATCTTGTTTACGTCGCTTCTCATCATCATTCACCGAGCCTTTTCCCAACACAGTTGGGGTCGGCTTTCCAGTCTAACTGCGATTCGGCTGAACTTCGATATTTTCCGTGAAGCGACTGCCATCTGACCTTCACAACCCATGGGCGATATCGAGTTCTGTAGTTAGACCGCGAGGATTTTTAAGGGCTCCAACTACCCCTAACGACTGCCATAGATGTTCGTATGACAACCGGGACCGACGGCTTAACGTGCTCTCCGAGGCACGGAGGGGTCTCAGTGTCTCAAGAAATGGTCACCCATCCTAAGACCGGTCTGACTAGATGTTGCTTAACCTTTGCAATGTATTAATATTGTCGGTTACCACTAGACCACGCTACGTCGCTTCTGTGCTTGTAAAATAAACGTTTTTTCTTTTTTTTTACCTACTGCCAGTAACGGAAGAGATTTTAGCGCAGGATTAGGATGTATGAACAGCAGTTACAACTGCCTGGTGACTCTCACTTGAGAAAGACCAGGAAAAAGCAACTAAATCAAAGTATGTGTTGCGCTAGGTAATTTCGCTTCTGGTAGGCATATACTTAGGTACCTACCTCCTACATACACTACCACCTGCATTTTATAAAGTAGGTACTTTCTCTGACCATGTCCGACCAGGTAACATGGTTAAAGTTGATGAAATTCATTTGAATTCTTGAAATTTAGTTAACAACGTGGTTTCCAAATTTTGGACTAATATAGAATAAATAATTGGTTTGCATTATTATTCATTTTTGATGCTTGATCATCAAATAAATATCAATAAACCTATTGCCGTTTACAGAATCGTAAAATATGGTTTGGTTGTAGAGTTATTACTTTTTTTCTACGAGATAGTAAGACAACGTCACGATGTCATCATCCGCCCATCACCCGCCCGTGCTCCCATTTTTTTTTAAGTTTAAAGCGCTGTTTGACAGGTTAATTCGTTTTTCCACCAAATGTGAAATTTTGATAAGATTCTATGCAATCAACAGATTGCATACCTACATTTTATTCGACTATGGAAATACTACATAATATAGTCTGGTTAAAAGTAACCACTTAAGAAGTGTACCTCCTTTACTTATTGTTTCTTCGTCAACAACCTTGGTGGTGCATTTTTCCACGAAACGATCATTATTCTCGTGAGGTGTCAACTTGGTCTAGTCTGTATGAGTACAAGATAGTCTGCCAAGTTAGTTATCATAAAACATTATGCTAATAATAACAAGTGATTCATCACTGACTGATGTAAGATACGCGCCCATTTGTTTTGTGATTTTGCAATTCACCACGTCAGACGTCTAATAAACGGCAATATTTCGAATACGGACGATGATTGACCTTGGTCAGTGACAATAATGACATCATTGTGACTGGGTATGAAGTCTATTTTTGAACTGTTGTTTATTTTTTATCTATGGTATAGTGTAGGTACTGCCAGGCCCATGTCACTGGCCTAACAATCGCAAAAAATATGTGACGTCAGCTACAACTTGAAGTTGTAAGTTAGTAAGGGTTGTCTCTTGTTTGTGACACGGCATGGACCATAGAGTTGATATTGAGGCATTAACGTCGGAGTGCAAGTTCTGTATGTAATTACTATTCTCTATTCTGTGGTACTGCGGTGCCGGCAAATTTTGTATGCCTTAAATAAAGAATAAAACGTTTAAACTTCCCTGCTGCACGTCATTTGGGCCGATATCATGTTTAAACAGGTGGATCGACAATATAACGATACTGCCATGCTCGTGCTGCTGGAATTCTACGAACAATTTAAGACCAAAAAAAGCTAAATCAGTCGTTTGTCCCTGAACTCCCTAAACGTCTGGACTGATTTTGGTCAAATCTATATTTTATTAAGTATTCAAGTGAATTCGAAGATGGTTTACATTTACAATTAGACCCAGGGAGTCGAATCCGAGATCACAATCATTCTCAAATTTACCTTAACATACCTACCTACTTTATAGATTTTTTATTCCTTATTCTCAAAGGAACACATAACCGGGATATCAAGTGACTTGTATAAATCTTCAGTTGTTTGACTCATGGACTGAGTCTATTAGTGGTCGCCCTATGGTCGAATAGAGTAGACTTCGCGAACATTAAATTGTTTAATAACTTGTGATATTTTTACTTTTGGGATTTTGTTGCCTTTAGTCAACATTTCATTGCGAGGCAACGGGTTTAAATTTTTTTCAAAATTGCAGTATAGCTGCTACTTTTTATTGAATTCATTCGGCCATATTGTGGGCGTGTACTTCACCTCTGCCTACCCCTACGGGGATATAGGCGTGATATGTGTGTGTGTGTGTGGGATTTTTCCCCATACCCCCCCTTCCCAATCAAAAAACACACTAAAAATGTTGTTTCAAGTAAAAGAATACCAGTGCCAAGTTTGGATCGGATAAAAAACTGCTAGCTCGGAACACACAGACAGACAGATAAAAGCAAAATTGTCCAGACTCGAAATGTAGACACTTCGCTTGCTCGGTAATTATTGTAAAAATAAGCCGGCCAAGTGTGCACAAGGGTTCCGTACCAAAACGACAAAAAATCGCGTTTGTTCTCTAGAGCCCCCGTAAATATTTACTAGGTATACAATGCATGCTGCTAATTGCAAATGTTGAGCGGTGCAAATGTTTTTATTACATATCAGAATCAGAATCGAACACTTAAATTAATTAATCGAATGAAAAAAAAATCTATTTTCATTGTTGACGCCCGTGTTTTCATGGCAACCACTTAATCATCTGGTTTTTCGGTGATGTCCAGGACATTTTTGGTGATTATTCCTCCGTAGTCAGCTCTATTTTCATGATATCAGAGATATGCACCAGCAGTTTCAGAGATATGATGATGTCGACCAGCATGCCAAATTTGGTCAAAATTGGTTGAGCCGTTTCGGAGGAGTTGGCACACAAACGATTTACACTTGTCGCCTAAGATTGAGCTCCGCTTCCCCCGCTCAATTATATTCTGTTTTTTAGTAGGTATTTGTTGTTATAATTGCAACAAAAATACATCATCTGTGAAAATCTCAACATTCTACTCATATATGCAACATCACGGTTCATGAGATACAGCCAAAGACAGACGGACGCGCGGACGGACGGATGGACAGCGAAGTCTCAGTAATAGGGTTCCCGTTTTACCCTTTGGGTACAAAACCCTAAAAAATATCGTAAACCATCCATTCAGAAGTTTTTGCGTGAGAAGAGTAATATAACAAACATCCATGTCAAACTCATCCTTTACATGCGACGACGTACACCACGCATTATGACATTTGAACAAGATCTGGGCCTTTACAATTTGTGTGATAAGAAACACATTGGTAATTCACATACAATTATAAAATACTAGCGGACGCCCGCGGCTTCACCCGCTTGACAAATTATACAGCGTGTTTGTACGCAACACTGGTACCTTCTCGAGTTAAATGGTCCATCAGTATACCGATGTTTCTGCCAATATCAAGCTATAATGGGCATATAATTTTTACAGGCTGCGCACTGCAGGCTAATATCTACTCGTCGGTTCTCCTCCTGATGTAATATAACCTACCACTTGGATCTGTACCATGCATTACAGGCGAATGCTCTCAGGGAGCACCTAAGTGAGCGTATTGTGCGAGCGATCGCCCAGTAACTCCACCGACAGTGGATAGTAGATGTGGGATATAATGCACCTCTGCCCACCCCTTCGTCGATATAGGCGTAATTATCATATGTATGTATGTAGGTCTATCTTCTCATGAGTGGAACGCGACAGTCAGACGCGTGAGAAAGTCAATTAAAGCAATTAAAAAATATTAAAAACACATTTATTTGATTATAATTTATAATTTGGCACGAAAAATCACGGGCGAGTAAAATAATTCTTTATTGCTCTGAGTTAAACAAGGAGAGAAAAGTAACGATAACATGATGATAATTATGTAGGTACATAGTCAAAGAGCTCATAATTTACCTAATTATAGTATAAACTAGCTGTTGCCTGCAGCTCCGGCTGCATGGTACTTTAGATCGACATAACTTTTTTATTTATGAACCGATTGTAATAAAACACACCTTAAATGTTAAGTTGAATAAACCACAACGCATTACTAAAAACCGCATTCAAATCGGTTAAGCTGTTTCTGAGATTAGGGTGTTCAAACATTCAGACAAACGACAAACAGCCAAAAATTCTAAAAACCATTGTTTTGGGTACTATTGCGTTCTTAAAGCCACACAGCCTACAATAGTTTCTATATTATATCTTCGATGTACAGACATCGACCACTTACAATTTTATTATAAATGTATTGATATTGATGTATTAATAAGTACCTAATAAAAATAATAAGTACCTAGGTAGCAATTAAAAAAAAAGAGGATTAGATAGAATATAAGGGATAGAGGAAGAGTTAATACCTAATATTAACATACACAACATAACATAATTTGGGTGCAAAGGGGCTCTACCAACATCTTTAGGGCCCCAGCGACCTCACCTGCTAGTGGCGCACCTGCTGATAAACGGACGAGGCTCGTTAATTTACGGTACCTATGGAGTGGCTTCGGCCCCTACGTGGGTACCAGGTGGTACAACAGTGTTGGTCCGGGGGGGTACCACCGTGCTGCTGTGCTAAAGCCCCCCAAGTAACCCAGCCCAGGCTGGGTTGCGTTAGGGGTTCAGCAGCTGCACCGCCGGGCCCGGGGCGATGTATGGTGCAGCAGGCATGGGACCAGTGGGGGCGAAACGGAGTCTAGTGTGGGTGGTGTGGGTCGATTCGCCGGCCAGGGAGACCCTTAGCAACGGCGTTGCCGCGGCCGCCCGCAACACAGTCATGGGGCCCGCCTGGGGCCAACCACCCCAGGAGGCTGCCCCACATGTTGCGCATAATCCTGATGTGGGATCGCCGCTCCGGGTGGTAACCGGTGTGGGGTAGCGGCGGCCTTGCATCAGGGGGGTTTGGGAGCCCTTCCGTCCGGCGAGTCGGCTCCGACCTAACCACACGGTTCTAGACAAAGCTAGCCCCTGCGCTTTGTCACTTACTGCTGCACCAAATGTCGCCCTGTCTTCACGCTTCTTCTTCAAAATCTACAATGGCAGTGCAACAAAAAAGAAATAAACGTTACACAGCGGCCCTAGGAAACCCCACAACTTCACATTTCGAGGTGGAGTTCACTAACGTCCGTGGACTCCATGCGAACCTCGATACCGTCCACCACCACCTTGAGACGGCACGGCCCGCTGTGATGTTCCTCACGGAGACACAAATACGCCGCCCTGACGACACGTCTTACCTGTGTTACCCCGGCTATGTCATCGAGGAACAATTTCGAGACAAAGCCGGGGTGTGCGTGTTCGTTAGGGCGGATGTTTGCTGCCGCCGGTTGCGCTGCCTAGAGAACCCCTCCAATTCCGTCCTTTGGTTGCACGTAGACCATGGCTCAGGACATGAGCCAGATCTACGTGTGCGTCTACCGATCCCACACAGGGGATTCTGAGACAACAAAGCTCTTCCAGTACCTCAGCGAGACGGCTGATGAAGCGCAGGTGCGGTTCCCGAACGCTGACCTAGTATTTCTGGGGGACTTCAATGGCCATCACATTGAATGGCTGGGGTCCCTCAAGACTGATCATGCGGGTAGAGCCGCCCATGCGTTCGCTCTCTCCCACGGTCTGACCCAGATGGTATGCGGGATCACCCGGATACCAGACAGGTCAGATCACGCGCCCGCTCTGCTGGATCTACTGCTGACGAGTCGCCCAGCCCAGTACAGTGTTTCGGTAGGAGCCCCACTGGGTAGTTCCGACCACTGTGTTGTTCTCGCTGGCATGAAGGTGTCACCTCCTGCACGTCCTGTACAAACGTCACGACGACTATGGCACTACTCGTCAGCGGATTGGGACGGTCTACGCGATTATTATGCGTCCGTCCCCTGGAGCCAGCGCTGCTTTGTAGGAAAGGCTCCTTCGGATAGTGCTTCTGCTATTGCTGGCGAGATCAGTTTAGGGATGGATTATTACATCCCTTTCACTGATGTCGCCAGTATCCGCAGAGCCCGTCCCTGGTTCGGGCGAGATTGTGCCAAAGCTGTTCGACAAAAACAGTCGGCATATCGCGCCTGGATCAGGGCCCGGGCTGTGCGCGACCCAAACGTGGGCCACCTCAAAGCAGCGTACAACCGGGCCACAAAGTCGAGTAAGAGGGCCTTTAAGAGAGCGGATGCCCAGCGCGTCGCGCGGCTTGGTCAGGAGCTCACTTCCCATCCTACGGGCAGCCGTGGATTCTGGCAACTGGCCAAAGCCGTGCAATCTAACTTTTGTCAGCCCTCGCTGCCACCGCTGCGTTACCCAGATGGAACACTGGCTCACAAAGCCCAAGAGAAAGCGGATATGCTCGCAGACCTCTTTGCGGCTAATTCCCGGGTCGACGACCGTGGCCTGCAGCCCCCCGCCATCGCCAACTGTGGCCACACAATGCCTGATATTGTTATCAGGCAATGTGATGTACGGGCAGTGCTGCGGTCACTCGACACGCGGAAAGCCAGTGGCCCTGACGGCATTCCGGCGGTGGTGCTACGAAAATGTGCAGCTGAGTTGTCTCCAGTATTAACGTGTCTGTACCGCCTGTCATACTCTTCAGGGCTCGTGCCGGAGGTCTGGAAGGAGGCGAACGTACAACCCATCCCCAAGAAAGGGGATACGTCCGATCCAGGCAACTATCGACCCATAGCTGTCACCTCAGTCATTTGCAAGGTGCTTGAGCTGCTTATAAATAAGCAGCTCATGCAATTCCTAGAGGATCACTCGCTAATCAATGATCGACAATACGGCTTCAGGCCAAAGCGATCAACGGGTGATCTTCTGGCATTCGTAACGCATGTCTGGGGTGGGGCTATGGAAAGGCACGGCGAGTCCTTGGCTATTAGCCTGGACATCGCCAAAGCCTTCGATAGGGTCTGGCATGCTTCGCTCCTTTCCAAGCTTCCGGCATATGGTCTACCTCCTCAAATGTGCAGCTGGATTGCCAGCTTTTTAAACGAGCGCCGAGTGCGGGTCCTCTGCGATGGCCAGGCTTCTCGCTTCTTGCAAATGAATGCCGGGGTACCGCAGGGGTCCGTACTATCACCAACTCTCTTCTGCATATCAATGATATGCTATCCCTCGGGAACATTCATTGCTATGCAGATGACAGCACACTGCACGGGAGTTACTCGGTTCGTCCGACGGCGGGGCGATCTGAGATTGAGGAGGAGAGACGACGACTCGTGGCTGATCTCGACCGTAACCTCGACAGTATCTCTCAATGGGGTACCGAGAACCTGGTCGAGTTCAATGCCCGCAAAACACAGGCGTGTGCATTTACTGCGAAGAAATCCTCTTTCCTTCCCCTACCCTCTCTTCAGAATGCATTATTACCAATGAAGGACAACCTTGATATCCTTGGCATAGACTTCGTCGAGAGCTCAATAATAAAAACTACATCGAAAGATGTATAGGGCTAGCTTCGCGGAAACTAGGAATACTGAATAAGGTTTAAGATTCTTTACACCGGACCAGAGGTGTCTGCTGTACAAGACGCAGATTAGACCCTGCGTCGAATACTGCTCTCACCTCTGGGACGGCTCCGCTAAGTATCTGCTGGACGCTCTCGACGCTATGCAGCGACGGGCTATCCGTATTATAGATTGTCCGGAGGTAACGGGAAGCCTTGAGCCGCTAGTTCAGCGCCGAACAATAGCTTCCTTGGCCGCATTCTACCGTATTTACCACGGCGAGTGTTCTGAAGAGCTCTTCAATCTGATCCCACCCTCTTCCTTCCGATCCCGAACGACTCGTGCCGGGCAGAGATGCCACCCCCACACAGTGGATAGCATCGCGTCGCGTCGCGAGAACCGAACGTTTTAAACGTTCGTTTCTCTGCCGAACGATAGTGGCCTGGAACGCCCTGCCTGTGCACGTGTTTCCTCCCACATATAATCCTGGGTTCTTTAAGCGGAGCGTGAAGAGGCACATCAGTAGGTCGTCAAGTTGAGGGCCACTCTCAATAGTAATGTGTGCTGTGAGAGTGGCCCACAATCGCTAGACGTCGTCACGACTTACCACCAGGCGGGCGGCGTCAATTTGGCGAACCAAATATAAAAAAAAAAAAAAAAAAAATATTATAAACATTGGATATTACTGAAAAGATATTATAAAGATAAGTTCTATAGTTTTTTTTAAATTCCGCTCTCACGTCCGTTGCCGGGCGTCTCTGGCACGCACGCAGAAGGTATTTCCAGTGGCGCCCGGCGGAAGTTCTATAGTTAACGAAAATATGAACAAACAAGTTAAAAACTTAAATCTTAATTACTTAAGTAGATATTTATTGTACCTATGTGTAAAAATAAGAACAGATCAATTTTAAAGTTCGTCTCTAATGACATTACGGTAGTTTTCACCCTCGTTAAAACCCAGACTGTCCCAAAACGATTTCTGGCCAAAATCAGTTGAGGAATTCATTTCCATTTGATGGGGTGACACAATATTTAGGTAATGTAACTCCGCGGCATTTGGTTTGACAGGAAGCCATTCTGGAGCATTTTCTGTAAGTTTCGGCGTCCTGAGAAAAAATAATGTTTTTTTTTTAATAATGGTGACAGCGTACCTACTTAGGTATCGACGCGATGCGTAGTTTAATCGATTTAGTTAATAAAATATTATACTTATGTATAACTAACGGACGCCCGTGGCTTCGCTCGCTTGACAAATTATGTACTAAAAACCTTCCTCAAGAACCACTCTATCCATTGCTGAAAACCGCATCAAAATCCGTTGCGTAGTTTTAAAGATCTAAGCATACATACCTTCGGTAGGAAGCGAGTAGTTTCCTACTACGAGTATGTTATGATAATGAAGTTAGAAATACGTTACCCAGAAGTAGAGAAGCTGTATATCATGGTTATGAGAGCCTCAATCATAGCATTATCTTCTTCGCTGGGCGAAAGGAAAGAGTTTACGAAAAAACTTAGCACATCATCAGCGTGGCTCACTCCTGCAACATCAAATTAAAAAACAACAAAGAAAAATTAAGCATGTCTACTTATAGTCTAGGAATTTTTTGAAATTCTACGAATACCTAGGTTACTGGATACAAAACTAGAGTGTGCTGGATAGCTTTTGAATTATTAGGTACCTAAGTAAAAAGCTATTGCCCGATACTGAACGTGGCGAACATTAAAAGATTATGGCATTTGAGTGACTTACAATAACATCTTAAGACATCATGGACCTAAAGCGGTACTGTAGCGCCTCTGAAATGTTTACTGAGGGCCCGTATTGACTCTTTTAATGCCATTCAGAGAAAGAGAATAGCCTCTTTCATGTTCAGAGTTAAGACGTTTAAAAACCAAATTATTAGGAGTTTGTCAAACCGCCTTGTAAAATGGCTGAGCATTGTCGCCTAGGATTAGATTATATTATTTACTTCATAATAATATTATAATTATTAATTCTAATTTAATTTTTTGTAAGTACTCGTATTTTATTTTATTGTAATGATTGATCTTGTGTCTGAATAAATCAATATATTATTATTAAACTAGTCCGAGACGCCCAGGAATTTAATTGGCTGTGCTATAGCGGCTAGCACGTAAGATTTTGTTGCCTTTCATTAACATTTCATAGCAAGGCAGCGGGTTTTCAATGTTTTTTTCAAAATTACAATAATGCTGCTACTTTTAATTACATTCATTCGGCCATTTTGGACGTAACCCATTATATGTGTGCCCGGTGACGGCAATAGCCTTGCCATCTATTACGTGGGACTAAAAATACTGGCAAATTGTGATCGTGTAATGCAACTCTGCCTACCCCTTCGGGATATAGGCGTGATATGTGTCCGTCTGTCATTTTTATTAAAAAAAGCCATAGTACACTGCTATTGTGAAAGTAGGTACCTTTAAAGTTCTTGGCGCTTTTCTCATGCGTGTTTCCACCCACATGACAGAATAAGCACCCAACAAATTTTCTTCAATAGTATTGTCTTGGCCCAGTGCTCTGCGACGCGTATCGAATTACGTCCTATCCGAACGAAACGTTCTATTGACCACTTTCGCCAGCAAAAATCTCCGTTTTAAACTGTTTTAATAACTTGTGCTTTGTGATTTAGACAAACGATAAACATACTTAGTATACGAGTATATACCTATTTCTAAACGTAGAAAACACCCAAACTCCGAAACAAACATTCAGTGGTTTACACAAATATTTTATTGGAGCCGGGAACCCTCAACTCTGGCATGAAGAGCGTATGCAATACCGACCACGCCACCTAAGGAGCCAATGTTTACCTTAACTGCTCTCATTATAGGATACTATTATCCCAGAAATTCTCATGAAATACCTATGATTGACGGTAGCTGTAAACATAGCTGGAACCTATGTAGGTTGATGAGATAATAATTCTTACCGTAGTTAACATGGCTATGTGACATCATATTCGATAAACTAACATTCCCGCTATAGGCGTATCTGTACACGTAGGTCGGTTGTCCGGAGTTTGTTGCGTGGAGAGAAGCCAATTTCCCGACGCTATCCAAAAATAAGCGGTCGCTGAGGGACTGCAAAACAATAAGGTATTCAAAACAACCACAAAAGCGCAGTTCCACGTTTCTATATCATCTAAATAATTACTCATGTTAAACGGGACGTAATCGCGTTATGTATACTATAGCTGCAATTCTGACAACTTACGTCCACTAAAAGCGGGAATGTTTCCAGACTGACAGGCTTCCCACCAAGGTAGTGCTGTTTGATGGCCTGCGCGACCTCTGGCCGACGGGCGAGGGGTAACGTGTCGTTGTACTCAAAGATATTAGCGGCTAGTTGATCCCAATGTGCCTCCAGTTCTTGTAGAATTGATGGGTCAGTTAGATATGCTGAAATAAACGAAATCATGGGTTAGGGAGATCTCAGGATGTAAAGAACCCTGGGAAAATTATTTTATGTTAGATTTAGCATTGATTGTATCCAATTACCGACTGCCAATTCTAGGCAAGCGATTCCAAGACCCAGCAATTTATACAATTATCCTAACACATTGATATTTATTTATTTTCTCCGCTAGTACTGATCGTAGCGTGATTCTAATTATACCTAGCCTTACCTAATAAATGGACACTTCACCATGGAGAATTTTTATGTAGTAGGCCTGCGTAGATTTGCGTGAAAGAAACAACAGGCAAACTTCACAGTCACTTGGTTAACCCCCACTTAATAGGTGGCGAGCCTATTGCCGTTTCTGGGGACCGAGTTTGCCAAACCCTCGTCCATTTGAAACCAGGTGTACTGCGTGCAAGTGAAGACGACTTGGACCCTAGAGATGTTGGTAGGGGAGGCCCCATTAGCATTCGAAGAAACGATATAATAAACAAACCCAAAATAAGTCTTATCTTATCTTATCTTATCTATCTTAAAAGTCATAAATTCGATAAGGCCGTGCTAACCTGCAGCCGGATACAATCCTTCTTGAGCGGTAACAGTTGCAATAAGAGGAACATTCATCATGGAGCCGGCTTTAGTGGCGTGGTAGGGGTGCTTTTGTAGGAACGGCTCCCGAGCCTTTGCTGGTTCCACGACCGGTGTAAATGGCGTGAAGAAGTGTATTTTCCAATCCTAGAGAAAAGAAAAATATCTGATCAAAATTGTCCTGTAGGTAAACCCTTCACATGTCAGTATGGAATGAAGTGTTATTGGACTGCCTGTCCTCGTTCCGGTCTGATATAGTTCTCAATCATAAATACATAGTCACACTCACACATATATCCTCGAGTGTAGACAGAGGTGGTAAATAAAATTACAAATTAACTTTTGCAAAAAAACGTTCATCCTATTTTTTAAACTTTCGCGTTCTGAATTCATAATACTAAATCAACGATCTCGGAACTTAAACGCGTAAATTTACCTTGTCACAGTCAGCCTGTGACCACGGCCCGATGTAACTCTATCGAAATGTCAGGCCAAACACAATTCCTCAAATCGTTAATTTAGTAAAATGTTCATCCTACGTAATAACCCCCGTGCTCAGACTAGAAGAAGAATATAGACGGAACATGTAGAATGAACACGTGAAGCCAAATGACACTTTCAATGTGTGCGTGTGACTCCGATTTCCGTGTACCGATACCACTAACGGCGTGTGCGTAATGTTGCCAGCAAATGAAAAATCTCCAAAAAATCTTAGTGGACATATATGATGGATAATTAATATTTGTTATAGTAAATGTTATCTGCAATTATTTTATATCATTTACACAAATGATTATTATGATATGTGCCTAAAAAGGGGAAGTGTTAAAATAAATGAAAACGTGATAAACACTGAGTAAACACACTTTAATTACTAGCTTTCAAAAAAAATCCCGTAATTAAAATAATCCTTTTTAAGATGAATGAACAAAGCTCTATTCCAGTGTAAGTACAAGTTACAGTCAACAACAAAAGTTGATTAGCACAAAAATATTTATTATTCTTTTTTACATCCCAATGCATGTGCCACAGCAATGTACTAGTAATGTTAGAATACCCAAGGACAAAGTTAATATATTTCGTGTTTTGTTTATGATTTTGTGATCGGTTTAACAGCTATAGTGATCAACAGATAAGAATTATTGGTTAAGCTACTTTTGTCGTTGACTATACATGAAGTAGATATCAATAGTCGTTAGGTTAAGACTAAGGCCTTTGTAGTGTTAGACTGAAATTAAAATACTGACACAGTAACATAAATAAATTGGATCAGAACACAGGCTGGGAGGTCAGACAGCAGTCAATTCCAAGATTGCCGAAATACCCAAGCCACGCATAGTAAGTAGATCCCGGACACAGATGTGATCGGGAGTTCGGGACTAACGCACGAATGATGATGATGATAATTAGAAACATCGAGCTTGTCAACATTGATGACACAGATTTTTTTTTACTCAGTACTTTATAATTCCCATAAATACTGCAAAATATTTTGTGGAAATGATGAAACAATTATGGCAACTCTGTATAGTATGGCGGAGGTTTTGTGTTCCTAGTTTGTGCAACTAAAATATTTAGAAAAATGTTATGAAATCTAATAAGAAATAGTTAATTACTTATGAAACGATAATCCAGCATTCTTCCTATGAATAGTTGAAGTGTTTTTACACCTTTTCACCACACAATACGGCATATTTATAATATTTTGTTCAACCGTGATCGCACGTGCGTACACACTCGCTGCTCACAAAGGAGTGCGAGCGGAATGGTATCCCATTGCTATATAGTATCCCTTTTGGCGGCTTCACTCGCTAGTTCTATTCGTTCCGTCTATGTTATTCTTTTAGTCTGAGCCCCCGTGTTATTACAAGTCTGGAGAAGCCTGTTGCCGTAACCGGGCAGTGGGCACATTACTGTGGTTACAATCGGTACAATCCGAACCGAATTTAAAAGCGAAGTACATTTTAAACAGCAGCTGTTGGATCTATTTTATTGAGCGGAGTGAGCCGAAGGCGAACCATACAGCGACTCCAATGCGATTAAATGTAACGCTGTATCTCAGTAACTACTTGGCGGATTCTAGAAATTTTTGAAGAAAATTAAACTAGATTTAAGTGCAAAAAATGTGACGGAGTCAGAAATTTAAAAAAAGGCGCCAAAAAATATTTATTTGAGGAACCAAAATTTACAAGTTAAACCTATGGGAGAAATTTCGCGCGCTTTTTGTATCTTTCAATATATTATCTCAAAATAAATATAAACTCATGAAATTTTTAAGAAAGAATTCTTCTACTCATATCTGTCAATAAAATATTTATACCTATTGAAACTATGCACCTCACGCTTTTTTACAATAATATACATTTATTTCTTATTTACACTATTCTTAATTCAAACTTATTAAAATTTATTTTCTACTTTTTAGTTGGATTCTCTATAAAAGCGTGTTTTTTAAACTATTATTTATTTAAGGTCTGGATCCGCGCCTGTATTTTTCAATGAGCTCCCTTCCAGGATAAAGATATCGATTTGTGTCATTCAATTTAGAAATACCTAGCAAAACTTACAAACATCTCTGTTTGTGCATCGACAATCGCCTCTGCAGGACGGTTCTTCATGCATTCCACCATCTCCTTGTTGCTACTGGTGGGGCAGCCCACGATGGAAGCAAGAGTTCTGGCCTTCTCTGCCGGTTTGGTGGCTAACGCCCATGATGCAAACGCTGAACCGCTGAAGGTTATGCCTCTTGCGAAAGTGCCTGAAAATATTGACATGTTTGAAGTAGATAAATACAAAATATAAAGGTAAATGACTAGCTTATGAATAGTGTTCCCATTCTTTAATCCCACGGGAACATAATTAAATAAATAAATATGTTAGGACAATTCACAACGCCATCTAGTCTCAAACTAAGCAAAGTTTGTGTAAGAGTACTAAATATACACATAGAAATACCCAAACTCCGAAACAAACATTTTGTGGATCACACACATATATTTGATTCGAGACTCCCGGCGTCGAAAGCGGATGCACTACCGACCACGCCACCGAAGCAGTCTAGTCTAGTCAAATTATATCCAGTATGTATGTAAAACTAGTTATGCAATGCATTCTGCTGTTGCAATAATTGAGCTGAGTTTGTCGATCCGGGTCGAACTACTAAACGACTGGACCGATCTTTATGAATTCAGATATATGCACTCACGGTGATGGTCACTATGACCGTGCCAAATTTCAAAAAGATCGGTCCAGTCGTTTAGGAGGAGTTCGATCACGAACGAAATACACGAGTCGCCTAAGAAAGAGCTTCGTAAACTCAGCTCAACTAGATATGCAATGCATTCTGCTGTTGTAATAATTGAGCTGAGTTTGTCGATCCGGGTCGAACTCCTAAACGACTGGACCGATCTTTATGAATTCAGATATATGCACTCACGGTGATGGTCACTATGACCGTGCCAAATTTCAAAAAGATCGGTCCAGTCGTTTAGGAGGAGTTCGATCACGAACGAAATACACGAGTCGCCTAAGAAAGAGCTTCGTAAACTCAGCTCAACTAGGTATGCAATGCATTCTGCTGTTGCAATAATTGAGCTGAGTTTGTCGATCCGGGTCGAACTCCTAAACGACTGGACCGATCTTTATGAATTCAGATATATGCACTCACGGTGATGGTCACTATGACCGTGCCAAATTTCAAAAAGATCGGTCCAGTCGTTTAGGAGGAGTTCGACCACGAACGAAATACACGAGTCGTCTAAGAAAGTGCTTCGTAAACTCCGCTCAATCAAAGTAGTCTCCATAATATGGAAGTTATTTGGTTGATATAATTATTACTTTTGCAATAACAATATTGGTACCTACCCATATTAGTTTTGGGAAATATTTATCTCGTTATTAAATAAAGTTATTTTAATTAAGTACCTATTTCCTTAATGGTTTTAAATCATTTTAAGAAATAGGCATAACCAATATCGTTTAGCTAACAAACACCATTATTTCTTAATACATATTTTAGAACCATTTAGGAAATAGATAATTAAAATAGGACCAACAAAAGCTTTAATATTTTATATAATTTTATAATAATTTACGAAAAAGTCATAACCAAGAACGTTTCTCTAATAAACACCATTATTTCTTACACCCCCGTCAAGCTAATCTACCAGTCGATCGGTTGCGAGTTTAAATTTTATCATAAACCTGAACCAGTTTAGGTTTTTTAAAAACCTGGATTTTCTTAGGATTATGATAAAATCAAGTTTACATTTTGTCATCCTCCAGCGTTTGATAAAAAACTTTAGGTTTTTGATCAAAAACCTGATTTGACTATAAACCTGCGACATATATACCTTTGCTATCTGATATCTCCGCAATGTGAAGTATCTAACCACAACCGCAACTCCATACTCGGTTGTAATTCTTACCTGTACCGGGGATTTTGTGTAGGGGACTTCTTCCGCGTCATTGCCGACTGGGAAGGTTACCAGAATGCTGGCCGTGTTGCCACGTAGGATGGCGATATTTATTCGTTGGAGCAGAAAATAGCCAGCCTTCTCGTCCGGAGAAGCATTGATTAAGCGTTTAGCAAGTCTCTATAAAGGCAGCGAGCGCTCGGACCCCATGACCCCAGTGCCTCAACCCCAAACGGCTCATGTAATCACCTGCTAGGTTAGCATATTTACGCCGTTTGAGGCTTGCATCGGCCGATGCAGCAGCAGCGCCGGCACATCAAGATGGGCTTGGAAGGTGTGAAAGTGTCAACGCATGTAGCGTCCCACACCAAAGGCCTTCCCATTTTCCATGGTAGCAAAGACATACCGTCCGGTCTCTTTCCATCGCTTCGTGCTAGTGCTAACCCATTTGGCTCTGGCTCACATACGGTCGGAAGACCTGCGGCGGAAAGAGCCCTACGAATTATGTCGTTTAGAATAGCGTGTCGAAGTATGCACTTCTGCTACTTACAAGAAAGGCCATGGTGTTCCAGGCGATGGCTACTCAACAGTTGCCATGATGCGGAGATACACAAGGTGTAACCAGCCGGAGGCAAGTGGCAATGCGGAAGGTTGTGTCGTCCTACCTATATCATTCATCCTACATATTACTGTGCAGTGTGACTGAATCATGGTCGTCGAAGTTAAAACTTTGTTGGAGACAGGACATCAAAGTAATAAGAAATGTAAGCTATGAATTAAGTTACTAAAAGTTTATAAGAATCCCCGTGAAAACTGTATTTGTGTGTGTGTGTGTGTGTGTGTGTGTGTGTGTGTGTGTGTGTGTGTGTGTGTGTGTGTGTGTGTGTGTGTGTGTGTGTGTTGTGTGTGTGAGTGTGAGTGCGTGGTAGAAAGTGTATTATGTATGTGAGTATTATAATAATATAAACCAAGTACGCCTATGTAATTAGTAAAGTGGGTTATCTGTAGAATTATAGTCTAAAACCTGGAGCCAGTCTTTTACCTTCGTCTTAAGTTTAGTTTTAGGCAGTGAATAAATGGATAGGGCTTTATTTAATATATTATATAAGTAGGTCCACCCTGGTAGCAGAGGAATCGCTGCGCAAAACTCGTTCTAAAAAAATTGTTTGCACAAACTAGGTCTTTTCTGCGACGTTTCTCGATCACCTCAGGTTCATATGGCACCAAAGTATGTTGTATGGTAACAGAGTGCAGAATGTATAGTTGACGCACCGAAAGAACCCCGCCGAAAGAAGACGCACCGAAAAATACATATAAGGTAGGCATTTACTGTTTTATACAATATTATACAGTTCTTCAGAGACGCTTCATATCTCTAATATCATAATTAAATGTTTATCCTATTCATACAGTGTATATCATTTAGCAAAGAACAATTAAAGTCATTATACAAGGAACAAGGAGTAATTGTTTCAACATGTTTGTGAAGACATAATATAGTGTGAGTGAATGTACCGTATCTATCTACCTACTCGAAACAAAGAGATGCCACATTGTTCAAGATAACCGCATCGTTATAATAATTAGAATACGAATCAAATTCACGTAAAATCATAAAGGTACCTAACCTACCTAACCTAATAGCTCCAGGAGTCGAATTTCAGTCATGAGCACTTCTGAGGGCTGTGAGAATGCCATCTAGCCTCTAATACAAAAGAACTATTACCTACCTACTTAGAGTGACCACGAAAAGTAGAGAAAAAACTATTTTGTAGCTGTGTGTACAACACATGTGTGTGTAAAAGAGGTTACATATACGTTCACGTACACTGCACTCACACAAATGCAAAGCTCAGCTTATACCTCGCGAACTGTGAGTATCAGCGTTAACATTTATAGTCCATTTAAATGTTACATTTGGGTGTGCAAAAGTCAGCGGACGCTATTTTAATGTTTAATAAAAAGTTAAAGTTATTAATAAAAACAGATGACAATTTGAGAACGCTGGGAACAAACGTTGGGACAAAAGTTGGGACCCCTCAAACTTGGATTTAGCTTTACACTACCCCTCCCCTTTGATATCTAAACAATAAAATAGCGTCCTCTGACTTTTGCACACTTAGCCCCAAAAATGTAACACTTCAATGGACTATTAGCAACATAACGAGATATTTGCAGGAAGTAGTTTGTTTACCTTGAAGGTCAAACTGTAATTGGACAATAATTACGACCTAATGTGCAAGAAAATCATATGTTAGGACATTCGGTTTTAGTGTTCTAACATTTACTTGTTCATATTTCTTTAAATAAACGAATAGAACTTGGATTTGGCAGTCCGAGCGCTGGCTGTCTATAATTCGGTATTGAAACTTCGGTTCGATTTTGATAAAATTTTCATTGGCCGACAGCCGACGCGATGGTATAAAGGGTAGCTTAGGCTATATTTATCCTAACAACAGTTTTCCGTGGGCATAACATATTGGAAACGAGACACACAAAATCATTGGTAAGACGGTAAATAAAAAAAAAATCATACCTCTAGATGCGGGCGATAAATAATGGTAATGTACACTCGCTCCTCCAGCTGAAGATCCAGTAAGCGTGATGCTGTCAGGATTTCCTCCAAACATCATGATATTGTTTTTAACCCAATGTAGTGCTAAAGATTGGTCCTTCAGACCATTGTTGCCAGGAACCACCTCGTCGCCTGTGCTTAGGAAACCTGAGAAATGCATATATTAGTGCCTGAGCTTTTAATAGGTATAAATATTGGTTTCGACACAGATATAAGAATACTGTTTCGAGTTCAAACTTTCCGATAACGAAACAATTTTTTTTAGTTTTTGACGGGAAATTCTATTGGCAATATGGTGTGACAATTGTCTTGGGGCGTCCCTTTGCCGGGTCGCCGTCGATTAACAGTACCTATCTGCCTATCCGGTGATCCAGCTAAGCGAAGGAAAAACACCGCAGTGGTGTAGTCCAGATCCTGAGTCCGCTGAGAACCTACGCTGTCGGGACAGTGAAGTGTGCAAAAAAATTCCACCACGTATAAAAAAAATACAAAACATCGATATAGCCAATGTGTTGTGGAGGTGAGTTGTTTTGTTAGCCGATTCTCGGACAATATCGCAGTTAGACTGGAAACGCTGTCCCCAACAAGGTTGCACAAATGCTCAGTGGATAGTGACTTTATTGTGGAATATTAACAGAGTACTAGTTATCCCGGCGAACTTTGTATCGCCTCAAAAAAAAAAAACTACGAATATTTTAATATTTCATGCAAATGTATGTATTATTAATTATAATTGAAAAACACAATGGACGGACGGACAGACAGGCAAATTGTCGTAAACCCTTTAAGGGGCAGAAGCTCCTGGCTGGGGGAATGAAAAAACAATGCTTGGATATGAAAATTATATATTTAAAATAGTAAAAAATATTTTTTTTTTCTTAAAAAAACATGGTGTCGATATAATCGGCACTGCCCCTCAGGGTTTATGGAATTGAGCAAAACATGGTACAATGCACAAAGGCACTTGGCACTTTGTGCACTGCATTTTTGATGTTTTGCTGACGTTCTTGCTACCGCAGTTTCTGCACCTTCTATACTTCGGTAGCTCCATTGGCATGTGAGAGCCCACATCATGCAACCTTAGTTCATTCGGTACCCCATGAATAGCCTTCTGCCTAGTAGTTGCTATCTTTGGCCTTTTTACAACAAAGTTGGGTGATTGTGACACAGTCCTCTTCCTGGAGCTGAAGTTATCCACAAGGTATCGTGCGAGCACTGTGTGGAATTGTAAGGATGACATGGGGTTGTGCACTCTATCATTTTGTGTGTACAGTATGTAGGCCTTTGTTATGGCAGAATCTACCAAAAAATAAGATTAGCATCCACCATCTTTTGCTGCGTCTTGAAATAGAGTACGCACCTCTCTTCTGGTCGAATCTATCTACTCCTCCCATCCTTTTGGTGTACTCCAGGATACCTATAGGACATGGGACATCTGACTTGGAACCATCCTTCTGCGTTCTTTTGCATGTGCTTCGCTGACGGGGATGAAAGGCAGTACTCAACACATGTACCAATTCGTGAACTAGAGGGTTCAGTATAGATATTCATTATAGATGATAGATAGCCTGCCATACTGCCATGTGTGAGAGCTATTGGTTGGGATTCATTCAGACCAGATCCATCTAAAATTTCCTGAAGCTCTATGTTAGTAAGTGAGAACACTGCTTCATTTTCGTCCTCCTCACTCTCATTGCCGTCTTCTGAATTTTCACCGTCTGACAGGGCAAACAAGTCTGCGAGAACATCTTCTAATTTATCTAATGGGATCACCTAAAGAAGCAACAATGTATAAAGCATAAGCATAAAATGTAAATCTCAACATGAATACACTTGTAAAAAAATATGAACATCAAAGAAATGCGGGTAGGCATAACGGGCAGTGTCGAATATATCGACATCGTAATTTTTTGTTGAATGAGTATGTAAAAAAGCAATAATGTCTGAAATACTGATTTAGATGCCATACTTATAATATTTAGAGCAAATCATAAAAGAAAACTTACCTTTTTACTCATTTTTCGCGAAGATTTTCTTGGATAATATTTTGATACAGTATATTGGTCAAAATTTTACATCAAGATGTCATTATCGGTCAAAGTCATCCATTTTTTTTTTATTATTTCACGTTTCGTTTTTGTTATGAGCTTTCAGAATCTTATATTGAATATTGCAGTATCGGAAACTCAAGAAGTTTTAAAATAAAAAAATAAAAAGTATGGTGTCGAATATATCGACAGAGCCCCTTAAAGGGTTTAGAAGATTAGTTAATTTATAAAGGTCCTTACCGAACGGTCCAAGTCTGTAGTTCAATGTAACCACAACCATGTTCCAATCCATGAAGTGGGAAACGCCGTATACGCTACCTTCTCCATACATAAAAGCACCTCCATGTATGAAGACCACGACAGGCATTAAGGCGCCTGGTGTTAGCTTGGGTGTATGGACATTGACGTACAGACAACTTTCGCTACCTGTGAATTGAGTGAGTGATATTAATAAATTATGGTCGTTTAGCGCTCGTTTTAGGGCGACTTAGGCGACATTTCATCCGCAAAGCGGGCTGTATAGTACATGTTTATAGCATCAAGATCTTTAGACGTCCAAGCCGACCTTGGTTCTTATTTCACATTTATATTTTGATGGAATTTCATGTTATCTACGTTTTGAGTAGTCCAATCGTTATCCAATTAGGTATATTATATTACTAGCAGTTGCCTGCAGCTCCGCCTGCGTGTTATAGTTTTCTTGATCACCAGTTACTGATTTATTATGTATAGCTGTTGCCCGTAGCTCCGCCTGTGTGGTACTTTAGATCGACATAACTTTTTTATTTATGAACCGATTGAAATAAAACAAACCTTAAATGTTAAGTTGAATAAACCACAACGCGTTACTAAAAACCACATTCAAATCGGTTAAGCCATTTCTGAGATTAGCGTGTTCAAACATTCAGACAAACAGACAAACAGACACACAGACAAACAGACAAAATATCTAAAAACCATTGTTTTGGGTACTATTGCGTTCATAAAGTCCCCCTACAACAGTTTCTCTATTATATCTTCGATGTACAGACATCGACCACTTACAATTTTATTATATTCAATATTATTATTCTCTTTATTAACACTTAACACATATTTATTACATTTTTAAATAGATTTATAAAAAAATACATTTAAAAATATAAAAAACAGTAACCCACCGGCATCGGGTACAGGGACCAAGCTACCGGTGGTTAGGGCTCCAAAGACAGGAACTTCCGCACAATACCTGTCATACTCTTCAGGGCTCGTGCCGGAGGTCTGGAAGGAGGCGAACGTACAACCGATCCCCAAGAAAGGGGATCGGTCCGATCCAGGCAACTATCGACCCATAGCTGTCACCTCAGTCATTTGCAAGGTGCTTGAGCTCCTTATAAATAAGCAGCTCATGCAATTCCTAGAGGATCACTCGCTAATCAATGATCGACAATACGGCTTCAGGCCAAAGCGATCAACGGGTGATCTTCTGGCATTCGTAACGCATGTCTGGGGTGGGGCTATGGAAAGGCACGGCGAGTCCTTGGCTATTAGCCTGGACATCGCCAAAGCCTTCGATAGGGTCTGGCATGCTTCGCTCCTTTCCAAGCTTCCGGCATATGGTCTACCTCCTCAACTGTGCAGCTGGATTGCCAGCTTTTTAAACGAGCGCCGAGTGCGGGTCCTCTGCGATGGCCAGGCTTCTCGCTTCTTGCAAGTGAATGCCGGGGTACCGCAGGGGTCCGTACTATCACCAACTCTCTTTCTTCTGCATATCAATGATATGCTATCCCTCGGGAACATTCATTGCTATGCAGATGACAGCACACTGCACGGGAGTTACTCGGTTCGTCCGACGGCGGGGCGATCTGAGATTGAGGAGGAGAGACGACGACTCGTGGCTGATCTCGACCGTAACCTCGACAGTATCTCTCAATGGGGTACCGAGAACCTGGTCGAGTTCAATGCCCGCAAAACACAGGCGTGTGCATTTACTGCGAAGAAATCCCCTTTCCTTCCCCTACCCTCTCTTCAGAATGCATTATTACCAATGAAGGACAACCTTGATATCCTTGGCATAGACGTTCGTCGAGAGCTCAATAATAAAAACTACATCGAAAGATGTATAGGGCTAGCTTCGCGGAAACTAGGAATACTGAATAAGGTAAAGAGATTCTTTACACCGGACCAGAGGTGTCTGCTGTACAAGACGCAGATTAGACCCTGCGTCGAATACTGCTCTCACCTCTGGGACGGCTCCGCGAAGTATCTGCTGGACGCTCTCGACGCTATGCAGCGACGGGCTATCCGTATTATTGGTTGTCCGGAGGTAACGGGAAGCCTTGAGCCGCTAGCTCAGCGCCGAACAATAGCTTCCTTGGCCGCATTCTACCGTATTTACCACGGCGAGTGTTCTGAAGAGCTCTTCAATCTGATCCCACCCTCTTCCTTCCGATCCCGAACGACTCGTGCCGGGCAGAGATGCCACCCCCACACAGTGGATAGCATCGCGTCGCGTCGCGAGAACCGAACGTTTTAAACGTTCGTTTCTCTGCCGAACGATAGTGGCCTGGAACGCCCTGCCTGTGCACGTGTTTCCTCCCACATATAATCCTGGGTTCTTTAAGCGGAGCGTGAAGAGGCACATCAGTAGGTCGTCAAGTTGAGGGCCACTCTCAATAGTAATGTGTGCTGTGAGAGTGGCCCACAATCGCTAGACGTCGTCACGACTTACCACCAGGCGGGCGGCGTCAATTTGGCGAACCAAATATAAAAAAAAAAAAAAAAAAAAAAAAATACGGGCCGTATTCAACAGAACCGCCTTCTGCATCAAGCCCTTGATCCAGCTGCCTAACGCGAGCCTCTGTAGGTGGAGGTCGAGGCTCTTGGCTATTAGACCATGCACAGATACGACTATCGGAACAATAATCGCCGAATCCACATCCCACATGTCGACAATCTCGTGAGCTAGGTCTAAATATTTAATTTGTTTATCTTTTTCTGCTTTCACGAGATTCTCGTCATGTGGCACAGTGATATCGACAATTACTGCAAGGCGCTTTAATCGATCCATTATCACTATATCAGGTCTGTTAGCTATAACAGTCCTATCAGTGATAATAGATCGATCCCAATACAATGTGACATGACCGTTCTCAAGAACTGGGTCGGGCACATACTTGTAATAAGGTACCTCCACGTCGACAAGATTATACTTTAGAGCAAGTTGCTGGTGGATTATCCTGGCTACTTGGTTGTGTCTGTGCAAATACTCACCGTTCGCAAGACGGGAACAACCAGAGATAATATGTCTTAAAGATTCTCCGGGACGATGACATGCCCGACAGATGTCTAGCGTCCCATCTTTGACAATAAATCTCCGATAGTTATTCGTCATCACGACTTCGTCAGTGATTGCACAGATAAAACCCTCAGTTTCTCCGAAGAGATCACCAAATCGTAACCAGGATACCGATGCTATTGAATCAACATCGGGCCCATTTAGAGCCCGATAAAATCGACCATGCAGTTCCTTGCTCTTCCATATTTCCTTCCGATCAGATACACTTAATATTACAGGTTTGCGCCAGTTCTCTTTCGCAAGGGACAGCGGGGTCAGTCCGTTGTCTATTGCCACAACATCTCGATGCACATCCACGTCCACCTGCAGGAAATACTCTCTAAGGTTGCATATCTCACGGTTATGGAGAGTCTTGGTATTTAAAAATCCCCGACCCCCGCATTTCCGTGGTATATACAACCTCATTACTGACGAACGTGGGTGGTGCATTCGATATGAAGTCAATAGACAACGCACCTTCCTATCCAGAGCTTCTAACTCCGTCTGAGTCCATCTAAGTATGCCAAAAGAGTATACTAAGACTGGCATGGCCCAGCCGTTGACAGCACGCACCTTGTTACCGCCTGATAAAAGACTTTTCAGTATTTTTTTCAGGCGGCCAAAGAAACGATCCTGCAACTTCTGTTTCATGTCAGTCTCAGCAATACACAGAGCTTGAGACATACCTAGATATTTGTAGGTTTCGGTTGCGGAGAGCGACCCAAATCGTGTGAAATCTGAAAGATTGACTCCTTCAGATTCCACAATCCCGCCCCTTTTTACATGCATGACCGCACACTTATCTACCCCAAACTCCATACTGATGGCCTTACTAAAACTTTCAGTAACTTTTAGCAAAGCCATCAAATCGGGGCCATTAGGGGCAAATAACTTTAGGTCATCCATGTAAAAAAGGTGGGACAAAATTTGACCCCCTCTGCGCATCCGATAGCCTAACCCTGAACCCTCTAGTAACGTACTGAGAGGATTCAGTGCTAGACAAAACCACAACGGACTCAGACTATCACCCTGGAAAATACCTCTCTCAATCCCTATTGGTACACCACCTCCTAGAACCTGACGACACCCTGGATAAACAAGAACCGTACTCCATTGTCTCATACATGACCCCAAAAAGGTGCATAGAGTTGCATCAACTTTATACAGCTCTAGCACCCTCCGAAGCCATGTATGAGGCACAGAATCGTACGCTTTCTTATAGTCAATCCAGCATGTCGCAAGGTTCTTTCGGTTGCGGCGTACCTGCTGGCAAACAGCCATGTCAATAATAAGGAGCTCTGTCGTACCACGTGCCCCACTTTTACATCCATTCTGAGAGATTGACAAGATGTTATTGTTTTGTACATGTGAATATATTTTTACTCTCAGGATGGATGTAAAAAGTTTGTATATTGTAGGTAGACAAGTTATAGGTCTATAATTTTTGGGGTCTGTGGTACTACCAGACTTGTATAGGAGGTGGGTTACTCCGGTAGTCATAAAAGCTGGAAGCGACGATGACTCAAGGGATGACTGGAAGCAAGATGCCAAGCAAGCGTGTGAGCTACGGAACCATTTTAACCAAAAGTTGTGCAGTCCGTCCGGTCCAGCAGATTTCCAATTTGGCAACGAACGAACTGCACAACCAATATCTTCTTCAGATATGGTTATAGGTTCCATAGCTGGAATTGGTTCACACGCCCGCTCAACATCCCTAATCCACGCATCCATCGTGTATGACTGACGGGCGTCGACCAGATGCTTTTCCAGAAGTTAACTGTAGAAACAGCATCAGGTAGACTCCCATCAGTCACATCCGAGTTAGGTCGCTCCCACCCTCTATATACCCACCTCTCATTTTTTTGGAACAAGCGATTCTGAGTGTATCTGTCCACTCTTTTTTTGTACCGCCTTATGCGGTTCGCCCACGCATAAACTTTCTGCTTCAGGTAATCGATGCGCTCTGTGACCCGAACAGAGTATTCACAGGGCCTAATATTAGTTCCCACGAATGCACGGGTCACAAAGCGCATGACTCTCGGGCGTGTATTGCCCGTCCTGAAGCAGTGTAGCTTGCCAATGAGCACCCTAGCCTCGTTGATGCGCCGTTCAATTCTGCACTGCCAAGCTGGCTTTGGTCGAATAGCTGTTTCTTGTTTAAAAAATTTAACACCAGCTATTCGACATACTGCAACAGCTGCACAGTACAGAATGGAATGGGCATCAGTAATGTTTCTGCAGTTGTTAAAAAACGATGTTAACATCGAGTCTAGGGCACACACTAGCGCCACGTTTTTTTTATGTGTGGGCAAACGCGGAAGCCGCGGTCTACACTCAATAGGGACAGATTGAAACTCACCAATCGCTCGCTCCAAAGCGCTCCTTAATTCCTCATTGTATTGAGTACTTACAGGTATAGCAGCATCACTCACTTCTTCACCAACATGTGAGATGATGTTTTCTTGCGTTCTTTCATTACGGTTACTTTGTAATGGCACAGGTAATGGTTGCAATGAAGAAGGCGTGATACCACTACATACTTCTAAGCGTAGCCTCTCAAGTGTAGCGTCATCCAACAGGTGACAGCGTTGTATGGCGCGCACCTGATCCGATAGGCGTTGTGCCGATACGTTGACATCTGGTTCAAGTACCCGAAACAGAGGTAGCATGCGAACACGGTACGCAGTGAGGTTAGTTCCCCCCTCTGTAGCCACAAAATATGCCCGCATCACGTTTTCATTCATACCGAAGTTCCATCGAATGCGGTGCACATTACCACCGGTAGCGGGGTCCGTAATCGAAGCCGGAGGGCCTCGGGGTCCCAAGCCAGTCGGTGGCCGGCCTCTCCCCTGCCGACGTACAGGTAGAGGCGACGTCGGCGGAGAGAAAAACTCGTCGCTGCTTGAGCTCGACGCCTCACCAGTAGTCACAGTTATCGACGACTGTAAGGCGGAGCTGTGCGACAAGTCCGGGGTTGGTAATTGTGCTTTTTTGGCGCCAGCTCTGGTCAACATTATATTTTTTCTTGATTTTCATCTTATTTTCATATTATCATTTTCCGTTTGTTACACTGACATAATGTGTCAAAGTGTACTATAATTTATAAAATATTTGTTTGTTTTTTCCGGATTTTCTTCATGCTGATTTTTTTGTTATAGATATATATTTGTACTTTTATTATGTTTTGAATGATATTTTTGTATTATTGTAGATTAAAGGTAAAATATTTTAGTAAATGCTCCTCAAGAAAAAAATGTGACTGTTTTGTAATATATATATATATATTATTATATCGTTTATTCATTTATATTCTTATTTTATACATTTTTAAATACATTTATAAAAAACACAAATACATTTAAAAATATAAAAAATAGTGACCCACCAGTAGCGGAGTAGGACCCAAACTACCGGTGGTGGAGGCTACAGACTAAGAAACCTCCTAACAATACGGCACGTGTCGAGGATAACAACCTTCTGAATCTGACTCTTGATCCAACAATCTAACGAGAGTCTCTTGAGATGTTGATCGAGACTCTTCGCTATTAATCCGTTTGCCGAAACGACCATCGGGACAATGATCGTCGAGTCTACGTCCCACATGGCGGTTATCTGGAAGGACAGATCGAGGTACTTACTAAGTTTGTCCTTCTCTGCCTTCACGAGATTCTCGTCATGCGGGACGGCGATATCGACGAGCACTGCCCGACGCTGGGTCCGATCAACCAACACGATATCGGGCCTATTGGCAACAATAGTCCTGTCCGTGATGATTGATCGGTCCCAGTAGAGCAATGCACGACCATTCTCAAGAACTGGCACTGGTGTGTACTTATAGTACGGTACTTCAGACTCAATAAGGTCATATTGAAGAGCAAGTTGCTGGTGGATGATCCTGGCTACTTGATTGTGCCTATGCAAGTACTCGGTGTTAGCAAGATACGAACAACCGGAAATAATATGGCGAAGTGATTCACCAGGACGGTGGCATGCTCGACAAATGTCGACCGTACCGTCCTTCATGATGTATTTCCGATAGTTGTTCGTCTTGATAACCTCATCTGCAATTGCACAGGCAAAACCTTCAGTTTCCCCAAAGAGGTCCCCAAAACGCAGCCAGGTCACCGATGCGAGCAGGTCTACATCGAGTCCTGTTAAGGCTCGGTAGAACCGCCCGTGTAGCTCCTTGCTCTTCCATACGTCCTTACGGTCTTCAGTACTTAACACCTTTGGTTTACGCCAGTTCTCGTTAGCCAAGGAAAGAGGTGTAAGGCCCTTGTCAACTTTCACAACATCGCAATGAATGTCACATCCATTCTGTAGGAAGTAATCCCTGAGACTGCACACTTCACGGTTGTGGAGGTTCTTGGCATTTAAAAAGCCTCGACCCCCCCACTTCCGTGGAATGTACAGTCTCATGACAGACGATCGTGGGTGTAACATTCGATGCAATGTCAGTTGTTGACGGACTCGCCTATCCAGGGCGTCTAGTTCCGTTTGAGTCCACCTAAGTATGCCAAAGGAGTACAACAATAAAGGTATCACCCAACCGTTGAAAGCCCGCATTTTGTTACCACCGGACAAAGAACTGTTAAGAACTTTTGTCAGGCGGCCAAAAAAACGTTCTTTCACCGATTTCTTAATATCCTCTACCGCTATACCCAATGACTCTAACATACCTAGGTATTTGTATGTTTCGGTCTCGGTGAGAGATCTGAGAGTTATTATCTCAGAAAGTTGTAGATTCGGTGAATTTACAACCTTCCCCCGCTGTACATGCATAACCGCACACTTATCAACACCGAACTCCATATTAATGGCATTACTAAAAACTTCCGTAGTTTTTAATAATGTCACTAAATCTTGGTGCTTAGGTGTGAATAGTTTGAGGTCATCCATATACATCAGGTGAGATATAACCTCACCCCCTCTACGAAACCGATAGCCTAGCCCTGAATCCTTCAGCAATGTGCTAAGTGGATTCAGTGCTAAACAAAACCACAATGGACTCAAACTGTCGCCCTGGAATATACCACGCTCAATCCTTATCAAGTCATGCGAATCAGAGGCGTACCCACCACTACCTGGTTGACGAAGGACTGTGGTCCACTGCCCCATACACGAGACTAAGAAGGATTTAAGAGTCTGATTAATTTTATACAACTCTAAAATCCTCCTCAGCCATGAATGAGGCACCGAATCATAGGCCTTCTTGTAGTCAATCCAGGCAGTAGAGAGGGCGCCCCTACTCCGGTTGACCTGTTGGCTAATGGCCATGTCAATAAGGAGTAGCTCCTTAGTACCACGTGACCCAGCCCTACATCCATTCTGAGCGTTATCTAAAATATTGTTAGACATTATGTGTGAATTTAATTTACTTCTCAGAATGGATGTAAGGAGCTTGTAGATGGTAGGTAAGCAAGTGATAGGTCTATAGTTTTTAGGTTCCGTGGTACTACCTGATTTATGAAGCAGGAAGGTGATGCCAGTGGTCATAAAAGCGGGTAAGGAACCAGACTCGAGGGCTTCTTGATACTGTGTTGCCAAGCGTTCATGCGAGCTCTGAACCCACTTTATCCAAAAGTTGTGCAATCCATCCGGCCCAGGACTTTTCCAGTTCGGGGCCTTACGAATTGCACAACTAACATCTTCGGAGTCTATGGTAATAGACTCCATGGGTTCGATGATACTGCATTCACGCTCGACGACACGGATCCAGTCGCCCTCCGAATGTTCGACGGGCACCGACCATATGTCACGCCAAAATTGATTCATGGTGTGAGCATCTGGCAGTTGTCCGTCGCTCAAACGTTGTCCAGTTCCCTCCCACTCTCGGTACACCTTCCTTTGGTCACTTTGGAAGATGCGATTCTGCCAGTATCTATTTACACGCTCTCTATAACGACGGATACGGCTTGCCCATGCATACACTTTCTGTTTCAGAAAGTCAATACGTTCCGTGATATTGGTTAAGTATTGCTGGGGACGAATACCGGTCCCAGCGAATGCCTGACTCACGAAACGCATGACCCGGGGACGACTATTTCCCCGGCTAAAACAGATAAGCTTCGCAATGAGAGTCCTAAATGTGCCGATACGTCGCTCGATTCTTGCCTGCCATACGGGCACACCACCCGATCGTGGTGCACGGTTAAATTCAGGGAATTTAACGCGTGCAACACGACAAGCGGTAATAGCTCCACAGTAAAGAATCGAGTGGGTATCGAGCAAATCATTGCTAGTCCGTAAGTACGGAGCTAGCAACGCATTCAGGGCTCCCATCAACGCCAGATTTCGTCTATGCATGGGTAAGCGTGGTAGCCGTGGTCTAGAATTAGGTGCAAACCTATATTGAGAGATCACATCTTCTAAAGTACTCCTTAATTGCTCGCTTACCTGGACAGATATATCACTCGTATCATCTCCCACGTCGAGCACGGTATCAACTAAAGTGGCATTAGTTGCAACCGTGTGTGTAGCAGGTGACGGTGCTCTCGTTGACGCTGGAGCTGGTCGAGTAGATAACACTTCCAGGCGTAGTCGATCAAGCACAGGTTGATCCAACAACTTGCATCGTTGGATAGCCCGCACTTGATCCGATAGTCGCTGGACGGCAACGGTCATTGTTGGTTCAAGAGCCTGAAACAAAGGGAGCATCCTTGAACGGTACGCAGTCAGGTTGGTTTCCCCTTCTGTAGCCTCATAATATGCCCGCATGACGTTTTCATTGATGGATGAAGTCCATCGCATGCGGTGCACAATACCACCGGTAGTGGGGACCCTACTCGAAGCTGGTAGGCTTCGGGGCCCCAAACTGCTCGGCGGCCGGCCTCTCCCTCGCCGGCGTACAGGTGTTGGCGACGTCGGCGGGGAAAAATACTCATCACTTGACGATGAACTCGACGCCTCAGCAAGCACTTGTGTCGCAGGAGTGCGGTCCAGCGCTTGCGAGGCGGAGCTAAGTGATGAGTCCGGGGGTGTTATCTGTGCATTTTTACTCCTGGCTCTTGTTATCATCGCTATCCATAATCATTCATAATATTTATTTTATTTACTTATATATTATTATTATTATTATTAGGTACTTAGGGACTATGATATTATACTAGCCAGCCGATGCGACGCCCGCGGCTCTGTTACCCTCCCTATGGTCGAACAGTAGACCTCGTGAACATTAAAATCATTTTTTCATTTTTTGGGAGTTTACCACCATATTTTTTTAATTACATGTAGGCGCCCTATTATTATAGGGACCCCAATATGAATATTTATATAATAATATGCCGCCTGTGTTCTGACTGACTGGAAACATCAGCTGTTGGGAAATTTACATAGGTACTTACCTAAATAACAGTTGCTAGTCGTATTGATAATTTTAACTCCCATTTCTCCCCCATTTTCCCCCCAATCGAAAAATCCCTTCGACAAAAGTTGCGCCTTGCAACAAAGAACACTTGTGCCAAATTTCGTGAAAATCGGCTGAAAAATGCGGCCTGTAGACCGGAACTGACACACATACATACATACAGACAAACAACGCCAAATCGGCCAGTCCTCGAGTTGAAACTCAGACGCTTCGCTCGCTCGGTCAATAAGGGTATGGTCCCTATGTTTATAACCCCAATTACACAATTGTGTAGTCTTGATACTTTGTTTTTTTTCTTTGTGAATCAGATACTTGCAACCTGGTATTTTGTTTATATTTCTGGTTCGTGGTAAATTAAAATTTATTACTTAAAGTGTATATTTAGGTATTTAATTATGGAACTTTAAAGGAAACGTTTATAAAACATGTTTCTCTGCTACCATTAAACTGGGTATTGTAGCTTCTCTCAAGTCTAGGTCTAGGAGTAGCTTTATTAATGTTGGTAGTGTGAGCTAATTTTGCAAAGAAAGTAAACAAAAATACTACTGTAGCCACACCTAAAAAGGATTCTACGTTACGTTAAAGGTACATATACCTATGAAATCAAATATGACCGCTATAAACGAGAGAAACTCGAGGGATAAAGTGAAGCAGACACGGAAGAAAATATCGGAGGAAATCTCACGGAGTAAATCGGAGGAAAAGACAGGAAATCGAGACACAAGCCTATCTACTACAGGCGTGGCATGCCGCTATGCAGGAGACGTGATGTCCTGACTCAGTCAATGTCAAGCATCAGTTGCTATTTCTACTACCGAAGCAGAGCTAGTAGCAGCTAGTGAAGCCGTTAGAGAACTAGTTTGTCTAACTAGAATAATCGAGTTGACTAAGCTCCAGAATACATCTACATATAGAATACAAATACATTTGGTTCATTAATGGTTCCTTTAAAGTTTCATCTAATATATAAAATTGTTGTTTGTTGCCAAACTCTTCCGAAATCGCGTGAACGTGCATATAATTTATATAATTTGGTAGGTCTGAGAATCTGTCGTTAACTATTTTTAAACCAAAAATTCAAATGATCAAATCTGTTTATAGAAAGCTTCACAATGAAAGGCATATACACCAATATAAATAAATAAAATAAATATAAATATTTTTCTCACACAACGTCATCTAGCCCAAATTAAGCTAATATAAGCTTGTGTTATGCGCACTAAGTAACAATAACAACAACAGATAAGTAGCAAGCTCGGCGTGATTGGTACGTAACATAATACAATTATAACTGAGCAGTCCTCACTAGGAGATCCCGTGTCGAGGACTACCACAGTCGCCCGAATCACCCCCAACCGCAGGTACAGAACCAGAAAAAATAAAAACTAGGAGAAAAAGAAAAACCAGCAATATGAAATTAACAAAGTCTCGTTTTGGGCTACTCGCTCCACGACCACTTAATCATAATAGGTATTATTACATACCTCATAACACTATACACACATTATACGATAATTAGGTCACCCTAACCCGATATGGCAAACATCTTTCCTCGATCTCAACAATACCTAGTTCCAAAAGCCAAGACTTAATAATCTTTTTTCTACTAAATTCAGACACCACAGTTCTAGCATTCGCAGGTAGGTTTTATAAATGCGCGGCCCAATCCTTGAGAGGCAGCGGGTGGCAAATACAGTATTGACCGCTCGTTGAACAAATATTTTACCCAAGTTTACAGAACGAACCTTATACCTGGGGGCAGTATTTTTTTTTGCAAATACTTACTTTTGCCGTTTAACAAAGCTGCTTCATAAGCGTATGTCTGCCTTATTTATAGTTTAGTACTCTGCATTCAGAGTAAAGCGTTCTGTATTATAAGTAGCGGGTTTTCTCGTGATAATTTTAAGTAAATTATTTTGTGCTGGTTGTGCTTTAGATAAACTGTTTTTGCAGCTCCACCCCATGCCAAGACCCCGTAAGATACAACGGAATATGCAACTGCATAGTATACGCTCCACAGAAGGTTACCCTGTATCACACTTCGCACCTGCCAAAAGAAATGAGAAAGACTTCTTAGGCGTTGTCTAATCTTCAGCAGCTGTTCCTTCCAATTTAAGTGCTCTTCTGTGGGGTTGCCAATTCATTCCTTTGCAAAGTTAGCGTGGTCAGACTCTAGGTGTTGTTGTCTATTAATATAATTTATAACCTAATAACGATCTCTGACGCAGTCGGGTAAAATATCCGACTAAGGAAGACGTATCACTAATAAGTGATCTGATTAGATGATGATCACATCGGACTTCGAAAAAAATGCGCATCATCTTGTGCTATTAAGAAGTTCACAGTCAGATACACAAATACACAGACAGACACACAGGGTAAACTTTTAACACCTCTCGTTTTCCTCACAGAGACGGCCTAGCCAAAGTCCGCCCGCGCCCTCTGTTATGCCTAACAAAGCACGTCCAGGCGGCCATTAAAAAAAAACCTTGATTTTCGTCAGACGTTATTAAAACAGTAATTACCAGTAATCCCATTATGAAATGGGTTGTACTGTATACAGCCTGGTAGAGTTTTGGTTGCGTCCCACACACCAGCCCATGGTTTCAGGTGTTGAGGTTCCTGAAAACAACGAGAAGGTTATAGGTAAAAAAAAGTTCCTAAAACCAAAGATACATCTTAGTTTTTTTTTCTGGAAAGGAGGTAGGACGAGTTATAACCTTGCTTATAATTTCTCTATTGTAATAATAAACTTGTATAATTTAAGTTTTCTACTTACAAGGATATTTTAAAAGTAAATAAGACTTTCTGTGAGCAAAATGCTGACATACTACTAAACACCTCACTTTTTACAAAACGTTATAGTAATACCAAACAAATTAAAAATATGACAAAAATTTGCCATATATTTTAGAGTTTTCGAAAGATTTCATTAGACTAAAAAAAAAAAAAAAAAAGTTCAACAACATCACTTTAGAGGTCTTTGACCATGCTGAGTTGATTGCAGCTGGTCTTGAGTCTCTATTACCGTTCTCGATTTGACCTCGTTTTGACCTTGACCTTGAGATTAGAGATCAAAGGTCAAGTTCTTTTTAGAGGTCTTTGACCATGCTGAGTCGATTGGCGGTTACACTAAGTCTCTAGCTCTTACCGTTCTCGAGTTGAAAGTAGTTCACGGACGGACGGACATTACTGTTGTATAAGAGATTTTCGTTACGAAAACTCTAAAAAGTCATTTCATGTTTTGGATTGAACCTGTAGTATTTCTTAACTCTATGTTACAAACGTTCATTCAAGCTGTCACGGACCCACTATCCATAGCTATACAACTTCGATCTGACACAATAACAAACATTAATTACGCGTGTTTACACACACACACACACAAAGCACATCTTTATCCCGAAGGTTTAGACAGAGGCGTTCATTTTACATTACGTCCACATTTTGCCAGACGTACGTAATAGCCGGCGAGCCTATTGCTGTTTCCAGGCTCTACTCAATCCTACTAATATTATAAACGCGAAAGTTTGTGAGTATGTAAGTATGTATGTATGGATGGATGGATGTTTGTTACTCTTTCACGTAAAAACTACTGAATGGATTTTAATGAAACTTTACAATAATATAGCTTATACATCAGAATAACACATAGGCTACAATTTATAAAGATATTGTGTGAATTAAAATGTACAAAATATACATAATTATATACTAAAAATATTTACATTACAAAATATCGTTTAAAAAAGCTTTCACTATTCTTCGTTTTTGTCTTTTCGTACCCAAATTTACACATGCCCTCCGTTCAGGACAATTTTGGAAAAATGTAGAAATTTTGGGCACACTAGACAACTTAATACCAAAATTCTTTGTGTAAAATTTTAAATGTAAATATTAATGACCGGGCCTGGGTCCAAGCGTCTCTTCCAGTTCGCTTAGGCGGGCTAGGTATTCGTAAAGTCACAGATGTCAGTCTGCCAGCATTTCTGTCGTCGGTCCATAGCACCGAAGAATTAGTCAGGAAAATTTTGTCAAATACACTGATTGATTCCGAAGTTCGATGCAAGGCCGATGCCATAAATGGTTGGAGGATGTCTTGCCCCGACACTGACCTGCCCTCACGCCTAGGCTCACAGCGACTGTGGGATTTGCCGCTCTGTAAATTGAGAATTAATACACTAATTGACACTTCTGTCAATATTTCAGAACGTGCACGCCTACTAGCTGTTGGAGAATGGGAGTCAGGGTTATGGATCCAGGCGCTCCCATCGCCCAACATCGGTACAATGTTGGACGACACAACCTTCCGCATTGCCACTTGCCTTCGGCTGGGTACACCTTGTGTATCCCCGCATCATTGCACCTGTGGAGTAGCCGTCGATAATCTGGGACACCATGGCCTTTCTTGTAGCAGAAGCACAGGCCGTATACCTCGGCACGCTATTCTAAACGACATAATTCGTAGGGCTCTTTCCACCGCAGGTCTTTCCGGCCGTACGCGAACCAAATGGTTTAGCACGAAGCGATGGAAAGAGACCGGACGGTATGTCGTTGCTACCGTGGAAGATGGGAAGGCCTTTGGTGTGGGACGCTACATGCGTTGACACCTTAGCACCTTCACACCTTCCAAGCACATCCGGATGTGCCGGCGCTGCTGCTCGGCTGAAGACCTCAAACGGCGTAAATATGCTAACCTAGAAGGTGATTACATATTTGAGCCGTTTGGGGTTGAGACACTGGGGTCATGGGGTCCCAGTGCTCGCCGCCTTTAAAGAGACATTGCTAAACGCCTAACCGATGCTTCTCAGGACCAGAAGGCTGGCTATTTTCTGGCCCAAAGAATAAGTATCGCCATCCAACGTGGCAACACAGCCAGCATTCTGGGAACCTTTCCAGTCGGCAATTGTGTGAATTGTTCAAAATATGATGCGGCGCGACGGGAACGGGAAAAAATCCAAATTACCACGCGGACAAAGTCGCGGGCGACCACTAGTACTCAATATTCGTGCCAGAATCTCGTCCGTCTGTCAACTGGTGCACGGCGTGTACGCGAGGATGGCATCGCATGGCTCGGTTGAGCAGAGGCAGAAGCACTGTACGATATGAATTTTATGCGCTGTGTAGTAATATCGTGTATAGACGAGCCAATGTCGATTTATTAATTTTTGTATGGAGAAAAACTTAAAAACTACCGTTTCTGAAGGTCATATGTAGCAAGATTAAAGGGGTTTTAGGACCTTTTAGGAGTACCTAAAAGGTATGTGGTACTTTTAAAATAACCATGTATACAACGTGTTTCATATTAGTGTGGTCATATCTCAAGGTTGCGTTGGGTAGGGCCTAAATAATATATTGCGCGGAGTCTTTAATTAATTTAATAAAATATTGACGTATAAATTTTCCTTTTTATCGATAGCTCATTGAAATGAAGCTGCAAGACTGCACTACAAAATAAACATATGATTAGAATGAACTCTAGATTTGACCTCAAGTAGGTTTGCCAAACAGTGAAATAGATTCGGACAGTCTCGTTGTTACTCAAAATTTTAACCAACAGATAAAGTTACTTTATCAATAGTTATCATACAAAATAGTTTCCGAATCACAACTTGGGGTCAAAATAAAGAGACTCAAAGTTATTTTTGAAGTTTTTCTATGAATTTATGTATCACGTGATTGTCGTGAATGTCACAACTCACACGTAATTTGTTGTCAACCTACTCAAATACCAGGAGCAACGCATTTGCTGTCGAAGAAAAGAGAAGAAACATTTATGTTCTTGTCTTCCTTAAATTTACACTTTTTATAAATTGGTTCCGCACAGATATTTAAAATACAACTGCTGTTTGTGTAGAAGTTTATGTTGTAGCTGTTGAGAACGCTGGTGGGTATAGTAGTATGTAGGTTTTCAGTTTCGGGATAGAGAGATCGTGGATGCCAGTCACTGCACTACCATATCGTGAACTCTCTTTCGACTCATTTACCATGAAGTAAATGATCTGCAAGGTGTTTGGTTATTTTTGACCGACTTTAAAAAAGAGTAGGTACTTAGGTTCTCGATTCGTCATGATAATGTGATGCATAAAAGTTCATAAAACATTATCGCTTAAAGTGGCAACTTGTATGGTTGAACGAGGATATCAGAAAAAGTAGGAGGTGTTGGTGTCAGTTACACTAATATGTATCTTAAGGACCCCTAAAAATTACAAAGAGGACCGCCCACTTTTTTGATTGGATACGCTTTGAAGAAACTAGGTATCAGTAGCGATGTCGGCATATATCAAAGACGTACACGTCACAACACGTAAATTTTACCACAAAACTATATTATTCCGGTGTTGCAAGTTAACGCAATGTTCTTCATAAACGGGGACTTTGTTAGCTTTTTTATGCTGGATATTTGTTCATTTTAGCAATTGGTAATAAATTACTAATCTTAGACTACATGGATAAAGAAAGTCGCTTTTTCCGTCTGTCTGTCCTAATGTATGTTTAGTTCTTCAAAACTACGCAACGGATCTTGAAGCGGTTTTTTTTAAATGGGTTTAAGTAGGTTTCGAAATGTATTTACATGCATACTATCATGAGAGCGACGCCGCTGGCAACAATTTTATTTTATTTCATAGGTCTTAGGGAAATATCCTGTGTTTATGGTAAATAATAATTATGTTATTATTTATCTCTTAAATTATTTTATACTAGGTACCTACTAGCTTTTTTTCATAAATAAAACTAAGTACCTACTTGGTACTTTTATTAGATTTTTACCAAAATTACGACGTAATTCAAGGAAATAAGACATTGGACTTGGACAACACTTACAATTATCTAATTTCTTTTCAGTTGCAAGTAAACTTTGATATAAGGCGTACGTAGTAATCTGTGTTAATCGATCATGGCGTATTTAAGTAATAGTGAATATTATGAAATGATACTTTGCGTCGGGGCAGCCGATGGCAGTCTGCGTGAAGCTCGTCGCCTTTATCGAGAAAGATTTGTGGACAATAGACTCGAAGGTGAACGGCGGCGGTTACCATCTGTGGAGTGCTTCCGAAAAATGGTGAACCGTTTACATGACACTGGTTCTTTCCGTGGTTCCCGCTCAGATCACCACCAGAGCAAGAAGAAAGTATTCTCGAGCATTTTCAATCCAATCCCAGAACAAGTACTCGCCGCGCTGGAATTGTTCTGGGAATGAATCATTTGAGAGTATGGCGCGTGCTAAAAGCAGATGGTCAACATCCGTACCACTTCAGGCACACCCAAGAACTGACACCGGCTGATTTCGTACCACGTCTCAACTTTTGCCAGTGGTACCGAGAGGAAGCACAACGATCCCCTAGTTTCGCGAACCGTATTTTATGGACCGATGAAGCCTCTTTTACTCGTGCTGGTATCAGTAACCAGCATAACGAACATGTATGGACTCATCAGAACCCACACGCATCTGCAGAAAACAACTTTCAGCATCAGTGGCGTGTTAACATTTGGGCGGGAATAATCGGAGATATTTTAATTGGTCCTTTCGTGCTACCGAGTTCGCTAAACGGTGAAACCGAACTTGAAAACTTGCCTGTAACATTGTACACAAATATGATGTACCAGCAAGACGGGGCGCCAGCACATTATGCGAGAGATGTACGGGCGTATTTAGATGAGCGGTTTAACCAGTGGATCGGACATGGTGGTCCCATACCTTGGCCTCCGAGGTCACCGGATCTCACACCACTTGACTTTTTTTTGTGGGGCTATGTCAGAAACAAAGTGTGCAGTGCGGTATGTCTCACGCATGAAGATATGGAGTCTAAAATATTTGATGCATTTAGCAGTGTAACTCCAGACATGCTGTGTAATGTAACTAACTGCCAGCATGATGCGACGGACCCAACTGTGCATTGATCAAGGCGGCGAACATTTCGAGCCCTTACTTTAGTACCTACTTTTTAGTTTAGTGTTTATTAGTATCTTAGGTAGGAAGTGTATTTTTTATTAAATTCAATAATGTTTATCTAAGTATCGTGATATTAGTGAGTTAGTTATGTTTATTGTGGAACACAGTACCTACCTATCTACCAGGATGACATGCACAATGAAATCGGTAAGTTTTTGTTGTTTAAAGTCCACAACCTATCATTACTACAAAATAGTATTCTGTACCAGGAGCATATGAAATAAGAGTTGTTTACGATTCATCGAAGGGGACTGAACCTTACGACTAAATTTGACCCTAGGTAGTGTTGGGTTTATAAAATATCGATTAAATCAACAAATCAATTAAATTTACATGACACCTTAAAAGTTTTAACTAAACTTGTATTTGCAATTTTGTCCATGCGTATAGTTTTAACTCAACGCGCATGTGTAACGAGGGTCAAATATGACCACACTAATATGAAACACGTTGTATAATATAAGGACGGAAATGATCACCGTCGAAAAATGTCGTAAAGGCGAAACCAGTCAGGTATAAAAAAATATAAATAAAATTAGTGGAATATTAACAAGTGAGTTTTTTTGATAATGTAAGTATAACTCTATATACATAAAAACATTACTTACCTACTCAATTATGTTCACACTGGTTAACATTGAGTGGTCAATAATAACAATAAAAAATGCTTGCCAAAACAAGCTTCCACATGTAGTGATTAGTATAATGGTGTGGCCGCATGATATCCGCTCGCGTTGCTCCTCGCGTTACCGCGAATATTTTCCTAACGGCCACACGCTTGCGAATTCCAGTCGCTAAAAAACCCGACAAAATCCGGAGAGGCGAGTAACGTGTCCACACGATGTTCCTCGCCATTTTCCTCGCTATTTCCCTCGCCATTTGGCGAGCTAGGCCATGATTAATGTTCAGGGTCAACTACCCTCTGTCGTCGACGCGCGGTGTCGTCATGCCGAAGTTATCCCTACTAAAGTACCTACTTAATTATCTGCATTCGGAATAATTATCTGTGTCTATCTGTTCTTGACTTCTTGTACAAACATTAATAATTGTCCAAAGTACCCGAACACCTTAATAGGCACGCTCTCTATTACTCATTGTGTACTTTATATCTTTGAATTGGTGTTCACTTATAGTAAGTGGGTAGGTACTTAATAGAATTTTTAACTGACTTCCAAAAAAGGAGGAGATTATCAATTCGACCGGTCCGACAAATATTTGGTCCCATTTTGGTAATATGAAGTTTGATCAACTGATCCACTCTTCTGCGGAAGCATTGCCATTCATTGTGGCTATGGGTAGGTTAGGAACTGCCGACACTCATACCAACATAACTACTTATACAGATTGAATTTTTCAAGTGGGCTTGAATGGCCAAATCCGGAACTATAAGGAATAGCGAAAAATGCTCAAAGGAGTCACGAGCCCGATTTTGATGAAACAAATTGACTCAAAATTAACATAAAATATGAACTTTCTTAAAATTCTAAGTTTTCCTGAAATTTGCCGTATAATATTACTTCCCAGAATTTGATCCTTAACAGCAACACTATCGTATGGTGTAATAATAAAGGGAGTGATTTTTGAACTTTACAATAATATAGCTTTTACATCAGAATAACACATAGGCTACAATTTATAAAGATATTGTATGAATTGTTCAAAATATGACGCGGCGCGACGGGAACGGGAAAAAATCCAAAACACCACGCAGACGAAGTCGCGGGCGACCACTAGTCGTTAATATATGAATTCAAACCCAAACTCAAAAATATTTAGTAGTACCTCAAAAAATTTAAATTCCAAAATTTTATTGTATCACTTTGTCGGCATGTAGTAATGAAATGAAATGAAATGATTTATTTATTTGTATAGGTCACTAAATGGCTCTTACAAACGTCAGTAGGTACTTAAAATAAAAAAAATGTCATTGTTTCTATATTTACATGTACTGCCAGATTCGCAAAGCAATAAGTAGAACCGAGAGAAAGAACCTGGCAATAAAACTCTCGGTCACTCTTTTCAATAATTAACTCATTTAGGTATACATTTTCTTAAGACTAAATGTGGACGAATGTACATTGGTCCCGTGTCAAAATCAAAAAGGGCGTGTATAATGCACCAAAAAAAATAAAAAATAAATATACTGTCACCCAGTACAAAATATGCTACAATTACGGCATTTTAGGAGGCGCATGCACCATACTCAAGTAAATATACCTACATATCCATGCAACATTTTTATGTTTCTAGCACTAACCGTTTCGGCGGAAAACCGAGGACGGACGGATGGACAGCCAGACGGACGGACGGACATGACGAAACCCTAACGGTTCCGAGAATTTTACTACGAACCCCTAAAATGATGAATGGTCTATAGTTCTAAAGATCTATTTATTCTAGTAATATCAATTAAAGATTTATTTATTCTAGTAATAAATATATGAAAAAGTACATGAGTGAGTGTATATGAAAAAGTACATGAGTGAGTATTTCCAACTTACCCTAAATCTGTACTTTCCGATCGGCGGACGTGCGTAGGGTATACCTGAAAAACTGGCGTACGGTCTTCCTTTAGTAGATACCTTCCAAGCTCCTTGTACTAAACCATGAGGAATTCTCACTGTAGGATTTGGCCCTTGAGCCGAAACCAGATACACAACAAAAAATAATAGGAAAAACTTTAAAATCATAGCGTCGATCGGTTTATTTTAGGAGCGTTGACTAGCGTGCGTCTACGCAGGTCTCTCGAGACAGACTGTTTATAGAATTAGAATACAATAAAAACATAAAATAATAAGGTGCGTTCACATTATTATCAGTGGCGATGATAAGGCGGACGATATGGCGAACTACCTCGTTTTGCGTCACTGATAATTAAATATAAACATTTAATAAGTAATAGATAAAGGTAGGTACTAGTGGTTGGCCCCGGAATTGAACGGGTCAAACTAGTAGAACTTGAGAGCATAGAGGGTATTGGTATCCTCATTCATTATATTTTTATTACATGAAAAATATTTTTGGGGTGTTTGCCCTTCAATCATAAAACACGATAATTTTTTTTTTTAAATTAAAGATTTGACAATGACTTTTTTTTCAAGTATTTTTTAACTCCTGTCTCCGATATTATAAATTCGGAGCCTTTCTACTTTTATTATTTCTGATTCATAATCAGAATTTACATTAATACCAGTGGAAAAGTACTATACAATATGTGTTTTTGTGCAATATGTGTAGCAGGTTCCACCAAGTGCCGTCAATCGACAATCTAAATAGTTTACATTAATTCCTAATTTATTTTCTCATATATAATTAAGTAAGTATATCTAATTTAGCTTATTTACATATTCTATTCAAGGTAAAATTTGAGGTAGACTTTTTCCTTTTGCCTATATCTATTTGCATATAGTTTTGGCTGCCCTCGCTAGCTGCTTATGTATGTTGGTCACTTTGCTGCAGGTACTGATGATGTAGCTATTAAAAGTCAGTTTGGGGTTGATTATCAGCCCCAATATGTTTACCTCGCTGTACATGCCAATGCCAATCCCCCCATGCTCAGCCGTGCTGTGTCATATTTCAACTTCCGCGTCAGTACCATAATGGCGTTTGTCTTTTCGGGTGCAAATCTAGAACACTGACTTGTGCCAAGCCGCTAGCTCGGAATACACAAAGGTATATCGTCGTCTGTCTGTTTGTATGTACATATATATATATATATACATACAAACAGACAGACGAAAGCAAAATTGTCAAGTCTATCAATGTAGACGCTTCGCTTCGCTCTGTCAATGACAATGGCCGGAACTACTATCTTCTGTGCCAGTTTCGAGAAAAGGATGGTCTACGGCCGGCCGCGGCGCCGCGTGCCAGTTTTTAAGGGTTCCGTAATTAAAGTTTCGGAACCGTTATAGTATCGTCAAGTCTTGATTCGACCCGGGAATCGAATCCGAGACTCCGGAGTCGAAAGCCGATGCACTGCCGACCACGCCACCGAAGCAGTTGAACAATCGAATTATTCGTTTACAAGATATACTACTACGTTATAGCAATTTTTTTGGTAAATAGAGCGTCCTCACGCTCTAAAATCTAAACGGCTAGATCGAAAAGTCTGAAAATATTTATGATGGTAATCCACTTTCAAGGAAACCTATAACGAATTTTAAACCTTTGTTTGTTCAGGAGTTATAACTACTAATATGGGTGACTATGGAACCCTACTCTAAGCGTGGCGCGACACGCACATGGCCAGTTTTTTTTGCTCGACTTGGCGTTATACAGATAGACGTGCGTTGGTACGTAGGACTAAGATCAAACAACACTTTCGTGAGTGATTGTTTGCTTTTATATACATTCTATTAAAATCTTATCTTTTCCCATGTCTAATAATTTATAGTGTATTTGTTTCTGTTAGTTTATCTAATCGGTCTTATATCGAGAACCTATTGACAGGTTCTCGATATAAGACCGTCCTGTCCAAGATAGTCTCACTATCTTTATTTTATGGTCTACTAGCGGACGTCCGCTTGACAAATTAGGTATATTGGGCGTTTTCACATTGCACGATAACGACCCACGATATCGTGACGATATCGTCAAATGTGGTGGTGGGGCAGGGACGGGGACGCTATGTTTTAACAAAAAACTGAGCTGTAAAGTTGAATATCTCATAAACGGATACTTAAATCAAAAATTTACTACCTTGACCTTAGACTACCTCGGTGGCACAATGGTACTATGTACGGACTGCCACACTCGAGGTCTCGGGTTCGATTCCCGGGTCTGGTGGATAATGTATAATTCTCTTTAGAATTTTATCTAGATAATTATCCCAGAGTCTGGAACTTGTGCCCGGTAAATGGCAATAGGCTCGCCCCCTATTACATGGGACCTAACATAGCTGGCGAGATGTGGGTGTGTTTGCACACCTCTGCCTACTCCTTCGGGGAAAAAGGCGTGATGCTATGTTATGTTATGTTTTTAAATCAAAAATTTGAATTAGCAACCTCCCAATTTTTTAACAGACCTATTTATTGATACTCCACACTATAGAATAGGTGCGTGCTTTACGTGTAGGGGAGTGACAACAAAAAACACATTTTTAATAATTTTATTCTAAAACTTTGTCGGCGTAGTAAATATACATAGCCATGCAAAGTTCCATGTTGACCGTTTGGGAAGAAAACCGAGGACGGACGGACAGACAGATAGACGGACATGACGAAATTGTAAGGGTGCCGAGACTTGATCTACGGAAACAGAATAAAATCAATA